>CM044442.1:56497613-56516621 GCA_024363595.1 Xenopus borealis | reverse complement strand
CAGCAATGGTTATTTCTTTAGTGCATGGCTTTAATTCAGGCTTTACATACAAACACACTGATCACGATCATTACACAATCACAGGCTGCTCTACAGGGAAACAAACAAAGTTACTTGAGATCAGGGTAAGGTTTCCTATCTGCAGCAGTCAGGTTTCTTATGTACACATTTTTTAATTAAATTATATTGGAGATAGATTTCTTTTTCATTAAAGAAAGTAAAAATGGGATATAATTTTTTGCCTTTACATCCCCTTTAAAATACATGATTGCTCAACCCTAAAGACTTTATTTTAAAGGAAATTATGAATAGACTTTTAAAGGAATTGTTCAGTATAAAAATAAAAACTGGGTAAATAGATAGCCAGTGCTAAATAAAAAATGTTTTTAATATAGTTTGTTAGTCAAAAATTTAATGTATAAAGGCTAGAGTGACTGGATGTCTAATATAATAGTCAGAATCCAACTTCCTGGTTTGCAGCTCTCTTGTTTTCCACTGACCCTGGTGACCAGGCAGTAACCAATCAGTGACTTGAGGGAGGGCCACATGGGCCATAACTGTTGCTTTTGAATCTGAGCTGCATGCTGAGGATCAGTTGCAAACTCACTGAACAGTTATGTCGCATGTGGTCCCCCTTCAAGTCGCTGACTAACTCAAAGTTAAAGAGCTGAAAAGCAGGAAGTTGGATTCTGGCTATTATATTAGACATCCAGTCACTCCAGCCTTTGTAGTTTGCATTTTTCCCTGACTAACTATATTGGAAACATTTTTTATTTTGCACAACCTATTTATCCAGTTTTTATTTTTACACTGAACTGTTCCTTTAAAATTCAGTCCTGAATGTTCCTCTGTGATATTCAAGTCACTAAAGGAATCCATGCTATTATGCATCAATGTTGGGGAAATCAGTGCTGGATCAGTGGTGGCTTTAATAATTCTTTGTTACCTTTCTTCAAATGCAGCTGGGACTGGACAACCATGCCGTTTCCAAAAACAACTTTGGGTGGATTGTTCTTTAACAGAGCAAATTGACTATGATAAAATATATCTGACTGGTCCAAGGCCTGGTGGTTATCAACCCAAGGTACAGTACTATGTATAGACTCTAGATTTAATGAACTTTATAAAAGCTATAAAATGCAACACCCCAGCAATCTTGGCCAGATGAAAAATTCACTTGGTGAGTGACATGATGTACTTCAGAGATTATTACCCCACAAATTTAAAATTTTCTAGGAATTTACATCTTTTTTTCTGTTTTGTATTTTGGATTTTGCAATTTCTTAGAATTTATGCAGTTCTGACAGAGTCCCCTGGAAATGGTAAAATATGGGTTCTACTGTAGTTCTTTTTAATGGATGATTTTAGGGGTCACAATGAATTGCATAAACAAGTAAAAAGAAATTACTTGGTTTATAAACACACCATTTATTTACACCACTTTTTACACAGTTTCTCAGGTTTAGGTAGAGCAGGTCAGCGGTTCATTGCATGTCTGGGCAAGCATATACAGCAGAGAAATTATGTATTGAATACATCAAGATTTTTCTCAGTAAATATATTTGTAATGAGGCTACGGACATAAAATTTAAACCAGTCGGCAACAACCCAAGCAATCCACACATACAAAGAATTCAAAACAAATAAGTACTTAAAGTGTAGTCAAGTTGAATGACAAGGGAATAAGTATTGAACACATGAAAAAAGGAGGCTCAAGGCATGGAAAGCCAAGAAACCTGCAGAAATCTGTATTTATAAAGCAATTCATCCCCCTATCAGTGCAATTAATATCAGCTGGTTTAGTCCTAATTGATGGCCTATAAAAGGTTTCTCATTACCAAGGTATCACACAAGAATCTTCTCATGATGGGTCAAAGAAACAAGCTCTCTCAAGACCTTCGGAAACTTATTGCTGCAGAAATATTTTTAATGAGAAAAAAGTTTACTTGTTCAATACTTATACTAATTGTTCAAACATTTCAAAATACAGAAAAAGATAAGGCACTTACTTTAACAATTCATCTCTCTCTGTTTTGCGGGCAAAAACAATGTCACTGCATTTGCATTGAAATTTCAGCAGAATGTCAGTCAAATCATTGTAAAACTGAAAAAGAAGAATGAGATCTATTTTATATATGCACATAACCAAGGACAAGCAAATGTGTAAAACTGGAAAGCTATGATGTACCTAACATTTTTTACTATGCCTGAAAGTGGTATTTGTAAGTGTCTGCTGAAACGTCGGGAGGTTGGGGGAATTACACCAGCTGTCAGTAATAGGAAAAAGATTTCTAGGTTCTTATTTTAGATGAAAAGCAGGAGTTAAATGAAGTGACCAAACACAGTGGGGCACATTTATCAACAGTGGAAAAATATGCACCTGAGCAGTTAGCAATGGAAATAAATGAAAAGTTTGCTTTAATTCTTCTAGTTACAGATGATTGAAAAAGCTAATCCATGATTGGTTGCTACGGGTTACAACCAAGGAGCAACGTTGCACAACACTGATAAATGCCCTCATTGTTTAAAAATACCTTATGGGTGGAGAGGCCACTAAAATTAGAACTCTTATTGTCATCATATCATGTGTGGATTACTGTAACCTCTCCAAAGACACCTCTCCAGTCTGTAATGAATACTTCTGCTACACTCACTTTAATAACCACTCCCCTTCTATTACACCACACATTAAGGGGCAAATTTACAAAATTCACACGAATTTGCATGAAATTTGAATTCGAATCTTCGAATATGCAAATTAGGCAAATTCGACCATCGAATATTCGAATTCGAATTATTAGAATATTCAAATTTTATTTGAATATTCGATGGTTGAATAACTTCCCCTATAAATTTAAATTTGACCACCTACTTCGCCACATCAATGCTACCGAATTGGGCATCATCATCTTTGATCGAATATAAAAAATCCGATCGATCACTTAAAATCGTTTGAATATTCGATTCAAATTCAATTTGAATATTCAATCGAATTTTGAATTTGAGGAATTAGCCGAATTAGAAGGATTTTACTTCCCCACTATTCCCATGGTCGAATTTCGAATTTGCCCCTAAATCTTAACCCGTTCTCCTTTTAGATCGTAGGTTCTTTTGGGCAGGGCCCTTTTTTGCATTAGTTTTTTTTTTTGCATTAGTTACCAATTGTTTTTGTATGTACAGCTGCAGAATATGTTGACATTTTATAAAAACATGTTAAGGTTAAAGGCGAATTCAACCTCTTTTATTAAATAACCCTACCCCTCTACCCTAAATAGACTTCCCTCCCACCATTAGCCTACCTGGTAACCCAGGCAAATACCAATAACATTTTACTTACCACTCCATGCAGATTATGTCTTCAGGAGTTCACAGGCGCAATCTTCTTTTCTTCAGTATTCTTCGGAATCACAGAGGCGATTTTTCACATGTGCAGTTGGAGTAACATTGCAGTCTCCAACAACTGCGCACGCGCCGAAAGTCAAGAAACTTTCCGAAGATTTTTTTGGCAGTTTTTGTGACTTTCAGTGCATGTGCCGTTGTTCAAAGCCGGAATATTACTCCAACTTTGCATGCGCCGAAACTTTTCACTACACGAAGAATACAGAGGAAAAGAAGATGGCGTCTGTGAACTCCCAAGGACAGAATCTGCACAGAGGGATATGTAAAATGTTAGGGGCATTTGCCCAGGGTACCAGGTAGGCTGGGGGAGGAGGGTCTATTTAGGGCAGAGGGGTAGGGGATTTAATAAAAAGGGTTGAATTCTCCTTTAAGTCTCTTTACTGTAGGAGTCAAAATCTTAAAGGGACTCTGTCATGTTTTATTTTGTAGTTTTTATTTTTAAATTACACTGCAAATAATTCACTCTACAATATAAAATGTCATTCCTGAACCAAAAAGAATATTTTTTAGTTGTTATTTTGGCGTGTAGGCAGCCATCTCAGGTCATTTTGTCTGGTTATATGCTTTCCGAAAGAGCCATCACTTTAGGGTGGAACTGCTTTCTGGCAAGCGGTTGTTTCACGTACTCAATGTAATAGAATATGTCGCAGTGGGACCTGGATTGAGTGCTGTTCTTAGCTCTACCAGAGAGCTGTTATCTTGTGTTAGGGAGCTGCTATCTGGTTATGTTCCCATTGCTTTGTTGTTAGGCTGCTAGGGGGGAAAGGGAAGGTTTGATATAATTTCAGCTTGCAGTACAGCAGTAACGAGAGACTGGCGTCAAAGCACAAGTCATACGACTTGGGGAAGCTGGGAATATGTCTAGCCAGGGGTGTCCAACCTTTTGGATTCCCTGGGCCACATTGGAAAAAGAAAAATTATCCGGGCCACACATTAAATACACAAACACTTTTGATTTGTAAAAGTTAAGAAAATGCACAGAAAAGAACAATAATACCAGTTGGATAACCAGATGGAAATATACATTGGAATATGGGACACCTGGATATTAATAAACGTATTATTATACTGTATTATTATTACTACTAAATGGGCAGAGTCCCCCCTCCTGCCTACTCGTATATCCTTTTCAACATGACATTTCCTTTGGGAACCAAGCATTTCAAGCTGGGCCACGTTCATATCCATCCTGGGCCGCAGGTTGGACACCCCTGGTCTAGCCCCAAGTTAGATTTCAAAATTAACTTTAAAAAATTTGTACTCTCTTTTGAGAAATGGATTTCAATGCAGAATTCTGCTGGAGCAGCTGTTAACTGATGCGTTTTGAAGAAAAAAAAACATTATTTCCCATGACAGTATCCCTTTAAAAACATATACCATATACCAATATAGTGGTACAGAAAAAAAGGGGGGGTGTGTATTCTGTTATACAAAATTCTAGGGGTCTGACAATTTCTTTTCACCCCTGCAAATGTAAGGGTGGATTGGTTGCATTTATCTGGGTCATCTTGCAGTATTTTGTGGAAAGTTAAGTTCAGTTCAGTTTAATATATTGGCCAAACTAACTTTTCTTTCCCCTCAAGACAGTAATGTAATCAAATTCAGTAAAAATCGTTCTTTGGGATAGCATGAGGATGGTATTTCTTTTCAGTAAAGCATATATGTTTTACAGAACATGTTTTATTAGTTATATGTATATAAAACCAATGTAATGATTATGATTTAATAGGCATCTTTATGTAGACACGCATTTAGCACAAAAAAAAAAGTTTTTTTTTCTTAATGTGCACTAACCTTTGTGCCTTCCTTCAGATTAGCTACAAGTTCAATATAGTTGTCATGCCCCACAGCTAAATTCTTCAGGACTTCTTCTCTCAAATTAGCTTCAGAGTTTGACTGTTTCATCTTTGAAAATTCTTGGTGAGCTGACTGAAAACCATGAAGTAAAGGTTAGCACGGGCAAAAAGGAAAACACTGAAATGTTTGCTCATTGCAAACATTCACTAGGAACCAATAACACAATGTTGGTTACTTTGAAATGTGAGTCAAGGGGGGGGGGTTCATTGCAGCACAGGTACAGACTATCAATTTCCCTTTCAAGGAAATTCAAACAATTCAGCCTGCAGGCTAACCAGACTGTATCCTTTCTATTATTCTGATAATCTGCGGTATCGCTACTCTTTACTTCATTTTTTGATATATCACACACCAGCAGGTACAGTGCATCTGTATATTAATTTTTCCAACATGTAGGATCGACAAACAGACCCATTTACATTGTGCCTTGTATGATTTTATAGTTAGGTCTATGGCCAGCATTAGACATTGGATACTGCTGGTCATCAAAAACTATTTCATGAATTTGTATATACATGTCACAATCAATAACAGTACAATTATAGGGTTACGCACACATTTTAGTAAAGATTGGTATTTTTTATTTTAGCACACTTGGTCCCTTTTGTACACTTATTTACATGTATTTGCACACTCTTTACAACTTTTATCAGTGCACAAACATGTATCCAAAAAAACTCACAAACAGCTGTTTTTTTTACTTATTCATTGTACTGTTATCTTTGCCTAAAAGCTTGACTATTGGATAATCATTTTGGGCCACTAGTTACGCTGTCGGATCAATTATTTTGTTATTTAATTAATTTAAGCTATTTTTGTGGTTTTATTGCAATTTTATCCCTGCATTATTGTTCCTTATGTATCTTTAGTATAGTTTTGCTGTTTGGTGCTTTGGTATAGAAAGAGATATTTTACAAAAACGCATGGTGTTCTGGGATCTTTTTACAGTTTGGGGGTCTTACGGCACATAATGCACAGTTGGGGATCTCTTTTCTGCAGCTTAGTTGGTTAGCATGAAAATTCTTATGCACGTTTTTCTTTTGGGGTCCGTACACACACCACGTACTTTGGTAAATCTATGCATATTGGGCGTCAAACTATTCATTAGACCTCTGACATCCATATTTAGGGTGACTTTTCTTTGTACGTAAAATAGTGTGTGATAAATGCGGCAAAAACGATTTTCAGAAATGTTGTAAAAACCTCTAAGTTTAGAAACGCTTAGCAGTTTGGTAGTATGGTGTAGAAAGACGTCTTAATCTTTGTTGGATTCGCCAGATTGTGTACTTTCCGAAAATATATGGTCTTTGCAGTTAGGAGGGACTTGAGGCACATAATCTGAAGTCAAGGTTCTATGTTCACAGAAGGCGAATCGGCAGCAGAGAAAACTCATATGAATTTTTTTTATTTGGAGCATACCAGCTGCCTTAGTAAATCAATGCATATTGCGCTTCAAACTGTTCAGTAGACCCATGGCATCAATATTTATGGTGTTTTACAACTGTATGTAAGAAATTGGGTGCGATAAATGCGACCAATTGCAATATTTTTAGGCGATTTTCAGAAAAGTAAAAACCGTTGCTTTTATCGCCAAATTTAGGAAAGGCTTGCAACTTGTTACTTTGGAGTACAAAGACATGCATAATGTGTACTTTCCAAAAATATATGGTTTTCTGGGGTGAACTTATTTTTTCTAACTTTGCCCCCCAAAAACTATGTAAATGTGTTTATTTTACAGTACCTGAAATGACAGACCTTATTGGGGCCTTCCTTTTGGGACCCCTATATGCCATGTGCTTGGGTACACCTATAAATATGGGACATCAAACTATTCAGTGGACCCTAGGCTTTCATATTTGTGGTGATTTGTCTTGATAACTAAAAGTATGTGGGAAATACAATGCTGCAGGGTGGAAATTTTGAGGTGATTTTTGGAAATGTTACCAAAATTCGCGGGAATGTGTACTTTCCGAAAATATATGGTTTTCCGGGGTGAACTTACTTTTTTCTAACTCCCCCCCCAAAACTATATAAATGTGTTGATTTTGCAGTACCTGAAATGACAGACCATATGGGGGGGGAGTTCTTTTTTAGGGCCACTAAATACCACGTGCTTAGGTACACGTATACATATTGGGCATCAAGACCCCAGGCTTTCATATTTGGGGTCATTTATCTTGATAATAGTATGTGGGACATGCAATGCGGCAGGGTTTTGTGGTGATTTATGGAAATGTCACCAAAATTGCCAGATTTAGGAAAGTTTTGCAACTTGGTGCTTTGGAGTAGAAAGACATGCATACCCATTTTGGATTCAGGGGAATGTGTACTTTCCGAATATACATGGTTTTCTGGGGTGAATGTACCCTTTTCTATCTTTGCCTATATGCCACATGCTTAGGTAAATCTATACATATTGGGCGTCAAACTGTTCAGTGGCCCCAGGCTTTCATATTTCGGGTGTTTTACATTGACACCTAATGATGCGTGGGAGATATGCTGTAGAGTGGAAGCTTTGAGGTAATTTTTTAAATAAATTCACCAATTTCTATTTTGGATAGCTTGGGTCCAATATACCATAGCAATCAGGAAGTGGTTTTAATGAAAGAATGAATAGGAAAGGGACTGAAAATATAAGTAATACAAAGTAACAACAATAAAATAGAAGCCTCTCAGATGGATGAACGCTAGGGTCAGTGACACCCATTTGAAATAAGGCAGACAGATTTACACATAATGACAGAAGAATTTAAAAACAAAATGAAGACAAACTGAAAATTTGCTAAGAATGACATTTAAAGGACATGTCAACCCTCTCCACAAAAATGTAATCAATGAATAGCCTCTTTGAAATCTTTAGATAACTGCCACTCTGGTTGTTAAAAGGTTAACAGTAAAGCTGCAGTATCCCCTCATCAGTTACAAATCCTTCTACTACACTAAACCACTCTGCCCCCTCCCTCAGGAATTTCCTTTGGCTCTTGGCTCAGGGAACATGCTCAGTTCCTCTCAGCTCAGATTACAAACACACCCTCCAGACTAACAGCCAATGAAGAGAGAGCATTGCTTGTTCCTATAGAAACGGTCTGTTGCTATTTTTTTCCTAACCACCTCTCCTGAGCTCAGCTTAACAATTACAGTGCTCAAACCCAGCAGAACTTTTTTTTTAATCAAAGTATGTTGTGCCTGTGTAAACCTGCATTCCGCACTGCATGGAATTTACAGCATACGTCTTATTTCAGATGTCAATAGCACTGATAATGCATCAGAGAGAAAATGGCCGCCAGGTGAAAGCTGCTATGTGTTTTAGGAAAATGTGATGGCGCTGGCAAACAGAGGGGGTATATGCAGTATATATGATGCAGTTTGGGTGGGGAAGATATGCCCAACTTATATACATGGGAGGAAAATGTAGGCTTTACATGTCCTTTAATAATATATTTTATACAACTGGACAGAACATCTCTATGACTGGCTAACATGAAGAATTTAAGAGACAGTAACTGTTATTACTAGTGTTTCCAACATATAACTTACATAATGAGTGTTAGTGCATTAGTGAAACAAATATAAACAGAGAACAAACTTTTGATATTTAAAATACCTGAATATTATTCATGAGATCCTCCTGTGTTTTTAGGTTTTCCTGTACTTTGTGTGTATAGCTTCCATAAATCCGATCCAATTCTGTTACAGATATTGCCTCTTCGTTGACAGCACCATCTTGTGCCAATGCAGTAAGAAATTTTGTCGTCATGTCAGAATTGACAGATTTAATATCATTTTCAAGCTGTTCTCTTTCCTTCTTCACTTCATCCAACTTAGTCAGCAAAGATTTCAAGATGCTAACAACCTAGAAAAATATCATTTCTTAAAATGTAAGTATCAGTAATGTAAAACCTATGACTTATTTAAAGGGAGTCAGGAATTTTTAAAAAGTTAGAACCAGTACAAAGCTCCATATAGATAATTCTTAAAGGGCAAGGAAAGTCTAAAATAGAATAAGGCTAGAAATGCTGTATTTTGTATATTAAACATAAACATGAACTTACTGCACCACAAGCCTAATCAAACAAATGTTTTATGCTTTCAAAGTTGGCCACAGGGGGCTGTCATCTTGTAACTTTGTTATACATCTTTGCAAGACTAGACTACATACACATGCTTAGTGTGGTCTGGGCTTCTTAGGGATCATCATAAATGATCAAAAAACAAAGCAGCTTGAGTTCTGCATGGCTGGTAAGTAAGGCAGGGGCTGCCCCTGCTTTTCATAAGTATGATTGTTTCCCTGCCAGAAGTTAGGGGCCGTCTGACAATTCCTATCCACAGCACTAAATGAAGGGAGAATTTCACTGCATACAGTCAGTTTCTTATAAAAACAGTACACATGTATATTGGAGATACATTTCTTTTTCAATAAAGAAAGTAAAAATGGGATTTTATTTATTTGCCTTTCCTTGCCCCTTAAAGATATACAAAATAAATGTATGATTAATTGGAATTCAATCTTTTAGCATAACTTTTAATTGTGTACATATTCCTTTTGATATCTCAATATACAGTAATACTCTGTATTTGTTATCCTCATTCTTTTTGAAACTGACCTAGGTAATGATATTTTTTTGACGTTTATATAGTGTTTATGCACCTTTTCTACATTCATCCAACATTTCCAAAGATTTGTTTGTTCCCCAACGAATGCAAAGTTCTATTTGCAAAATTAAAAGCCAAATAATAATCCATTGTAGCCTTGTATGATAAATGTATGCATTATCTGAGTAACAAAAAAAAAAATTCCATTGTAGCCTTTTAAGATTGTAATCTCACCTCACTACCCTGCATCGTTTTTGCAGGGTTGGCAGATGGAATTGCTGCATTGAGCTCCACTTCTGGCTTGCACAGTATTACAATGGCTTCTCTGTGAGACTGGTAGCGTTCTTTAACAACAGCATCAGCTCCAATGGCTTTGTCCAAAACACTGCGGAAATTGCTACCCTCTGTTTTAAACAAAAAGATGTTTTGAGATTTTTTACCAAATAAATATAAAAAAACAATGAAAGAGTGCTGAAGCCTTTATTTGCAGCTATAAGTACTGAGCCAAAGCACCACATATTTAGACATGATATTAATGCATGCTATAGTGGTCCCTTAATGCATAACAGGTGTTTGTATTTGCAGAACATAATCCTGAGCATATGCAGTTGGTCAGGATAATTCAGCCCAGTTGCTCCATATAAAGCATAGGTACATAGAGAAAACCCCTTAAAGGGGTTGTTCACCTTTGAGTTAACTTTTAGTATAATGTAGAGAGTGATATTCTGAGACAATTTTCAATTGGTTTTCATTTTTTATTGTTTGTGGTTTTAGTTATTTAGCTTTTTATTCAGCAGATCTCTAGTTTGCAGTGTCAGCAATTTGGTTTCTAGGGTCCAAATTAACCTAGCAACCCTGCATTGATCTGAATAAGAGACTGGACTATGAATAGGAGAGGGACTGAATAGAATGATAAGTAATAAAAAGTGGAAATAACAATACATTTGTAGCCTTAGAGAGCATTTGTTTTTAGATGGTGTCAGTGACCCCCTTTGAAAGCTGCAAAGAAACAAAAGAAAATTGCAAATCATTAAAAAAACTATGAAAAATAATGAAGACCAATTGAAAGGTTTCTTAAAATTGGCCCTTCTACAATATACTAAAAGTTAACTTGAAGGTGAACCACCCCTTTAATGAGTGAACTGGTAGCTTTTTACCTTAAATGTGTGACACATCAGGGATGATGATGTATCATGGGATGGGGCTTCTAAAATCTCTTTATGCAAATTGGGGACAGTGCTCCAGGAAGCTGGTCAATAGCAGCATGGGTCTGGGGCTATTGTGGCTGAAGGGTGGGAACATCCCTGAATACCAGAAACATATACTCAAAGCAGACCGTTGATAATATTCATTTGAAAGTAATACAAAGCTCTGTCATGCAGAGACTTTAACTTTCAACTGGATTCTTCCATTGTTGCTAAACTACAACTCTCAAAACTGGTGCTGTAATGAATACATTTTGAGCTGCAGTATCAATCATCCAACATCCATTATCAATTACCATTACCATGTAAACATTTTAATATATTGTTTGTAAAACAGACAACATATCCCTTGTCTATGTACAAATATCTATCATGGCCCTGAAAAGAATTATATAGTTAATGCAGCTGCTGTTTGCCTTACAAGCACAGTTAATAATGGCAGATAACTAGCCTACCTAAAAAATATAAACTTTTGCCCATTTATGTCATTGTTTGTTCTTTCAGACATAAAAGGACCACATCTCATACAAGAGGCCATCTACTTATAGGCAAAAAAAACATTCAGCCCCTATGTACAGTACAATGACACTATTTGCTGCCTACAATCTTCAACAAATCTATATGACCAATAGTATTTTGTCATAGGGTATGACTTAAATGTTTTTAATGGTGCTGAAATTAAATCTGCCATTTGTTTACCATCAATCACAGACCTGCCTATTTGCCCATCATACAGTTGTGCTCACAAGTTTACATACCCTGGCAGAATTTATGATTTCTTAATCATTTTCCAACAAAAACTTTTCTTTCACTCATTGTTAGTGGATGGCTGAAGCCATTTATTGTGAAAACTGTGTTTACTCTTTTTTTTTAATAATATTTTTATTGCTTTTATAAAACAACAAATTTAACATAAAAAAATAAAAGAACATTTTAACAAATGTAATAAAATAGAGGATTTACATTAACTATTTTGTGACTGTCATCATTACAACAGTTTTTTCTTTTGTCCATAATTCATAATTCAAGTATACTGTAATACAGGTTTACATAATGTTATTTAAGTTAGGGGGTAGATTCTTTGTATTCTGGAGAGTCCAGCCATGGTTGCCATATTAGTTGAAATTTATTTGGGTTGTCTCGCTGTATATACATCAATTGTGCCAGAACAAGGTGTTCCCTTAATAGTTGTCTCCACATACCAACATTGGGCGACTCTCCAGTGTCTTCAGAGCTGTGCACTTCCTTGCAAGAAATGTGCCTCTCTTAGCAATGTAAGCAGGTGATGGGATATGGTAAGGTAGAGACAGGGACCTGCAGTGATGTTATTCTGATAACTATTGTACAAACATCTACCCAGAATGATACGCTATTGGGACAGGTCCATATTAAATGAAAGAAATCTGCCCCAGTTTGTTGACATTTCAGGAAGTGATCGTTAGGTCTTAGGTTTGCTTTGTACATGCGGGTGGGGGTGATGTATGCTTGTTGAGAGATAAGGATCTGTGAAAATTTGCTCTTAGCAATAAAGCAGGGGTGTCCAAACTTGGCCCTCCAGATGTTAAGGAACTACAAGTCCCACAATGCAATGAAGGAGTCTGACAGCCACAGTCAGGCAAATGCATTGTGGGACTTGTAGTTCCTTAACAGCTGGAGGGCCAAGTTTGGACACCCCTGCAATAAAGGATACTAGGTTAGGCACCTCGTTTGCCTCTTCCCACTCCTATTCCTCCAGGTCGGGAATATATGCCTCCCATTTAGTTCTAGTTGTACTAACCTGCTGCTTTTTATTTTTGAGCAAAGTGGAATAGATCTATGCCATAGGGTGTTCGACATACAGTTACCAAGTACACCAATATATTTTCCACAGGTGATTTAGCAATTATAACAGGTGAAGTTGGCCATTGTACCCTAGCTGCATGACTTAATTTGTAATAATACAGCCATGCACTGTCCGTTACATCAAAGTCCACCTTTATTTGAGCAAATGATTTAAAAGTGCCTTCGCTAAACAGATCTTCAATTGTTTGGATACCCTTGGGGGGCCCATAGTTTTGCAAGTCTGCATTATTCAAGTGGGGAAGCCTGTCATTTTCCCATAGGGTAGCGTTTGGTGAAATCCCTAGGTATTGTATATATGCTTGTGCTGCCTGCCATACTTTAAAGAGTGATTTAATCAATGGGAGTGGGAGGTCGAAATTTTCTGCAGCTTCCAGGAAAATCAAAAAAGGTATGGCTGTTCTACCCCAGAATGTACTCATAATTTTATAAGAGGCATCTGTTAGATCCCCCTTAAGCCATGGCAGGAAGTGTTGTATTTGTGAGGCCAAATAATGTGGCCTCCATTCAGGTAGAGCCATTCCCCCTTGTCTGATTGGGAGTTACATTACTGCGTATGCCAACCTGCTTCTTTTCCCTGCCCATAAGAATGTTTTGGTCTCAGAATCAAAACGGTTAAACACCTTTTTGGGGATGTAGATTGGAGAGTTGGCAAAGATGTAAAGTAGTTGTGGGAGGAAAATCATTTTACAAATTGCTACTCTTCCAGGGGGTGTCAGAGGAAAAGATCTCCATGTCTTCATTCGGTTACTAATTTTAGAAAGGACAGGGTCTAAGTTATTTTTGAGGTACTGATTGGGTTGGCGGGTGAAACATATACTGAGGTATTGGAAGCTGCCTACCCATTGAAGGGACTGGTTAGGGATTTGGTACTGTGGGGATGCCACGTCCAGGGGAAAGATAGGACATTTTTCCCAGTTCACTAACAGGCCAGAGAACTTACCAAAAGTGTTTATAATTTGAGAGCAATTTTTTCCTCTACACCCCCATATTTACAGCCCACAATTCGCTCCTCTGCCCTAATTTTAATGGCCAGTACTTCTATATCTAGGGCAAATAGCCCTGGGGACAATGGACACCCCTGTCTTGTACCGCGTTCAAGCGGCAATGGATCTGAAACTATGGTGTTGGTACAGACCCTGGCCATTGGACCGGAATAGAGCAATTTCACCCAGGATATAAATTGTTCACCAAAACCAAACCTGGTTAAAGTTTCCCATAGAAAAGACCACTGCTTTAGCAGCGTCTAAGGAGAGTATTGCGTACGTTAGTGTGTGGCAGCTGTAGATTTGCATAGAGTCTTCTGATATTTACAGTGGTTGCCCTATCCGGCATAAATCCAGTCAGGTCCTCGTGTATTAGCTTAAGTATTACCTTATTTAATCTGAGGGCCATAACTTTTGTCAATATTTTAATATCACAATTCAGTAATGAGATTGGATGAAAGGATTCACAGCAGGTGAGGACTTTCCCTTTTTTGGGTATTAATACTATGAGGGCCTCTGTCATGGATTGTGGATTCACTATCTAGGAGGTCCTTATCTGCAACAGACAGTGTGGGGAAACAAACATCATTCAAATATGTCTGTAAGTCTGCCCTTGTGTATTGTACCTTAGAAGCGTATGCACCAAGAAAGTATTTTTGAAATGTTTCGTTAATTCCTTGCATAGTAGATACCAAATTACCATCTGTCTTTAATGCTTAGAATTGCTGTAGTTGGGGAGGTCTCGCTGCACATTATCGCAATGAGATGCCCTGTTTTGTCTCCAAACTGTGCTATTTTGTGTTTAGAGTATAGAATGTTTTTATGTGCCTGTTGTTTCACAAAATCTAGAGAGTCTTGGGATGCATGTAGTCAGCTAATTTTATGTAATTTATCTGGGAATCGTATATATTGGGATTCTGTTTTGTTTTACTTTTCCTCAAGTTGGGCCTCTAGCCCTCTAAGATATGCTTTCATTGCATCCCATTCCCCTGCTGTTGTGGCTGTATGTTCGTTATGCACCCAATAGTCATTTAGTGCTTGTGGCAACCCTGTGTCTACATCTGGTAATTTAAGCCAGTATGGCTGAATTCTCCATGTCTTATTAGAGCGAGCAAGAGAGGATACTGTTAGGGAGATCGGGGAGTGGTCAGATATCCCTCGAGTCAGTATTTGCACTTGCTGTATGTACTGAAGTAGGTCTGGAGACACTAATGTCAAATCAATGCAGGACATAGAATTGTATGTAGCTGAGTAACAAGTATATTGTTTCTTGGTTGGATATCTGACCCTCCATACGTCCACCAACCCAATCGCTGTTAAAAAGTGTAGGAATCGTTGGGAAACTCTTGCCCCTGCGTGTGCTGCTGTAGAAAATGTATCCAGATCAGCATTTAATACACAATTAAAATCTCCCATACGTATTGTTGGCAATGAGGGAAATTTAGCTATGGGGGCGAAACATTCCGCTAATGATTCTAAGGTAAATGGTGGAGGGATATACACCCCTATTATTAACAGTTCCCTATCTTCGATTTTAGCATGCACAGATATATTTACCTTTTGGGTCAGTCTTAATATCAATCGGTTGAAATATCAGCCCTCTTCTAACCATTATTGTCACCCCCCGCGCATAGTTAGAATAACAAGCGTGATAGGCATTACTGAGCCATGGGCGTCTAAGTGACTGGATTTTATCATGCGTCATATGTGTTTCCTGAAGAATGATAATATCATGTGGGTGTTTCTTCAAAAAGTTAAATATCAGTGATCTCTTGACTTTGTCACAAAGCCCCCTAACATTCCAACTAAGGAATTTTAACCTGTTTGCCATAGTAATTGACAAAGAATATAAACATTAGTAGCATATAAATCCTCACGGTATTGAACCTGTTGCAATGAACTGAAAATTGTGGCTGTCCACCTCTGAACTGTGGCCTGTTGTTGTTGAATGACATCCTCTGAAGTGTAAAACCCAGTAACCCACCCTGCTTTGAACCCATCACCCCAACTCGGGTTTAGCTCAAATGGATCCCTAACTATCTAAACTTTGTATATCCTATGGATATTCCAGGAGAGAGCCTAGTGCAACAATGAACAGTGTAAACTGATTAAAGTACAGTCAAAACACAGATCTATGATCAGGCAGGTCCTCCAGCCATTCCATTGCCTGGTGTGGATTCATAAAGAAGTGCTCACTTCCGTTGAAAAATCTAGATATAGTGAAATGGTAGTATTCTGGAAGTGCAACCCCTTGGTACGCGCCTCCCTCAGTGCAGCATCTCGGTTCCTATAATTTAATAATTGGGCTATCAGTGTTGTCGGGCCCCTGGTGGCAGTGGCCTAGCTGGGATCCTGTGAGCCTGTTCCACCAAAAGCATAGCTGAAAATACTGTATCTCCAAATTGGGAACGTAGAAACTGTTCAACAAAAACCTCTGGGTTATTACCCTCCGCACCTTCAGATACTCCCACCAGCTGTATGTTATTTCGTCTCAGACGGTTCTCAAGATTGTCTGTCTTTGCTTCTAGCAACTGAACATGTTTAGTTGTCTCTGTTACAGTTTTTTGCAATGGGGTACATGTATCTTCTAGTACACCAATTCTGCGTTCTGCTTCTGTGGTGCGGTCTTGCTTAATAATTTCAAAATCCGATTTCAGTCCATCCATCTTGTCCAGAAGGGCCTCATAGTCTTGCTTCCTAATAAGTGCCATCTCTGACAGCAACGGCTCAACTTCTGGGCCTGGTGGAGGGGTTTGTGGCAAAACCACTAAGGATGGGCTGGTCGGGGCACTGTCGCATGCATCTAGTGAAGCATGTTCGGTGTTGTATGGAGTAGGGTCTTGCAAAAGCTTCCAGTTTTTTAGCTGCAGCAGTGCATATAGCAGCTTACCAGGTAAGTGAGTATGCTCAGCATTGGCGCCGTCGCCATCTTGCAGCCGTGACAGATCTCTGTGCTCTGATCGTTTTGAAGTGCTGGTTTGGGTTTTTGTCGGCGCATTTTTCCTCATATTGTCGACATGGTGTCTCTGAGGTTCAGGTTTTCCTTTTAGCCTTATTTGTGATGTGTAGCGGCACAATGACAGGGTGATTTCTCACGATAAGAGCAGGAG
Organism: Xenopus borealis; assembly: GCA_024363595.1. Classification (NCBI taxonomy): domain Eukaryota; kingdom Metazoa; phylum Chordata; class Amphibia; order Anura; family Pipidae; genus Xenopus; species Xenopus borealis. Next base: position 56,499,632 of record CM044442.1, on the reverse strand, counting down.
CAGTGTAAGGCACGTCTTCCTTCTAACGCATGCTGGCCACGCCCCTCGTGTTTACTCTTTTTAAATCATGATCACTACACAAACTACCCAAATGACCCTGATCAAAAATGTACATACCCCAGTTCTTAATACTGTGTATTGTCCTCTTTAACATCAATGACAGCTTGAAGTCTCGTGGATGAGGCTCTTTACTTTCTCAGATGGTAAAGCTGCCCATTCTTCCTGACAAAAAGCCTCCAGTTCCCGTAAATCTTTGGGCTTTCTTGCATGAACTGCACGTTTGATGTCTCCCCAGAGTGGCTCAATGATATTGAGGTCAGGAGACTGAGATGGCCACTCCAGAACCTTCACTTTATTTTGCTGTAGCCAATGACAGGTCAACTTGGCCTTGTGTTGGATCATTGTCATGTTGGAATGTCCAAGTACGTCCCATGTGCAGCTTCCGGGCTGACAAGTGCAAATTTTCCTCCAGTATTTTTTGATAACTTACCACATTCATTTTGCCATCAATTCTGAGCAAATTTCCTATGCCTTTGTAGCTCACACATCCCCAAAACATCAGTGATCCACCACCATGTTTCACAGTAGGAATGGTGTACCTTTCATCATAGGCCTTGTTGACTCCTCTCCAAATGTAGTGTTTATGGTTGTGGCCAAAAAGTTCAATTTCAGTCTCATCACTCCAAATGACTGTGCCAGAAGGTTTGAGGCTTTTCTCTGTGCTGTTTGGCATATTGTAAGGGGGATACTTTGTGCTATTTGCATAGTAATGGCTTTCTTCTGGCAACTCGACCATGCAGCCCATCTTTCTTCAAGTGCCTCCTTATTGTGCATCTTGAAACAGCCACACCACATTTTTTAAGAAAGTCCTGTATTTCACTTGAAGTTATTAGTGGGTTTTTCCTTGCATATCGAACATTTTTTCTGGCAGCTGTGGCTCAAATTTTAGTTTTATTTGGTTTGGGTTCAATAGAACCCCTAATTTTCCACTTCTTTATTAGAGTTTGAACACTCAATTCCTTTCGTATTTTCTTATATCCCTTTCCAGTTTTATAGAGTTCAGCTACCTTTTCCAGCAGATCCTTTTGACAAAAAACATCAATGCAGCACTCTATGAAAGATGCAAGGGTCTATCAGGAGTCCAGAAAATCATTTACCTTTTATACACATCCACTAATTACAAGCAAACAGATCAGAGGTGAAGATGGTTACCTTTAATAGCCATTCTAACCCTTAGTGTCAAGTTGTATGTATGTTATGAGGCCAAATCACCAGGGTATGTAAACTTTTGATCTGGGTCTTCTGTTTATTTCTCATAGGGCTTCCGATCTAACCAATGGCAGTGCACCATTAATTAATATGAAAGGAATTACTCAGCATTGCATTGCTTTAAAAGACAAAAGATGTACAGATGGGTTTATATGGGTGCCAAACTTGGTCATGCGGTTCATTTGTCTGCAAGCTTGATAAATTTCCAAAGCATTATGGAGAACAGACCTGCCTACCTATCTGACCCAATGACACGGTTTGTTAATTAGTACTCAATCTATAGTACTGGTAAAATAGTAATCAATGCAAATTTAATCAAGTCCCTTTAATTTTTTTAAATATTTGATTACTTTATAGATGTTACATTACATTTTCCAGGCTGTATGGGTATGGATTCTTACCAGATCTTAGAGGTTTATAAAGTTCTGTGGATGGTGTTCTCTGCCAGCGATCTTTAAACTTTGCCTTTAGATCATTGTCTGTAGCTTCTTCCTCATCCAGAAATTTCAGTGACTTGATGGATGAAATAAACATTGAGAGATGTACATTTAGGATGCAGAACAAGTATTATTATTAAGAATACCCTCGATTGCCCAAAGTTTCCATTTGAGTAGATTGCATACAAGTCTAATTAAAATGATACAGACTGGGTGTAACCTATAAGTTTCTTGGAGATTTCAAACAAATCTGTCTGGCACTCTCGCTTGATAAGATGCAGTAAGTTGCCTGGGTGATATATAGATATATATA
>CM044442.1:56469310-56493958 GCA_024363595.1 Xenopus borealis | reverse complement strand
TCATAGCTAAGATTTTCCATACCGTTTACCAGCTTAGTTGCCCTTCTCTGTACCCTCTCTGATACAATAATGTCCTGTTTGAGTTCAGGGATATATTTTTACATCCCTATCCAGTACGTCTTTCCAGCTGACACGAGTTCACCCATTCCGTTTAGAAGAAAGGAGGTTCCACCTAAATATTCTGAAAGGTTTTTTTTTTTTACAGTGAGAGCTGTGAAGATGTGGAATTCTCTCCCTGAAACTGTTGTACAGGTTGATACATTAGATAGCTTTAAGAAGGGGTTGAATGGCTTTTTAGCAAGTGAGGGAAAACAGGGTTATGGATGATAGCTCATTATATAAGTTGATCCAGGGACTAGTCCGACTGCCTTTTTGGAGTCAGGAAGGAATTTTTTCCCCCCTCTGAGGCAAATTGGAGAGGCTTAGGATGGGGTTTTTTGCCTTCCTCTGGATCAACTAGCAGTTAGGCAGTTAAAATAAAAAAAAAAAAAAAAGGTTGAACTTGATGGACATGAGTCTTTTTTCAGCCTAACTTACTATGTTACTGGTCTAATGCACTGGTACAACTGTTATGTTTGCTTCAGGTACTCTGCTCTGTAGCCATGGGGGCAGCCATTCAAAGCTGAAAAAGGAGAAAAGTCATAGGATAACAGCAGATAACAGATAAGTTCTGTAGTACACTATGAGATCCTGCAGAGCCTGTTATCTACTGTGTATCCTGTGCTTGAATGGTTGCCCCCATGGGTACACAGCAACTTGTTTATATCAACTATATTTGTGATTCTGAAATAAACACACCAGTTTTATCAGTGCAGGGCAACACTACATTTAATTGTCATTGCATTAAAACACAAATGTTGTTGTTGTTGCTGTTCCTTTAACCATCAAGGAAATACTTGCAATTCATTTAATCTGGACAACCCTTACCCGTTAGCAAAAATTGTGGCATCCCTCATCTGAGCAATTGTTGAGTTGATAAGTTCAGCTTTTCGCTGGTTGTAGACATTTAAACACTGCTGTACAGCCAGTGGGACCATCTTCTCAAATAAATCTGTGGTGCAAAAAACCCAAGATTTTAATAAACGAGTACTATAATGCAATGCATGTACAAACGTGCATACTTGCATACACATTAACAATAGAGGGTTCTTTACATAACTTATATGTAGATTACAGGTACATACAAGCATGACTTCAGTTTCATTTTAACTAATCAACATTTACCAGTGCTTGATTCTTTGTAAGAACTTAAGGGGCAGATTTATCAAGGGTTGAAGTGAAAATTTTAATAAATTCGAATTTCGAAGTATTTTTTTGGATACTTTCGATTTGAATAGAAAAAAAAATTGATTTGAGTAAATTCGAATTTATCATGCACTGTTTCTTTAAAAACTTCAATTAAACACTTAGGCATCTTAAACCTGCTGAATTGCTGTTTACTTACTATAACCTATGTGGAGTCTTTTGGTGGACTTTGGGATTGAATTCAATCGAATGCGCCAATTGTTCGATTTGAATTTGATCGAAAACGGAACTATTCGACCAAAAATTCAGTTGTTCGAATTTCGACGTTTTTTCACTTTGAAATTCGAGGCTTGCTAAATATGCCCTTAAGGGTTCATACTTTTTAACAACAAACCTGAATGGGAAGACCAATGACAAATTTGGATTCATATTCCAAGTAAAATAACAGGGAAATAGGCAGAACTGAGGTAGTGCACAAAGCTTTGGACTGGTCTGTAACTGCTATCAGCCAAACTCTGTGGATATAATGGATTGTAAGTTTTATTAAAGTGGACCCGTCACCCAGACACAACAATCTGTATAATAAAAGTCCTTTTCAAATTAAACATTACATCCAATTTCAAATTTTTTTTAAAGCATTCATAGCTGTTTAAAGCTCATTTAAAAATCTCAGCTGTCAATCAAATATTGTCTGCCACTCCTCTATGCCTTAGGCATAGAGGTGGGGCAGATAATTACTTTCACTTTCCATTCACACTTCCTTGATGCCACTGCTCTCCACACATTCCCCCAGTTCTCTTAACCATTTATTTTTGTAGCCAGGACATGGGGATAGACATTGGGTCCCCCCATTCTGGTGCACAAACAAGATTCTGAGATGATGCAAGGCTTGTCTTAATAAGTGTCCACAAAATGGCTCCTGCCTGCTTGTTATAATTATGAATTCCCAGACTGAAGAAAACAAGATTAAAATAATTTATATAGTGTAAATAATGTTCATTTTGCTTGACTAATGTGATAAAATAGGATTTTGAATATTTTTTTGGGGTGACGGGTCCACTTTAACAAAGCAACAGAAAATAAGTGTTTATTCTGCTTTAATACTAAAATACAATGTTTCAGACCCTCATCAGGAGCAGTACAATTAAGCAGCACTCACTCATTAAAAATTAAATAGAAAAATGGGTACGACAGGCACTTTTTCATAATGTCTACTCCACAACAGCACATATGAAAAGCTTTGGGAACCCCTCTTCATTTTTTGGAGTTTGGGTTATCGTTGGCTGAGCATTCAAAGTACCAACTTCCTTTTAATATATAACATGCCTTATGGAAACAGTAGTATTTCAGCAGTGACAAAGTTTATTGGATTAACAGAAAAAATGTAATATGCATCATAACAATATTAGGCAGGTGCATCAATTTGGGAACCCCAACAGAGATATTACATCAATACTTAGCTGAGCCTCCTTTTGCAAATGTAACAGCCTCTAGATGCCTCCTATAGACGAGTGTCTGGATTCTGGATGGCGGTATTTTTGACCATTCGTCCATACAAAATCTCTCCAGTTCAGTTAAATTTGATGGCAGCATGGACAGCCTGCTTCAAATCATCTCATAGATTTTCCATGATGTTCAAGTCATTCCAGAACATTGTACTTCTACCTCTGCATAAATTACTTTGTAGATTTCGAAGTGTGTTTAGGGTCATTGCCTTGTTGGAATATCCAACCCCTGCGTAACTTCAACTTTGCAACTGATGCTTGAGCATTATCCTGAATAATTTGTTGATATTGGGTTGAATTAATTTCACCCTTGACTTTAACAAGGGCCCCAGTCCCTGAATTAGCCACACAGCCCCACAGCATGATGCAACCTGCAAGAAACTTGACAGTAGGCTACAGGTGTTTTTCTTGGAAATGTCGTTCTTCTGCCATGCAAGGCACTTTTTTTTATGACCAAATAACTCAATTTGTGTTTCATCAGTCCAAAGCAGTTTGCTCCAAAATTACTGTGACTTGTCTAAATGAGCTTTTGAATACAAAAAGCAACTGTTTGCATGAGTGCAGACAGGGCTTCTTTCTCATCACCCTGTCATACAGATGTTCTTTGTGCAAATTGTGCTGAATTGTAAAACGATGTACATACACTATCTGAAGCAAGATGTTCTTGCAGGTCTTTGGAAGTGATCTTTGGGTTGTCTGTAGCCATTCTTACAATCCTCTGCATGTCGCTCCAATATTTTTCTTGGTCTGCCAGACCTGGGTTTTACAGAAACTGTGTCTGTGGCCTTCCATTTCCTGATTACATTCCTTACAGAAGAAACCGACAGTGAGATAGCTTTTTGCAGCCTTCCCCTAAACCACAATACTGAACAATCTTTGTTTTCAGATCTTTTGAGAGTTGTTTTGAGGATCCCATGCCGTCACTCTTCAGATGGGAGTCAAACAGAAGCAAAACTTGCAATTGGCCACCTTAAATACCTTTGCTCATAATTAGACACACCTGCCTATGAAGTTCAAGGCTTAACGAGCTAATCCAACCAATTTGGTATTGCCATAATCAGTTTTGAGCATTCAAATTACAAGAGCACCCACATTTTCACACAGCTTTTCACATCTGATTTAATCTCAGATGATCCTGGGATATGAAAGACATAACACTGTTATCTTTATTGTTGAAAGTGGAGTAAATTATTATGCAAGTGAGAGGAGTTCATAAACTTTTTCATATGACTTTATTGAAATAAATAACTCCAACTGACTCCAACTGATCCAACAAAGTTTTAGGCAGCCATGAGACTTTTTGTATCCCTATCCTCATGGGCATAAGCAGAACCTGAGCTCCATATAAACCCAAACTAGCAGAAAGGGTTGCAAATTTTCCCAAAGCTATCATAGTACCTAATAACATGACATATGTATAGTGAACAGCAAGCTAAGGGACATATTTATTATATACAGAGCAGTTGGCTTGAAATAATCAATTCAAGAAAACACAAGTATATGTCATGTATATATGAATTTTTATGTCTGTAACTTTGGCTGATGCAATGCAACCTTGCATTTGTGTGGAATAAAAACCTCTGAACACTAAGCTGACCGAAGACAACTACATTTTTAAAATCAAACATTCTAAATAGTTCAAAATGTGCAAATTATATAAATAATATATATAGTGAATAAAGTACCCCCTATTGTAAAATATAAGAATATTATAAGTTACCGAGGAGTTCCATGACCATATAAAAACACGAGGCCGAAGGCCGAGTGTTTTTATACAGGTCATGGAACTCCGAGGTAACTTATAATATCCTCATATTTTGCAACTGGGGGTACTTTATTTATTATAATACACAAGTTTCAGTGAGTCATGTGACAGAAATGACATCAGAACTCACCGTTTATAAGGATATAATTTAGATAATAAAGATATTCACAGCTTTTGTGTATTATAAATGATATAATTAATAATCTAATTATAATAATCTAATTGTATTTTACAAAAGTATTTTTACTTACAAACTGCAAAGACTTTCTAAAGATGGAAGTTTTTATGAACTTCAAAAGGGAATTTAACATCATCTCCCACAAGCTATTAGGAACACATACAAAATTTTCTAATGTAAATTTCACAACTCCCCTGAGCAGATAATATTTAAATTATGCAAAAGCTATACTTAAAATGATTCTGTCATGTCACTAGGGGTTTTTAAAGGTCCTGAGATTATTGGTATTGAGATTATTTACTGCTAAATTAAATACCTCCAATCAAACAATAGATTGTATAGTATAGCAAAATTAAGCATGACTTTGCAGCAAAGGACAATAAATACACCAAAGAGTTTTTCAAGGAGCTGCCCTTTGTTGGCCCAAAAATTAAACACTTGCCTAGCTTCTTATCACATTTTCTTTCTTTATATAATTTATATGTGATGGAGTTTAAAGAGGATGCACATTTTAGGTCAGACAAATATACTTATTTAATGTTTACCAATTCTACCCCCACACCCATGCATATGTGATGTCTCCCAACTGGTGGCTGTGCCATTCATTTCAGTAACAAATGATAGTGAATATTGCATGCATTTGCATGTCACCATTCAGACTGACTGAATTGTATCAGTTTTCTATGTGGGATTATCTAATGTCACATACTAGTAGAACAATGTACTTTTATGAAGAAGTGTTTTATATAGGGATTGTATTATAGGATATATTTTTGTGGAGACTTGCAATTTTCAGAGGTATAGTTTAACTTTTTTTTATTCTCTCTTCTAGAAAACTGGTAACAAAAAAATACTCTTTATCATGTAGAAAGAAAATGCAGATATACCAACCAGTGTACTTCTGGCTCAAAGGCACATTGATTGGTGTTGGCTTCACTAGAGGTGCTTTACCAACAGGATCAAGGTCTTTCAAATCTGGAACTCTATCATGGTAAATGAAATCATTGTCTTTCTTAGCAGCTGTAAGAGCACGGTTGATCTTGTCAGCCAAGTCTTTCACATTAACATATTCATCATAGCGGGAAGATACTGTTTTCACCAAATCAGATGCATGCTATAAAAGAAAGCAAAGTAAAACTGACAGCAATAATGTACTGGTAATTATTTCCTATGCATTAAGTTATATATAGTGGAAACCTTCTTTTACATACCTGGATATTATGTTTTACCTGATATAACTTCTTCATGGGGCAGATAAGTTCTCAATTGTTCAATGTTCTTTCATTCCTGGACTTTACAGCAGGATTCCATTGTAATGTACTTCAATATACAAGTATCACAGGTTTATGGGGTGGTGCATCTGTGCTCCTGTTTGTCCTGTCCACCACCACGGATGCTTGAAGAGCACCATCCATGGATCAACATTAAAGAGCCTTTATTGGTATCTTGGCTCAGCTCTCGTACAAAGAACAATATTTCAGGCCTAAAACATTGTTCTTTGTAGGAAAGCGGAGTCAAGATACTTATAAAGGCTTTTTAATAGTGATCAATGGATGGTGCTGTGACTTCACTTTTCAAGCATTAAAGTCAGGGGTGTCCAATTTTTTTGCAACAAGGGCCAGATTTGGGGAGGTGAAAACACATGCATTTGTGGCATTCAGTCCTTAGCCTGACTTTCTTTGAACTATTATCAATATTATTTAATTGGCATGTTGCTGTTAATCAGCTGTGTGAGGCTATGGTACAATATATTTGCCAATATCACCTTGTGTGTTGCCCTCATTCGTAATTAATGAGGAAAAACAATAATGAAGGCAAATTAATATATCTGAAGCCCTGGAATCTAGGTTGATACAAATACAGTTTTAATCTGGCATTTTAACTAAAGAAAAAATCAGGCAAAATGTTATGTAAAATGTCCCCTTTAAATAGACTTATTATTATGTTATTATTACTAACTGGGCAATAGGCAGAGCCCCCCCCTATATCTTTTCTGACATGACATTTCCTCAGGAACCAAGCATTTCAAGCTGGGCCACATATCCATCCTGGGCCACAGTTTGGACACCCCTGATTTAAGCAAGTTGGAGTGGACAACTTTACAGGAGCACCAGTCTTTTAAAATCTAAAAGGGTGTGGGTGAGTACTGATCAATTGCATCATTGTATTACACCACCACAGATGAGCAACAACTGAGCATGCCCAGTGGACACATTTTTTATTTTATTTTATTTATGGCCGTTTATTTAATGCTCTTTCAAATGTGTTTGTGCTATGAATGGCTACATGCTTGATAAATAGCTGTCACAGAGCAAACAGCAAAAAGAAAAATACTTTGCTTAATTCCTAATGAATAACTAATTGTGAGAAATAAACACATGCAACAATAATTTCACTAAACTGAACTGTGAGATATGTTGGTTTGTGCGTTTATAAAGGTCATGGTACTTCAAGGTGACTTCTAATATCCTCATATTAATATCCTCATAACAGAGGTTACGTGATTTATTATAATACACATGTTTAAGTGACTCATGACCGAAATTACAGAAATTGTGGATTTCAAATATAATGTCATGAAATGTTAAGCTGCTGATCTTACACCATGCCAGTGTCTCAATATTTGAGAACAGGCAGGAAAGTGATGCTCATTAACAAACTGGAGGTAGAGGAAGGCTTTTTTATGGTAGATGGCTTTCCCATAATTCAGAGCTTGCTGAATAAAAGGTTTCCAGATAAGGGATCCCACACCTGTATTACAAATGCTCCATTCTGCATATATGCAAGACTGCATCTTTTTTCTATATATTCTAATGCGTGTGTATGAATGTATGTATGTATGTATGTATGCAGACAAACATAAATATTCTTACTTGTAGCCTCCCAATTTCTTCACCAAATTTCTTCTGCTGCTTTGCAAGAACAGATTGATGATACTCTGCATGGGCCTGCATTATGCAATGTTTTGCAGCCAGGATAGGAAACACCTCCTGGAAATAGAAATACTGACCAGGGGAGAGTCCAAACACACAAAAACATCCAGACACAAGGGATGTAAGGAGAATAAAGGGGGAAGAAATTAAATTAGAAAAAAATCTTACCTGCAAGGATTGAAGAAAATTATAAATAGTGAAAATATTTTTTTTTCTTTTGGTATAAATGTGTAGAAGTTTAAATTTTCCTACTCTGTATTCCCAAGACAAAAGAAAGGCACACGTTCTGAATGCGATCTTTAACTCCGCACTGATCTCCCTAATTCCCCCCGCATTCTTAAACTTGCATGTACAGTTGTGCTCATAAATTTACATAACCTGGCAGAATTTATGATTTCTTAACATTTTTTCCAGAGATTATGAATAATAACACAAAAACTTTTCTTTCACTAATAGTTTGTGGTTGGCTACAGCCATTTATTGTCAAACAACTGTGTTTACTCTTTTTAAATTATAATCACTACATAAACTAGCCAAATAACTCTGATCAAAAATGTACATACCCCTTAATACCTTATATCGCCCCTTTTAACATCAATAACAGCTTGAAGTCTCTTGTGGTAGTTGTGGATGAGGCTCTTTATCTTCTCAGACTGTAAAGCTGCCCATTCTTCCTGGCAAAAAGCCTCCAGTTCCCATAAATTCTTGGGCTGTCTTACATGCACGTTTGAGGTCTCCCCAGAGTGGCTCAAAGATATTGAGGTCAGGAGACTGAGATGGCCACTCCAGAACCTTCATATTATTTTGCTGTAGCCAATGACAGGTCAACTTGGCTTTGTGTTTTGGATCATTGTCATGTTGGAATGTCCAAGTACGTCCCATGCGCAGCTTCCAGGCTGATGAGTGCAAATTTTCCTCCAATATTTTTTGATAACTTACTGCATTCATTCTGACCAAATTTCCTGTGCCTTTGTAGCTCACACATCCCCAAAACATCAGCAATCCACCACCATGTTTCACAGTAAGAATGGTGAACCTTTCATCATAGCCTTTGTTGACTCCTCTCCAAATGTAGCATTCATGATTGTAGCCAAAAAGTTAAATTTTAGTCTCATCACTTCAAATGATTTTGTGCCAGAAGGTTTGAGACTTGTCTCTGTGCTATTTGGCATATTGTAAGCAGGATACTTTGTGGAATTTGCGTAGTAATGGCTTTCTTCTGGCAACTCAACCATTCAGACAATCTTTCTTCAAGTGTCTCCTTACTGTGCATCATAAAACAGCCACACCGCATTTTTCAGAGAGTCCTGTATTTCACCTGAAGTTATTTGTGGGCTTTCCTTGCATCCCAAACAATTTGCAAAATTCTACTTACGGAGGTTGAAACCTTGTTTTTAAATACTTTTATCAATTGGGTTGGGGTTCCAATTCGGGTGGAATTTTTCAAGTCCGGTCTGCTTTTTACTTACGCTTCTGCCTAATCTCTGGGCTGTATATGTTTACGTAGGAACTGGTGATTTGTTTAAAATTATCAAATACAATTGGGTATTTTTGAACTTGCACTGCACTTTATAATTTATTTATTTATTCATAATTTTTCGTATTGTAATTTTTGTTGAAATAAAGAACATCACAGTTATTACAAGTTACATAAAACACGTTTTCAAAATCATTGCCGATCTTCTGTGCATACTTCCCAACATAACATACTCTATAATGATTATTCATCAAGGGTGTGTGTGGGATTCGCCTGGGGGATATATGGGTGGGGGGAGGGAGAGTAGAAGGCCAAGTGGTAAGTAATAGAGTGAGGAAAGGGAGTTAAGTAGAGCCTTAACTAAGGCTGAAATAAGAAGAGGTGAAACGCCTCTTCCCATAGGCGGTAGATATACGCGTCTAGGGAAGCTGGATTATGGCGTATATGGGGTGGTGGTGTCCTGGTTGTTCAGTCGTCTAACCTTGGTAGAGTACTGAGGGTATAACTGCTAAGGGTGGCTCCCGCCCCCCCGCGCCCCCCGATCTTTTTCCTGGGGATAGAGGCAAGTGACCTTTGGGTAAATGTCTAGTGTGGAGTGAGACCTGTGGAAACGTGTAGTTACAATACTTGGATAAGATGTGATATAACAAACTATTGGAGATTAACTGTTGTTCAGATATTTTCAGGGTAGTTGTTACTATATTTTATTCCTGAGTATCATGAGTAGAAAAAAGGGGGGTACTCATTTTGGGTGTTCATGTGAAATGAGGTGGCTATTCAAGTATACTGTAACTTTCCCATGGAATATCCCTTTTATGTCTAGCAATATGCCATCAATTTGTTGTGGCTGGAAATCTGCGAGTATACATTTATATACAATAGGTTTAGCAAACATATAATAATTACATAATAAAATAAAAAAAAAATAAAAAAAAAGGGGGGGGTTGACATTGGCTTGGGTTATGTCAGTCAGGTTTCCATAGCAGACTGGCATCTACTATTGCCATAATGAATGTGTTCCAGTAATCCATGGGTTGAAGAATTCTCTGTTTTATTATAAGTGAGCTTGCCATATTCTCTATCTAAATAAAATTTTAAGTTGCCCGATATAGTATTCGTCGGAGTGGGCGGGGTTCATAAAGAGGGAGAAAAAAAAAAAAAAAGGGGGGGGTAGCCCCTTTATAAAAATCCAGAGGTGGGGTGAGGGGGTAAAAAATCTGAGCAGTTACTGGTTACCTGTAAACATGTGTGTTTTAGAATGCAATCAAGTTAAACCTGTCTTACGTTTACTGTTTATGGATTCCTAAAAGATGTGTCCAGTATCAAGTATTGCAACATTGTGCGATACTCATATCTTAACCTTGTGCGTTATCCATAACTTGAATAGGAGATTGAGGCAGGCTGTGGTTGCTTCAGGTGGTTTTCCATGGTAGGATGTCTTCTATCAAAGTTCGTAGTGATTAATGTAGAGAGTTATCCAAATGAGGAGGGCAATTGGGAAAACAGAAGGAAAATCAGGCGCAAAAAAGAAAAGAAAAAAAAAAAGGAAGAAAGTTCTGAGAGATTACTGGTTTCCTGGAAAAATGTGTGTTTTAGAATGTAATCAAGTTATGCCTGTCTTGAGAGTTTTCTATTTTTGGATTCTTGAAAGATGTGTCTCATAACAAATATTACAATATTGTGCGGTACTCATATCTTAACCTTAGCTTCAATAGGAGGTTGAGACAGGCTGTATTAGCTTCGGGTACCGAAGTTCACTCAGGTTAAGTCCAGCAAGTTTACATAGTATAATGTCATCTTCTGGTGTCTCTATGTCTGTGTTTCAGTAATCCATGTATTGGGGATGGCCGTGTTTTATTTAAGGTAGTTTAGCCTTAAACTCGGTCTGCGTCTTGAGTTATCCAATATATAAAGTCATTGTGTTGGAAAAAAGGAGAAAAAAAAATATTTTCTTCTTTTTCCTTTTCTCCCCTCCTCTTCCCCCCTCCGATGGGAAGAGGGGTATGAGACCCAAAGATATCCTCCATCTTGAAGTCTGCGTAATTTGCTGGCTTCATACTTGCTTTTAAACTTTCGATTTAGAACATTAAACTTTTAACAGTAAAAATAATCTTAACATGAGGTGTCTGTTATTGGTAGTTACAGGTGGTTGTTTGTAGCTTAACCAAATGTTCTAGGTTATAATGGTAGTCTCTATAGGTATTATTGTATTGCTGTAAGTGTACAAACCTTACAGGTCGCTGTGTTGCCCTTCTGGGTAGTCTTCTAGTCAGGAGAGAAAGAAAGGGATTTGGGTGCTGAAATAGTGTTGCCCCCTTGATCATGATGGTTCTGGGGTCTCAGAGCCCTCGGGGCCTTGGTCTGTCGCTTGTGGGGGTCTCCCTTGTTGTTTTGCTGTAGCATTGGTAAGTGGTTGGTCTGGGTATACGTATCTGCTCCACTCCATGATGTCAATGTGAGGAATGTCTAGGTCTCGGGAGAAAGCTGTTGCATCTGAGGGGTCTCTGAGCGAGTAAGTCTTCCCTCCTTTGTGTGCTAATAATGCAAATGGGAAGCCCCATTTATATGGAATACCTCTGTCCTTTAGAAGCTGTAGCACGTTGCGCAGCATTCGTCTTTGGAGTATGGTAGAATAGGCCAGATCTTGGTATATCACAATTGTGTCTCCTTCCAGTTGTATCCCTTTAATTTCTCTGGCCTTGCAGAGTATTTTCTCTTTAGTTGAGAAATTATGGAAGGCGCATAATATATCCCTGGGTTTGTTAGGTCTGTTTCCAGAGACCCGATGCACGCAGTCTAATTGTAAGTCTGTTTCGTTGTCTTGACCCAGTAGCCGGTTAAATAGACCCGATAATATCTGCCGCAGGTCTGCACTCAGTACTTCCTCTGACAGGCCTCGAATGCGGAGGTTACATCTGCGGTTTCTATTTTCCGCATCCTCCAGTAGGCGACGTAAATTAAAAATATGTCTTGCCTGTGTGGTGAGTCTTGCTGAGTTATCATCCACAGTCTGTTCGATATTCACGTGCCGCTCTTCTAAGTCCTGGATCTTAGCCTTTAGTGACTGCATCTCCGTTTTGAGAATTTGTGTCTCTTGTTGTTGGCTGTGTTTGATATCCTTCAGAAGTTTTGCTAGGTCGTCTTTTTGTGGTAGCGCTGCGATCAAACTCAGTATGTCTGTGTGTGTGGCTGGATGCATGGATTCTGCCGCGTGTGGAGGCTGCTCTATGTCCGATGCCTCACTGTCCGCCATTTTGGAGTTCTCTTCCGAATTCGGTGACGGAGGATTTTTAGTGAAGAAATGACCGATTTCTTTATCTTTTTTTTGTGTAGCGGTCTTCTGTGATGAGGTAGTAGGTACCTGTCGCTGTGATTTCCCCATTCTCAGGTTGAAGAGGGGTAATATTCTGTCGAGGTAGCACTTGAGAGCGAGAGCCCAGCAGAAATGCGTCTTTCCTAGTCAGCCATTAGACCACGCCCCTATTTATTCATTATTTAAGGTTTTAGAGACTCAGTAATTTGTTTTAAAAATCTGTTTAGGCTACAAATGGGGTATTCTTTTCTCTAAACAAATATTCTATTATTTAAAAAGAGTAAACAAAGTTGTTTGACAATAAATTACTTCAGCCAACCACTAATCATGAGTAAAAGAAAAGTTTTAATCATTCATATACTCTGAAAAATGGTTAAGAAATCATAAATTCTGCTAGGGTATGTAAACTAACGAGCATAGCTGTATTTCTTAGGAAACGTCAATGAAGAAGCAAGTCCAACAGATACAGATGTGTCACTGGCACCCATAACAAAATCCAAGATGAAGCACATCTTGAACTACTTTGAAGGCTTTGTTAATTACTATTATAGGGATACTTAACCTTTAGGCTGTTGCAATCAGTTTATAAAATGTAGAATTTCTAGTCACTAATTTAGGGTTTAGTTAAATGGTGGCAGTGTAAATGGTAGGGGAACACAGCTGTAGTTGTTGCTGCCATCAGAAGAGATTTTTTTATGTACTGCAAGTGCTGCACCCCACAAGTTCAGTGTGCATGTTAACCATAGCAGTTTGGCGAAAGAAAATTTACAATGATTTAGCTTTTTTTGGTTTGTGAGAACATCTAAAGTGAGTGTGCTTAGAACCACCTACTTTGGAAACAGTGAATGTGTGCTCCTAACTGCAGCAGAGTGTAGTTTTGCTACTGCACTTAAAAGATGTGTGGACCCAAGCATGATCCTGTAGGCTCTAGGGGGTATACACTATTATGACACTAAGGTACAACTGCTGCCCCACTTAGGGTTGCCACCCTTTTGCCCAATCTGACTCTGGGTGAGGACATGACATGACTGGGTGGAGCTGTGATGCTACCGGGGGGTGGGCCATGACATCAGGGGAGGGTCTATGAAGTGGCAACTGAACGTCAATCATAAGGAATCCTGCCCGGTTTTCCTAATTTGGCTAAGGGGACAGGCAGTTTTGACCCTGGAAGCCCTTCAAAAAACCAGGCTGTCCAGGATAAAACCAGACAGGTGGCAACACTGCTTGCTTTCTAGTGATGTGCAGGCCACACCATAACCCATGGAATCGGCAGGTTAGGCTAGTAAATCACAACATTAGCAGGGTGTGGGTTCTGCCCATGGTCAAGCCACCACATCAATGTGCAAATGTCCCTTCTCCAGCCATCTACCAGTTGCATATTAATATACTTGTGTCTGCCCCCTCCAGTGATACTAGAGTTTGGTGGTTGGGGGGGGGGGGTCATGTGCAGGTATAAAAATAATTGCTGTGTGTCAGTTTGATTGGTTCAGCTTCGGAGAGGGCAGGTTAGAGTTGGGTGTGGGTTGACTTTCTATAAACCCGCACATAACTATTGCTTTCACTACAACAAAGTATAACTGGAAACCAGTTCTTTAAACACAGACAGGTGTCAAATTATGTTTTTTGAAAACTAGACAAACTGGCTCATTAATCTGTGTATACAACTTTATGCTGGCACCCAAATAATTAGCAGGTAAGTATTGTGATTCAAATAATGTTTTTAGATACAAAGGGGGTTGTGCTTACCTTGGATAATGTATCCTTGTACTGACATTGCTTGAAAGCATCACCATAGTAATCTGCAGCTTGATTGGCTAATTTAGCAATTACTGCATCTTTCATTTTATCTGCAGTTAAAACACAAGTCTATTAGCATTGCAACTTAAAACATTTTCAAAATGCAGATCTTAGCAAATATAAGGGAAAAGGTACTGCTAATATATGCACTTGTAAATTTACAAATAGATAGCAGAAGTTAATAAAACCTCTTTTGGCACCAACAGACAATCAATTTCTGAGTATACAAGATCATTTATGTGAGACAGTCACTTATGAAATATAAAGTGCATGTATGCGACTTCTCAGACGTGAAATAGTGTTTATAAACAACAAGATCCTATTGGCTTGTTCACAAGCTATATTAAAAGTGTATTATTAGAAGCATCCTTTCCCTTATATTAATAGTTACTCATCTTGACAAAAAATCCACCGGCACACAAATAAAATTGCAAAGTTGCAAGGGCCTTGACCCTGCTTGTATTTGCCTCGTGTGCCTGTGGATTTTTTGTCTGTTACATTGGGAGGGTGCCAACCCCTCCACTATTGAATATCGGGCTTACAATTACTGAAGGCCAGGGTATGCGGGTCCGAACACTTTTTGGATAGTTACTCTCCTTGCACACAATGTACAGGGGTGACTTCGATTGTGGTCTACCAGTCGATCACTCTAAAGTTCGTGTTAGACTGCCGAAAAAATTGTTGCACGTAAAAAAAAAAAAAAAATTGTTGCGCATAAAAGTCATCTATAGCATTCAACCTATTTTGGCTAATTGGGTTATTGGGGGTATTTATACAAGGAACTGACTCTGTGCCATCCTGCTATGCGTTCTTAAGGTAGATCTCACGATGGTGTCAGGTGGTAAGGGTAGATTATGAGGTGATAAAGTCTGGCCACCTCTGAATTAATTGATACGAATTTCGCTACTTAAATATATATTTTTTTAAGCTCTCAGTATACACATGATGACATAGTGCTAAATCCTTTCTTGGTGAAAAGACCTAAATGTTTTTTTAAATCAAAGAATACAAAGCATAATTTCCAAATAATTCAGTATAAACTGTGGGTTGTAGCAGTGGCATAATTAGGTTAAAGGGCCCCACAGCAAATTCATTTTAAGGTCCTGACATATCCAGAGGTTGTCATGTTTTACCAATAATTGTTGAAATTTCTCATTATTTGGGCCTTATGCAGCTCCCTATACAACCTGGGCCTCCCTGCACCTGCAAGGTCTTCTTCCCCTGTAGTTATGCCACAACGAATACTCTTTCTCTTACTTAAGTTCTTAAAGAGCAGGTTAACTCTGCAGTTTAAGCATGTAAAAAATAATTAAGTCATTTTAAAATCTAATTATTAAGCACCTAGTAAAGGCAACATCTTCAGCCGAATTCCTAGTTGCAGACTTAGACATACCCTCCCAGAGCAATCAAATATTATATTCTACTTGCTATCACTGATGAGCTACAAAATAAACAAGTACCACACTTCTCTCATCTGCTGCCTTTCTCACCTTACAGATAAATAGGAGTTATCATACAAAGAGGTTTACTGGGATGACTAATTTCATTAACTGTTCTCTACTTGTCCGCATTTCCTCTAAGTGCATGGACCTACGGAGCCTGCTCCACTGATACGAATTTGCTCCGCCTGTGTGCACGCACACACAGGAGAGAGGAAAGAAGGTGCATGTGTGTGCATTCAGGCGGAAATGGCTTAGATCAACAGAACAGGGGCACACAACAGATTTGCTTCTCAGCCTACAAAAATACCCAAGCTTTTTATCTCCAGCAAAGTCTCCAGGGAAATTACAAACATAAGAAAACATAAGAAAGGTAAGGTTGAGACTTGGCCAGTGGACATTACTATAAGTTACCGTCAATGAACGTAAATTTATAATTCACCCTCTCCCCTCATCTCCCTTGTACTTTCATAAGATTCAAATTAGTAAGATCATCTGGCTTTATATAAGAGAATCAGTTTGCAGAAAAAATATGATACAGTGGATGAAGCCTTCAGCAAGATCAAGGAGCTCTTATTTAACAGCTGTGCAAATCTCTGCAAATTTGTACAAAAACAGATAGAATATAAAAATAAAAAGTACCTCTTGTTGCTTTTAAGAAAAACACCTCCTGGGCCTGAGCAAGCATTATAAGACTGAGGGTGCCAACTGTGTCTGGGGAGATATCAACTGTAGGCTCACGATTTATGGAAGACAAAACAGTGTCTTTAATGTGTGAAAATGCACCGCTAGCCAGCTATAAAATAAAAACAGGTATTATAGTCAAAGACAAGCCCTGAAAACAGATAAAACCATGCTAATAACAGTTTTTTTCCCAAGCTAATAACTGTTCTAAAAAAAGATTTAGAACATAGTACTTATGCATATTTTTTATTTATACAGAGATACTTATGTATGTGGCACTCAACAGTTGAACAATAAATTAATAGAACAAAGGTCAATACAATAATAAATACAAATATAGTTACATTAAAGATTATTGGTAAGTGTTACAGTGACAGGGAGGACCCTGCCCTACAGAATTTACAATCTAAGTTAGAGTACCACAGTAAGTCTCTAAGGGCTAGAGCAGACGGGGAGATTCGGGGGCATTTTGTCGCCTGGCGACTTGTAGCCGCGACTTGTAGCCCCCGAACCTCCCCGAATAGCCAGGTCCTGAGGCGCACCGGCGTTACTTGAAAACGCCGGTGCCTATTCACACGCAGCGGCGCGATTTGTGGAATCGCTCCAAATTGACTCGCGAGTCAATTTGGAGCGATTCCACAAATCGCGCCGCTGCGTGTGAATAGGCGCCGGCGTTTTCAAGTAACGCCGGTGCGCCTCAGGATCTGGCTATTCGGGGAGGTTCGGGGGCTACAAGTCGCGGCTACAAGTCGCCAGGCGACAAAATGCCCCCGAATCTCCCCGTCTGCTCTAGCCCTAAAAGGGAAACAGACTGAGTGACAAAGACAACTACTGTGTGCTAGCATCTATGTAGCTTCCATACTGGAGACAGTAGCACTCATTAAGCCTTAAAGGAGAAGGAAAGGCTGGAGGCACCCCCCAGGGTCATACGAGTGACCACCACGGTGAGATCTACTTCCGTCTTCTTGTGTCTTTGCGCAGCTGCACATGCGCAGTAAAACGAAAAGCCAAACTAACTAAAAAGTCTGCTTTTTCATTCAACTGCGCATGTGTCAGTCCAGGGAAATAAAAGACAGAAGAAAACAGAAGTAGTGGTGCTCACTCTTATAACCACGGGCAGGTGCAGATATTCTGCTGATAGGAGCAACGGCCCTGGGTTTCAGGTAGGCAGATACAATCGCTTGGGGGTGCCTAATGTTTGGCACCCCTTAAGTGAATCCAGCCTTTCCTTCTCCTTTAACTGTGGTCACGTTAAAGTGGATGCCATCGCTGGACTTATTAAAGGGCACCTATCATACAAAACAATTACCCCCAACCTGATAGAGCCCGCATTACGGTTGGGGGTACTAGTACTTTGTTTTTAAAAAAATGCCCCCTGCCAGCGTGCTCGCACCAGGAGGGAGCTCCCAGTGTGAGCCGCCATGACAGTTGCTGTGCATTGTTGGGGCCGCTTTTCTTAATGCGCATGACGTCACGCGCCCTTTAATGCTATTACTTGTGTCCAAACATATTCCCTGCTCTGTCCTAAAGTTCTGCTAAGCGTCTTTTATTCATCTACTCAGATCAGTTAAATTGTGCACCACTAAGTGGCAGATTTATCAAAGGACGAGGTGAATTTTCGAATTAAAATAAATTTGAATTTAGAGCTATTTTTGTGTTCCTCGACTAGGGAATAGTTCAATTCGATGAAAATTCGAATTTTGAAATTTATCATGTACTATCTCTTTAAAAATTTGAATTCAACCATTTGCCATCTAAAACCTGCCAAATTGCAGTTTTATATGGAGTCAATTGGTGGACTTTGAAAATTCTAAGTTTTTTGGGGGGAAAAAAGTTTGATTGAAAACAGACCTATTCGATTGAAATTTTTTTTTAATTAATTTCAATTGGTCTTTTTGAATTCTTAGTTTTTGTACGTTGAAATTTGAGCCTTGATAAAGCTGCCCCTAAATGTAGCAGGGTCATCAGGTGCAACAGACTTACACCTAAAGACGTCGAGTGCCCATAACAAAATGATGACTGCAACTTGGGTTTATTACTCAAAAAGCACAGTTAAAGGGCAAGGAAAGTCTAAAATAGAATAAGGCTAGAAATGCTGTATTTTATATACTAAACATAAACATGAACTTACTGCAGCACAACGTCTAATCAAACAAATTATTTATGCTTTCAAAGTTGGCCACAGGGGGCTGTCATCTTGTAACTTTTTTTTATTTTTTTTATATTTATTTATTTCCAGCACCGTGTCATTACAGAGTATTGTTTAACAGTCACATCATACATCTTAGAATGCACTGGATTTTTTAACAGTCAAACCCTTGGAGAGATGGAGTAATAAAGACAGATATGAGGGGCAGAAAGAGAAAAGGTCAGAAAGGAGGAGAGAAAAGAGAGGAGAAAGTGATAGAGGAATAATCAAATGGTACAAGGGAACCCATTTAGCTAGGATTATACATAAAGTTACATATAGCAAACTTAGGCAGTTATGCACCTAAACGACAGAACAACTTACTGTTTGTTAGCCCTGGAGTTATATCTATCCTATGAGGCATCTCTAGTTCCTCTGAATATTTAGGTTGGGCCATTTAGCCATTCTAGAGTAGGTTGCGGTGAACTTTGCTTCCTGGTTGTGTATGATTCATTTTGTAATATCCAGAGAGTCCAGACCCTGGTAAATTTTTTGGAGCATCCACATGCAACATAGACCTGTTCAGTTATTGGGAGGGTTTGCTCAACCAGGCTTATCCAAAAGACCAAAGTTTGAGGGTTCTTGTCCTTCCATTTGATAGCAATTGCTTTTTTGGCAGAAAATAGCAGAAAAGAAATAAGTGTTTTCTCTGCTCTCGAAGTCGCCATATCTGTAAGAGAGTTCAAAAGCATGACCGTCGGATGCACCTCAATTGGTAGTGCCATTAGCTGTGCAATGTATTCCGCTACTTCCGTCCAGAACTTCAGTATTTCAGGACAGCTCCAGGCAAGATGAAAAAAAAATCAGCCTTAGGGCCTTTACACCTATTACACATATCAGGGAAGGCCGGGTTAATCCTGTGTAGGACATACGGAGTGTAGTAAGCTCTGTGTAAGTATTTAAATTGTATAAGCCGATCTCTGGCTCTGATTAAAGGTAGCAATGACTCCTCCAGAGTTGCTTCCCATTGTTCCACAGTAAGGTCAGGGATGTTTTTGAGCCACTTTCTGTATAGTTCACCATTGGTGATTGGTGAGATAGGCCTTAGCTGGTTGTATATACTGGATAACGGTTTGTGCAAGTGTTCCTTTCAATGTAGTTTTTCAAGAGCTCAAGACCTCAATTTGTGGTGTTAGTATGAAACTGCTGATTAATAGCATGACGCAGTTGAAAGTATCGAAACAGCATCTTATTGGTTATATTAAAGTCATCCTTAAAGAGGACCTGTCACCTTGAGACATGAGTAAAATATTTCTTTGCCCTCCTTAGTTAAACCCTTTAGTCAGCTGTTTTTGTCTATATCTGAAACGGATTAGAAAATATCCTACATGTAAAAAGGGCTTCATAGGTGCTGCCATGTTTAAACAGGACCCCTTTGTTTTCCGTGTGTGGGCTGTGCCAAACTGCCAAATCTCATTCATGCTTAGTCAGAGCTCAGAGTATTCTCTATGATAGACAGGCTTTGTATAACTCATGTCACACCAGGACTTGATATTCTATGAGAATTATTGGAAACACCTTCTATTGTTCTATTCAGATTGTGTGGGCTACTCCAGCCACTAACAACTGCACAAACTGGTGATATCGTGAGAGGAGTCTGCAGGACTGATTCTACCCATGATGCTTTGCTCTCCTGACTTTCTGGAAAGTCAGGGCTTCAGTTAGTGTCTCATGGACATTTTGAAAAGTAGTTATAAATTAAGAATTAGTGAGATTTGAGCATAATAAATAGGGGTATGTGGTTTGTTTTAAAAGTTTTATTTCCTTCCTAGTGTTAACTCAATCATGACAGGTTTCCTTTAAGTTGTTGGAAGGAAAGAATAGCAGTATCTTTATAAACATCTCCTATACATTTTATATTGTAATGTGCCCATAGTTGGGGTTCAGGCACTGTAGCCAGGTCTTGTAGTGCAGGATTGTGCCACAGTGGCACATGAGGTGATAACACTTGTCTGTTTCCCCCCGTTCTATTTGATCCTACCCTCCATGCCTTAACTGTATTTGCCATCATTTGAGTGATACGAGTCCTGCCCGGTGGTCTCCTATATATCAAATTTTTAAGACCTTCAAGGGACCCTACTAGTTGAACTTCCAGTAGTGTCACAGGGTCCTCTGGATACGAGGCGAACCATCTACCTAGAGATGTCAACTGTGAGGCTAGGAAGTAGGCCCACATGTCTGGAGCAGCTAAGCCTCCCTGGGATACTGGTGTAGTTAATACATTGTATTTTACTCGAGTTGGACCTGGGGACCAGTAGAGCTTGTTGAGGTGGGTTTGGAGTTGTTTAAAGAAAGTTGCAGGGATCCAGATGGGTGATTGTCTAAAGAGATATAAGAATTTGGGGAGGAATTTCATTTTAAACAAATTTATTCTGCCAATCAGTGAGAGGGGGAGTTTAAGCCATTTGTCAATCATTTTCGTTAATTGTGACATCAGGGGATTAAGGTTTAGCTCTTTGAATTTTTCTGGCTGTGGGTGTATATGTATGCCCAGGTATTTAATGGTATCTACAGTGGTTAGTGGGATCTCGGGGTCCAGATACTCTATAGGTTGGGGGTCCACAAACAGTAGTGATGATTTGGCCCAGTTGATCTTAAGTCCTGAGAATTGTGTATGATGGTTAATTAAACGGAGGGCGTGTTGCAATGATGGGCCAGGGTCATTTAAATAAAGCAGCCTATCATCCGCAAAAAGTTAGATTTTTTTCCCTTAAAGTGATTCTGACACTAAAAAAATTAATTTTAACATATGAATGTACATTACATGTTACCTATAGGTCATGCTGATCATTTTTTGCTGAGAGGTTTGTTTTTGTATATAATTGTTAGTTGAAGTTCCTAAGCCTGGCTCTCAGACACTCTGACTTTGCCAACCCAACAGTCCCATATCAGTCTGCTAGTTAGTTTCTAATGATAACAGATGCCTGCTGCACAAATATGGCAGCCCCCTCATACAGGAACATGGGGGATCAGACAGGTAATGTAAAAGCATCATGCAAATACTTTATGGCAAATTTAGAAGTAGCTTTCAAAGCCAATTATTATAATAGATGTATAAAAGATTACAATTTAATTTTAGGTGTCAGTAGCTCCTTAAGTTCCCAATTTCGAATCCCCGAATATCCTGAGTTTTTCTAATTAAACATGCAAGGGGCTCCATAGCCACAGCGAACAGGCTCGGTGACAGAGGACACCCCTGGCGTGTGCCTCTGAACAAGCTAATTGGAGGGGACTGTTCCAGATTGGATAAGATCCTGGCTGTGGGTTTGGTATACATAGCCTGTATCCAGGTTAAATAATTTTTTCGAAAGGCCATTATTTTGAGAGTTTCCCATAGATAGGCCCACTCGACAGAGTCGAAAGCCTTCTCATTATCTAATGAGGCTATGGCTCTAGTTCCTGAGTTTGAATGAGTTATTGCTAAGTTAGTATATAGCCTTCGATTGTTTAATTCTGCTGTTTTATGGGGAATGAATCCTACTTGGTCAGGGGCCACAATAGTAGTTATGACACCATTTAGACGTTGAGCTAAGACTTTAGCTAGTATTTTTTAGTCTGAATTTATTAATGAGATGGGCCGATACGAGGATTGCAGGCGAGGTTTTTTCCCTGGTTTTAGAATTAATACTATCGTGGTTGCACTGAAAGAGGGGGGTAGGGCTTTAGATGTTAAGGACTGGTTGAAAATTTCCGTAAGAAGTAGAGCTAATATGGTAGCATAAGTTATGTACCATGTATTTGGGATCCCATCTGGTCCTGGGGTTTTGCCTGGGGATAGGGAAGCTATAGCTTCTAGAACCTCCTGTTCCTGTATGGTAGATTCTAACATGTTTCTGTGCTCCAGTGAAAGATTTGGCAGTTCTAAACTCTCTAGTTTAGAGGTGTATAGGTGTTGGTAATACTCAACCAAGTTCAGATTAATTTCTAATGGATTGGTGATTACCTCTGTTTAATTTATTTGGATTGCATGGATAGCTGGTTTGCTGTAATCATCTCTTGCCAGTATTGCAAGAAGCTTACCATTCTTATCCCCCTTTTCATACAAAGCAAATTTATGATATAACTGGCTTTTCTGAGCACATTTCCACTGGGCCTGAGCATACTGTCTCTGTGCAGTTACATGAGCAAGTTTATTTTGATCATTAGGATCACGGATGTACCTTTCCTCCGCCTCGTTATTTGTCAGGGTTTGGGCTGCTGTTTTTTTTGTATGGGCAATCTTGGAGATGTATTCCCCTCATATATGTTTTTAGGGCGTCCCATACTTGTGGTAGGGGAGCCGTGTTTTTAATAATTTGCAGGTAGTTGTTTATTGATTGTAAAAAGAGAAACCGAACCTGGTTAGGGTGAGAAGGACTGAAAGGAGCCAAAAAGCCCTTCACAAGCAATAGCATGCAAAGTGAAGCCTTCTGAAATCAGAAGGTATTTACTTGTCTCATGCCATACATATAGCACTGCCTAGATGGCAAAAGAGAGTTTTATTCTCCCATAATGCATCCTGGGCGGAGACATGTAAATCAATCCTTTATGTCCCTGTGGCCAACTATGCATCCAGAACCGCTGGTTTATAGCACAGATACAGCCTAATAGTTCAGAGCCATATATACATGTCTCCGCCCAGGATGCATTATGGGAGAATAAAACTCTCATTTTTGCCATCTAGGCAGTGCTATATGTATGGCATGAGATAAGTAAATACCTTCTGATTTCAGAAGGCTTCACTTTGCATGCTATTGCTTGTGAAGGGCTTTTTGGCTCCTTTCAGTCCTTCTCACCCTAACCAGGTTCGGTTTCTCTTTTTGCTGCTCTCCAAGTCCTACCTCTCAGAAGCCATGTTCCAATATCTTGCACTGATGAGATCTAACAAGATTGAAACAGGCTGTCTGCAAGTTTGGATATATGGCTCTGAACTATTAGGCTGTATCTGTGCTATAAACCAGCGGTTCTGGATGCATAGTTGGCCACAGGGACATAAAGGAGTGATTTACATGTCTCCGCCCAGGATGCATTATGGGAGGATAAAACTCTCATTTTTGTCATCTAGGCAGTGCTATATTTGATTGTGTTATACTTTCTTTTTATGTCTGGATGAGTAATCTAGGCAGTGCTATATTTGATTGTGTTATACTTTCGTTTATGTCTGGATGAGTAATCCAGTAGGGGTTTAGTCTCAAAGTTCTATTACAAGTATGTGAGTGTAAGCGCCATGCTATTAATAAAGGAGCATGGTCTGAGATTCCTCAAGGCAGGAACTCAGCCCTGGTGATTTTGGAGGACATATCAATTGAGGCAAAGGCAAGGTCAATCCTCGACATGGTACCTCTAGAATAACAGGAAACCATTTGCTTAGTAGGATTACATTTCCTCCAGACATCAACCATTCCAGCAGTGTGTGCCCATGTCTTTAAGCCACCTAAATCCGATCTCCTGTATACGGCCTGGGAAAGACGATCTAGTCTCTCATCCATTACTGTGTTAAAATCGCCCATCATTAGGATCGGGTCTAGTGGCAGAGCTGCTATTCGTGACAAGAGTGCATACAGTAGGGAATCATTGATGGGTGGGGGTAAGAATACATTTACCAGTATATGCTGAAACCCTGCTAGGGAAGCATGTATAAGTGTGAATCTGCCTTCTGAGTCATTCTGGAGACTCAGAAGTTGAAAGGGGAGTGATCGGTTGATTAATATTGAGGTCCTTCTGGCATAATTTGAATATACCGCATGATAGGCTTGTGCTATCCATATATTTTTTAATGGATTAGGATTGGAGTACTTACATATATGTGTCTCTTGCAGGCATATTATTTGGGGGTTATATTTTCTCAGGAATTTAAAGACCAGGGTCCTCTTAAGGGGAGCATTTAGTCCCCTAACATTCCAGGAGATGGCTGTTATTTCAGCTGCCATTTTTGTGCATATTGCATTTATCTTGGTTCCCCTTATCACTAGTAGAAAAGTAAGAACGGTAGAGGAAAAGCGTAGAAAAAGGAAGAATAGTAGAAAAATAGAAGTAATAGAGGTAATCCCAACATATCCCACCCTACTTCCCTGCATAATGGAGATGTTTTGTTCCCAAAACATTCAAAATCTTAAGGGAGTGCGCCTAGAACTAATGGCCACAC
>CM044442.1:56437596-56469300 GCA_024363595.1 Xenopus borealis | reverse complement strand
GAGCGGTGGTATTGGATCTTGCCCTGTTAAAAGGTGTGAAGGAAAAGCAGGTATCCCGGTCTCACAGTCGTCGGTCAAGCCACTGGGATGCCTCCATTGGCGTGGTGAAGAACTGTGCTTTCCCTTCCGCTGTTACTCGAAGCTTGGCTGGGTACATAATAGAGCATTGTAGCCCTGCATCGTGTAGTCGTCTCTTAACTGATGCAAATTGCTAGCGCTGCTTTATGAGTTCGTTGGAGAAGTCCGGGTAGAGGGATATTACAACGTTTTCAAACTTCAGTTCACCTTTGCGTCTAGTGGCCGCCAAAACTGCATCTCTGTCCCGAGTTAAGAAAGCGTGATAATGGGTCTTGGTGGGGCTCCTGGTAGTGGAGCCCTGGCCGGCACTCGGTGTGCTCGTTCAATAATAAAGATTGGGGAAAAAGTGTCAGCCCCAAATTCTGTCTTGAGCCAAGTTTCAAAGAATTTAGCGGTGTCAGGGCCTTCAGCCCTTTCGGGGAAGCCGATGATCCACACATTGTTCCTTCGCAATCGATTTTCTAAGTCATCCGACTTTGCCTCAGCCATTTCTAGTCTGTGGTGTAGCTGTCCCAATCGCTCTGGGAGCGGATGACACGAGTCCTCAAGTTCTCCCACCCTGCGCTACACTTTGGCAGTACGTTCCCTGACTTTTTGACATCTTGTCGTAGGATGGCAAATTCTACTCTCAACTCCTCGACCTTGGCCATTGCTGCAGTGTGGCACGTTTGGATGGTGTCCTGGAGGATCGCCACTACCTCCGGCTCTGGGCAGTTAGGGGTTCTCCAGTCGGGAGTTGAGAGGGATGCGCGGGTTCTGAGATATCAGGGGGGGGGGGATCCAGGGTACTCACTGTTTTACTCTGTGCGGAATCAGTTGGCTGTGACCCTCTGGGGCGATGCTCTTTTGGTATGTCACCACTTCGCGGGTCCGCCATTTTGGTAGGCCTCGTTGGGTTGCGCATATGCAGTCTAATGTCAGAAGTTTCTGCCAAGCCTTGTTTCTTTCTGCCCATTAGCGATCGACTGTCCGTGAGATGTGACCTCAGCATATAGAAGATATTCTCTGTTTTTTTCAGGATATCTGCCAGATTAATGTGGGTTTCTAACGGAGCTCGGCTGCCACGCATCTGCTCACATTGCTAGTTGACCACGCCCCGTCATCTTGTAATTTTGTTATACATCTTTGCAAGACTAGACTACATACACATGCTCAGTGTGGTCTTGGCTTCTTAGAGATCGTCATAAATGATCAAAAAACAAAGCTGCTTGAGTTCTGTATGGCTGGTAAGTAAGGCAGGGGCTAACCCTGCTGTTCATAAGTATGATTGTTTCCCTGCCAGATGTTAGGGACCGTCTGACAATTCCTATCCACAGCACTAAATGAAGGGAGCATTTCACTGCATACAGTCAGGTTTCTTATAAAAACGTTACACATTTTTTAGTATAGTATAGTGGAGATAGATTTATTTTTTTAAAGAAAGTAAAAAATGGGATTTTATTTCTTTGCTTTTCCTTGCCCTATATAAGGTCCTATTCTAAGCAAATTTTCAATTGGTATTACTCTTTCATTTTTTATGGGTTAATTTGATTTAATAAGATTGCTGCTGAAATTACTAAACAAAGGCAGGAAAAAAATAATTAATTTGTAAATTGTTTTCATTTATGTCTCAGGATATGATTGTAAGTAGCATAGTAAAAATTCATTATAAGGTGAATAATCCTTTTAGTTATTCATATTTTAACATATTAGACTAAATTCTGGTGGCCGCATATCTACATGTGACCACAATTACTCTGGAATTATGGGAGTTGCATTGTGGTCAAACATGGCAAACTGAATCTTATATTGCACTTTGCATTCTGCAATTATAGATATTCTATAATGCAGTGCTGTCCAACTTCTGTTCTATGTTCTATGGCCAGATTTGCTTCTGTTCTATGTGGTGGAGGACCAGTAATGGAAACCGGTGTTGACCACCTTATTTTTAAACCACACTCACTTTACACCACACCCTTGTTACCACAAGAACTCTTAAGACCATGTTCACATTAATGGTGGTAGCACACCATAAAAACAAATGGTTGGTGCTGCAGGGGTATCACTCATATGTGAAAAATGTAAGTCATATTAAAACATACCCTTAAAGCCATATGCCCCCTGCTCCCCTGTGGATAGCACAACAACCCCAGCAAGATTTAACACTGTAGGGGCTTCAGATAGCAAAGGGGAGGCAGAGTATGGCACACACAGGGAGCATAGCGCAGGCAGAGTATGGCACACACAGGAATCATAGGGCAAGCAGAGTGTAGCACACACAGAAAGCATAGGGCAGGCAGAGTATGGCACACACACATTGGGAGCATAGGACAGATAGAGTATGGCACATACAAGGAACATAGGCCAGACAGAGTATAGCACACAAGGAGCACAGGTCAGACAGAGTATTGCACACACAGGAAGCATGAGGCAGACAGAATACAGCAGGAGACAGGGAACCTATAACCATCTTAATGAGGTGTGAACAATGTGGGCAGTTTCACTCTGGGTCTGAGGTGTGTAGAGTAGAGGACTTTAGGGGTGTGAACAATACAATACATTTGTGAACAATGCAAAAGGGATTACAGGTGTAAAGATTGAAAGAGTCTGAATTTTAGGTGTAATCTGCAGGGGCAGTAAATCTCAGTACTGATACCTTTAAAAACTTACACAAGGTAAGCAGTCACAGCAGGCAGACTTTCATGTGGTGGCCACACAAAAGGGGGGGGGGCAAGATTATTGCTTCTGGAGAGGGGCAGCTGCACAGCCTGCACCAGGGCCCGGCGCCTGCTAGTAAGGTTACTGGTTGAGGGTTATTAGTTTATTCTTTTTCTAATTGCCCCCCACCAGAGCTAGGCTACCCGCACCACATCATTCAGCACATTCTCGGTTGAAGTACAAATATTATGTTCCAATTTAATATTTCTAAATTTAACCAGTACCCATCGGAGGGTATCACATGCATTGACAATGTTTAAGTAGATTACATCCACTGCAACCCCAGAGTCAAGGTTCCTGCTCACCTCCTTATATTACATAGCTTTTTGTGGCTGGATGACAGGTCCCCTTTAACATGCGGTTATAATGCCCCTTTAACTCAGTGGTCTTTGTGCCCTAATATTACAATTATTACTTTTCAAATTTTAAAACTATATACAGTGGTGTGAAAAACTATTTGCCCCCTTCCTGATTTCTTATTCTTTTGCATGTTTGTCACAAAAAATGTTTCTGATCATCAAACACATTTAACTATTAGTCAAAGATAACACAAGTAAACACAAAATGCAGTTTTTAAATTAGGGTTTTTATTATTTAGGGAGAAACAAAATCCAAACCTGTGTGAAAAAGTAATTGCCCCCTGAACCTAATAACTTGTTGGGCCACCCTTAGCAGCAATAACTGCAATCAAGCGTTTGCGATAACTTGCAACGAGTCTTTTACAGCGCTCTGGAGGAATTTTGGCCCACTCATCTTTGCAGAATTGTTGTAATTTAGCTTTATTTGAGGGTTTTCTAGCATGAACCGCCTTTTTAAGGTCATGCCACAACATCTCAATAGGATTCAGGTCAGGACTTTGACTAGGCCACTCCAAAGTCTTCATTTTGTTTTTCTTCAGCCATTCAGAGGTGGATTTGCTGGTGTGTTTTGGGTCATTGTCCTGCTGCGGCACCCAAGATCGCTTCAGCTTGAGTTGACCAACAGATGGCCGGACATTCTCCATCAGGATTTTTTGGTAGACAGTAGAATTCATGGTTCCATCTATCACAGCAAGCCTTCCAGGTCCTGAAGCAGCAAAACAACCCTAGACCATCACACTACCACCACCATATTTTACTGTTGGTATGATGTTCTTTTTCTGAAATGCTGTGTTACTTTTACGCCAGATGTAACGGGACGCGCACCTTCCAAAAAGTTAAACTTTTGTCTCGTCGGTCCACAAGGTATTTTCCCAAAAGTCTTGGCAATCATTGAGATGTTTTTTAGCAAAATTGAGACGAGCCTTAATGTTCTTTTTGCTTAAAAGTGGTTTGCGCCTTGGAAATCTGCCATGCAGGCCGTTTTTGCCCAGTCTCTTTCTTATGGTGGAGTCGTGAACACTGACCTTAATTAAGGCAAGTGAGGCCTGCAGTTCTTTAGATGTTGTCCTGGGGTCTTTTGTGGCCTCTCGGATGAGTTGTCTCTGCGCTCTTGGGGTAATTTTGGTCGGCCGGCCACTCCTGGGAAGGTTCACCACTGTTCCATGTTTTTGCCATTTGTGGATAATGGCTCTCACTGTGGTTCGCTGGAGTCCCAAAGCTTTAGAAATGGCTTTATAACCTTTACCAGACTGATAGATCTCAATTACTTTTGTTCTTAGTTATTTTTAACAAGGGGGGCAATCAATTTTTCACACAGGCCCATGTAGATTTGGAGTTATTTTTCTCCCTTAATAACGTAAACCTTAATTTAAAAACTGCATTTTGTGTTCAATTATGTTATCTTTGACTAATAGTTAACGGTTTTTGATGAGCAGAAACATTTAAGTGTGACAAACATGCAAAAGAATAAGAAATCAGGAAGGGGGCAAATAGTTTTTCACACCACTGTATGTGCTGTCACATATAATAATTGCATGTTTAAAAAACAAAAAGTTTAGTGTCTTTTTTGAGCAGTACATTATTCTGAATTTAATTTCCCCTTCCCTGAATCTACACTTAATAAACACGAGGGTATACTGTAAAATTCAATACCTGATAAAATTTAGAGGCAGCTTTCAATGCTTCATCATTGTCTAGATTTTGTTCAGAGGCAATCTGGCTAGCCAAAGCACCAATGTTGAAAAGAACACAAGTTTTCTCATAACCCAAACTTGGCAATGCTAGAGAGAAAAAAAAGTTAGCGCAAAGGAGCAAAATTACAGTTTAACTGCTAATATTCAAAGTGAGTTACAGTAATTATAAACAATAAGCAGAACATTTTGATTTAGAAAACAAAACTAAAAGTAGAAGATTGAAAAAGTAAACGTTTTTTTAATTAAGTAGAAATTAATACAGGTATAGGATTCGTTATTCACGAATTACGTTAAGGCATCTACCACAGACTCCATCATGACTAAATAACTCTCACATTTAAACATGATTTCCTTTTTCTCTGTCATAATAAAACAGTATCTTGTATTTGATTCCAACTTAAATACAATTCATTATTTGATGCAAAACAATCCTATTAGTTGCCAAGTACGTGTATTTGCCCGATGCTTTTACATTACCTTTCTGATCCCCATGTTCATCTATGAGGGGGCTGCCATATTTGTGCAGAAGTTGCCTGTTAGCATTATAAACACTATCTGACAGGTTTAGAAGGGATAGTCAGGTTTGGGAACTTTAAGTAAAAACTACTTACAAAAGCAGACCTATCAGCAATCAACATGACTTGTGTTCTCATGCTCTTCTGTAGAGCAGCTACACGGATCTAGGAGAAGCATGCACAATTAAATCTATGTCCTGAACCAGCTACTGCGCGTGCTCCCACAAGTTCCGTATTGGTAACCATCAGAAGGGGATGAGAACACAAACAGAAAATGACTCCGCTGCGCAGCTCTACAAACTTATAGCAGGTCAGAAGAAAGGAGACTTCTTAAAAAATAAATACTGCGGGCAGGGAGTTTGAAGTGGAGGCAGTGAAGCAAGCAGAGGAGAGGGGTTAAGGTTTAAGTTCTTTAAAGTGGACCCATCACCCAGACACAACAATCTGTATAATAAAAGTCCTTTTCAAATTAAACATTACATCCAATTTCAAATTTTTTTTAAAGCATTCATAGCTGTTTAAAGCTCATTTAAAAATCTCAGCTGTCAATCAAATATTGTCTGCCACTCCTCTATGCCTTAGGCATAGAGGTGGGGCAGATAATTACTTTCACTTTCCATTCACACTTCCTTGATGCCACTGCTCTCCACACATTCCCCCAGTTCTCTTAACCATTTATTTTTGTAGCCAGGACATGGGGATAGAAATTGGGTCCCCCATTCTGGTGCACAAACAAGATTCTGAGATGATGCAAGGCTTGTCTTAATAAGTGTCCACAAAATGGCCTGCTTATAATTATGAATTCCCAGACTGAAGAAAACAAGATTAAAGTAATTTATATAGTGTAAATAATGTTCATTTTGCTTGACTAGTGTGATAAAATAGGATTTTGAATATTTTTTTGGGGTGACGGGTCCACTTTAAATTTGCTTTGTTATGCAAAATAAGGGGGAATGTAATATGTTTCATCATTGCAAAAAATTTCCAAAAAGACCATTGTGAATGTTTTTTTTTTGACCGATTCAGACCTCAACAACTTCCTCACAAATTTTGTGACCAATTGGCTTATGTGAACATTGGCAATGTAACATTCTGCAAGGCAGTCCTGATTTTGACAGTTCAGTACACAGTAATGCATTTTTTTTGAGGGCAATGGCAGACCGGAAGATTTGTCATTCATGAATATTTATGAGTGACTGCCATTTGTAATAATTGAAATCACTGGTGCTATGACTCTCATATAGCTAAGGCACCTGAA
The DNA here is from genome assembly GCA_024363595.1 of Xenopus borealis. Classification (NCBI taxonomy): domain Eukaryota; kingdom Metazoa; phylum Chordata; class Amphibia; order Anura; family Pipidae; genus Xenopus; species Xenopus borealis. Next base: position 56,462,699 of record CM044442.1, on the reverse strand, counting down.
ATTGCAACCTGCATTAAGTTGGTTTTAGCACCAGTTATTACAATGGAAAGGCATTTTCGGGAGATGTCGCTCGTAACTATTTATGAGTGACCGCAAGGGTCTGGCACTGCTCTAAAAAGTTTCTCTTTGATTTCCTGCACTGATGCCAAAAAAATATACAAAGTTTCTGAAACCTCATATGCCTGCACTTTTATTAAAAAAAAAAAAAAAAAACTTACCAAGTTTTACTGATCCACCAAAAATAGATCCTTTATCAAAGGCATCTTTCCATGTAAACGTTAAACACAGCTGCCAAAAAAATAAAGTGTGTCAAACAAGTGCAGTCTTCAATATTCTAAAAGACCAAGGGGCAGATTTACTAAATTCATGTGAAGGATTCGAAATTCGATCAAATTTTCAAAAAGATTCGAATTTTGAAAACATTTTTTGGGTACTTCGACCATCGAATTTAAAAAATTTGATTCGAATGATTTGAATAAAAATCTATTTGGTCATTCGACCATTTGATGATCGAAGTACTTGCCCTTTAAAAAAAAACTAATGCGAAACAAATTTAACAACTAAACACCTATGATAAATTAAATAACTAAGCACCATCTATACATGGGAGATGGCCTTTCAGGGATCCCATAACTATATTTAATTTTGGCCCATAGGAAAATGTCAAAATGTAGATTATGCAGTGAATCAAGTACCCCCTACTGTAAAATATAAGGAAATATAAATTATAAATCACTGTGGAACTTTTATACAGGTTGTGAAACTTTTGTGCCTTTTCTCCTTTTTTTTTTGGAGTCTGAGTCACCAAAATTTTTGGGACTCAGACTCTAGATACCCAAACCCAACTCCACAACCCCGACTCCACAATTCTGATAACCATGTATTAATATATACAAGAAAATAAAGGGTTACTGCATAAAAGCTTAGTACAAAGTTCATCCAGGGAGCGCTCTAATTGTCCTCTTGGAGTAAGGAAGATTCCCCCCCCCCCCATCTGAGGCAATTTGGAGAGGCATCAGTTGGGTTTTTGTTGCCTTCATCTGTATCAGCTAGCAGTTAGGTTGAACTTGTTGGGCATGTGCCTCTTTTCAAGCTTTTTTTGCTAGTTAAAGGAAAACTATAACCCCCAAACAATGTAGGTCTCTATAAAAAGATATTGCATAAAACAACTCATATGCAAAACCCTGCTTCATGTAAATAAACCATTTTCGTAATAAAATACTTTTTAGTAGCATGTGCCATTGGGTAATCATAAATAGAAAATTGCCATTTTAAAAAATAAGGACAGCCTCCTGGGATAGAATGATTCAACGGTGCACACAACATACCAAACAAACTATAAAGTTAGGTCACATGAGCCAATTAACAGACAGAGTTCTGTCTTTTGCTTCCACATTTTTTCCTGTTACAGTTAGAGTTGAAATATTTTTGGTCAGGTGATCTCTGAGGCAGCACACAGACCATAACAAAATGGTGGTTCAAGGCAAAAGATGTAAAAGGGCAATATTTACTTAAATATATATACCAGTTTGGTAAGATTCTTTAATATGTCACTTAATTTGATATGAACAATCTGTTGCTCAAGGATTCATTTTGGAGCTATAGTTTTCCTTTAAAAAGACTGAACTCAATCGCAATTTCAATCGCAATTTCTCTTCATTTGAACAAGACAACCCAAATGTTACAATACACACAAAAGCTTTGCTTTCCAGGTTTCAAAAGAGCAAAGATCCCCTAGCTTTTATAAAATAACTAACAAATCTGACTTAAAAGCTAGCTGCATAAACCATCATTTAAAGTGGTTATTCACCTTCACACACCTTTTCAGTTCATATGGATGCAAATAGTTCAATAGAAATAATACTTTTCACAATTACTAATTGTATCAACTAATTGCATCAACTAATTGTAGTAAATTGTAACAGCTGCCAAACTGAAACACCAGCAACATGAACATTAAGGGGCAGATTTACTAAGGGTCGAATTCAAGGGTTAAAAAACCTTGAATTCGACCATGTGAATAGCTGGGAATAGTGTGGGATGTAAAATCCTTCGAATTGGAATATCGAATTCCAAGGATTTTACTGCAATTTGATTGGTCGAAGATCAAATAGAAAATATTCGATCAATCTATAAAATCGTTTGAATCAAACAATTCTAACAATTTTAACCATTCGATCGATTTTTTTTATTCTATCAAAGATTTTTAAAAAACCCAATTCGGTAGCTTTGATCTGGCAAACTAGGCATTCATCATCATTCGATTCGATCGAATTTTCAAAATTCACTGGTTGAAGTGGTCTTCCAAAACATTCGAAAATTCAAACTTAGAATCCATGATGTGAATTTGATAAATCTGCCCCTAAAACTTACCTTTTGGGAAAACGTTAAACAAATAAAAGATTCATAGCTACTGAAAAAAGTCTGTTTATGGTGAACAATCTGAAAACAACTATACTGAAAAAAATGTTTGGAAACTGAACAACCTCTTTAAGGATTATCACTGCAGTATTAATATCTATGACAACAGTTTTAAGTCAGTGGCAAAAATCCCAATAGCTCCCTCATCTCTCCATCATATCTTTGGTCAGTTATATGAATGGCAACTGCCCTTCACCACCCTTGACAGTTGGTTTTCATCCCAAAACATACATATTTGATTGACTGAAGTCAAAAATCTAGCGGTCATGAGTAAAAAATGGCTTTTATTTATTTATATGAATGGCAGGAGAAACAGAAGGGTGTATTAATAGTTTCTCTTCAAGTTGCAATAGTGGGGAAATGTGACATGGATCATGGACAAGATCTTTTATGGGTCAAATGGGTTTAAGAGTCAATTAAAGACATAATGGCTCATTCTAACTCAGGAGATATCTTAGGGTAAATCGCCAAACGAGCAGATCTTTCCCCGATGTGCCACTAACTGGCAGGGCTATATCGGATTATCGTCCAATGGCCGAACAATCGGATTACTAGAAGTGCAATGAAAACCCCCATACAGGGGCAGATAAGATGTTGAATCGGTCTAAACAACCAATATCGCCAGCTTTATCTGCCAGTGTATGGCCAGCTTAGGGGTGATGGCATACCTGTAATTCTAAAAACAGCTGAGTTGTGACTGGTTGACTTTCCTGGGTGCATTGCCTCTACAAAGACACACTGGGGGTCATTTATCAACACTGGGTAAATCACTTTGCTGCTTTCATTGTTCTACTTGCAGCTGGCTTTAAAAAGCTAATCACTGATTGGTTGCTACAGGTAACTGCCCATGGGCAAATTTTCCCTTTGTTGATAAATGTGTCTCACTGCATCACAATATCAGCTAGCATCTGTTTGGCTAAACTAAGCAAAGATTTGTTTATTTGCAGACATTGTCAAATGAGTGGATATTTAAAGGCAAAATGTTATGGAAAAATGTTTTTTTTTTTCCAAAATACATCAGTTAGTAGTGCTGCTCCGGCAGAATTCTACACTGAAATCCATTTCTCAAAAGAGCAAACAGTTTTTTTTAATATTTAATTTTGAAATCGGACATGGGGCTAGACATAATGTCAATTTCCCAGTTGCCCCAAGTCATGTGACTTGTGCTCTGATAAACTTCAGTCATTCTTTACTGCTGTACTGCAAGTTGGAATGATATCACCACCTCCCCCGCCCAGCAGCCTAACAACAGCACAATGGGAAGGTAACCAGATAACAGCTCCCTAACACAAGATAACAGCTGCCTGCTTGATATAAGAACAGCACTCAATGGTAAAAACCAATGTCCCACTGTGACTCCTTCAGTTACACTGAGAAGGAAAAACAACAGCCTGCCAGAAAGCAGTTACCGCCTAAGGTGCTGGCACAAGTCACAAGGCAGCTGGGAAATTGACAAAATGTCTGGCCCCATGTCAGATTTCAAAATAAATTGAATATAAAGAATACTGTTTTCCAATGACAGTATCCCTTTAAATTTTTGACTAGATTCAATTTACTTCATACCAAAGTATTATTTGATGGTCAATAATTACAGTATGTCAACTGAAAGAGGTTGGTTTTCATTCATTATTATTATTATTACTACTTGTGATCTTTGGGTTATTTAGCTATTTATTCAGAAGCTCTCCAGTTGGCAGTTTAGCAATCTGGTTGCTAGGGTTAAAGTTACCCTAGCAACCATGAACTGATTTGAATAAAGACTGAAATATAAATAGGAGAGGGCCTGAATAGAAAAATAAGTACTAAAAAATAGCAATAACAATAGTTTTGTATCTTTACAGAAAATGTATTTTTAGATGGGGTCAGTGACCCCCATTTGAAAGCTGGAAGGAGTCAGAAGAAGAAGGCAAACAATTAAATAACCCATGAAAAATAAATAACGAAGTATAACATACTAAAAGTTAAAGTAAAGTGAACCAACCCATTTCATTTGGCTCCCCCAAATCCCCCAGTCAGTGGACACCATTTTGTCTCGGTCTACCCAGCTACCAAAGTCACAGAGTTCTATATACTGGTATTAAGGGGCTGCAAAAGTTTCTGGTAGGCAGGAGTAAATATAACATGCATTATCTTCTCCACTGAAGCACTGCACCCCAGTTGAGTGCAACAGAGAGCAATGTATGAGGCCTAAGTAAACACTGAAAAAACGCTACTTTCTATATCTTTCTTTCCAAAAGAACATGTAAAAACATGAATCATCTGCCACACAGAAGTATATATGCCCACCAGCAAAGAATGGATTTATTTTTTTAAGAATTACCTGGCTCTCTGTAAATGGGAACTTTGGTTCAACTGAACACAACTGATCATAATACCTATGGGGAAAAAAAATTTGAATGAACAAAAAAAACCACTGATATATAAAACATAAAACATAACATAAAATCATATAAAACAGATCAACAGATTAACATTTCAAAAATCTAAAGGTATTAAAAACAGTTTACACCAACATATCTTATGTAATCAATTCTTTAAAACTAAGAATTTTTCACTTGTTTGTAGGATTTGGCCGAATTAACAGGACCAAATTCAATATCTTAATATCAAGTGACATTTGATTGTGATTTTTTTCCTAAATGTATATAGGGTATTTGAGTTATTCCAGATGGATTAACAAAGACTCTGCAGTTTTTGGAAGATACTTCATTTCATAAGATAAAACTGTTTAAGATATCATCATCATCCTATATTTATATAGCACAAGCATATTCCACAGCATTTTACAGAGATTATTTATCTTTCCCATCAGTCCTTGCCCCCAGTGAAGTTTAAAACCTAAGTCCGCATCATGATTGCACACTATTGTTAATATCAGTAACCACATAACCTGCTATATTTACTTGAGTGTGGGAGGAATCTAGAGTATCTGGAAAAAACTCATGCAGACACAGGGAGAACCTATAAACTACTTAAGGATATTACCCTGGCTGGAATCACGCATTATGGTCAATTATATCAGGAACCAATTAACCTGCTGCATTTACATGGAGTGTGAGAGGAACCTAGAGTATCTGGAAGAGACCCATGCAGACACAGGAAGGACATATAAACACTTTGAAGATACCGACCAACAAAGTTTCGTACAATATAGAGTGCATGTATGGAGGGACACAAGCCATCCCATATCAGCAGAAAACTTAAGAAATCGGTTGGCTCATCGATCGGGTTGCCCATTGTTAGCTCTGAATCATCAAATACAGGTATAATTCCATTGCTTCTACCGGAATATGACAATTCAGCTGTTACATGTTTGCACTAAAAAGGAACAATCTTCATAATTGTTACATCTATGGCCACCTTTAATTTAATCAGTAAAATGATGTGTGGTATTGTGCCAAAATCTTTAACAAAATGTAAATAGATCAAAGTCACCGCAATATCCAGGCTTCTACTAACCTAATCATAGAAGGTTATAAGATTTGTCTGACACGATCTACCATGCATTACAGTATGCCAGCACAACTCATCAGGGCCTATTCAAATTGACCTATATGTACCCGCCCTATTCAAACTGACCCAAGCGTAAGTGTACTAATGTTCCTTTCTGCCTAGCAAAACTTCATTAGTGAAAGTTCATTATGAAATGCTCGCGCTGACAAATTACGCTAGAGAAACTTCGCCAGCATTCAGTTGCCAAGACACAACTTTGCATTGAGTGAATTAGCATACTGGTAGCGAATTAGTGCCTGACGAAGTTGTGCAAAGTGTGGTAAAGCTTTCACAGGAGAAAATTCGCCCTTTAGCGATTTTGCCCCATGGTATTGAAGCTAACAATGTATTCCAGTATCTTAATGTTAATGATTTGACTCTTTGCCTGTTCTTGGCAATGTTACTGCTGCCTCCCTTAAAGGAAAACTGTCATGGGAAAACATGTTTTTATTAAAACGCATCAGTTAATAGTGCTGCTCCAGTAGATTTCTACACTGAAATACATTTCTTAAAAGAGCAAACAGATTTTATTATATTCAGTTTTGAAATCTGACATGGGGCTAGCCATTTTGTCAATTTCCCAGCTTCCCCGGTCATGTGACTTGTGCCAGCACTTTAGGAGGGAACTGCTTTCTGGCAGGCTGTTGTTTTTCTTTCTCAATGTAACTGAATAGTATGCAGTGGGACATGGGTTTTACTATTGAGTGCTGTTCTTAGATATACCAGGCAGCTGTTATCTTGTGTTAGGGAGCTGTTATTTGGTTACCTTTCCATTGTTAGGCTGCTGGGTGGGGTGTCGGAATCGCCCGAAGTTTCCTCACGAAGTATCTTCGGGCGATTCCGGAAATCGCCGCGCAGCGTGTGCACAGGCACTGGCGCTTTATCACTTATACTAGCGGCAGACAGGGAGAGGGAAATTCGGGGAGATTGTCTCCTGCTAAAAACGCCAGGCGACAGAATCTCCCTGTCTGTCCCTACCCTTAACTGATGCATTTTGGGAAAAAAAAGTTTTCCCATGACAGGATCCCTTTAACCTCCGCAAATATTTACTCTTATTCTGTTAACTAGAAAAACCTTCCTATTGGACTTTTTGTATGTTCTGTCTGCGTCCCAGTGCCAACTTCTTTCTTGGTTCCGACTACCTGGTTGAGTCTAAGGCTGCCCTAAGCATTCCCCTTGCTCTTCCCCTCTGCAAGCTAATAGGTTCATTCATAATAAATTCAATGTGCAGATCAGTTTAGAGATGAATAAACCCTACCTCATCTTTTTCACCAGATTTCACAGCAATAATCTAGGGTTAGGCAGGAATTAAAAAAAAAAAGCACCATGGTCAGTCCTCTTGCATAGGCTCTTAGTACTCATACAGAACTGATATGTAAAGCCGAGTCTAGATCATTAATACAACATTAACAAATGATGCAGTTTCTCAGAACCAGCAGGTTGGCAGTTTACCCATAATAACTTGCAGAACACTTTAGATGTGTCTTTATATAAACATATATTCTTAGTTGGACTATAACCAATTTCCAGAGCTTAACAGGCATGGAAACAATAATTCTTTAATATCATAACAATAAGTGTCCCTACCGGTGCCCCTTAACTAGTGTTAATCAGTAGTAAACTATATGGTTTTCAACTAGGCCCAACGAGAACGAGCAGTTTATCAATGGCTGGTGTGCTGTCAACTAAAGAAACCATGACTTAAACAAAACTATCCCTGCAAAAGAATGTCACGCTGGGTCACGCCTCGAGACCTAGGAGCATGGTGAGGCTGGGCGGACAGGTAGCTGGTGATTCTATTACTTAAACTGTCATGACTATATATTTGTGAAGAAATCACTTGACAAACCCCAATCTTACCTCATGACCGTCTCCAACGATGTCTCATGCTTGTCCAGCGGCCTACTTACTGCAGTCTTACGCAGTTTATTAAGCTCTTCGGCCGCCCGGCAGTATTCCGTTTGGTCTTCTCCCACAGGATATGTGTTGTGAATATACTTGGAGAGCGGCTTGACTAAATCCACTTCAGACGTTTTCTTGAGCGGTACCGAGATAAAGGTAGCCATCGCTACAGACAAGTACCGACAACTGTACGAAGTACGAGTTCCCCTTAATCGCTATAGAACAGAATAATCTAAACCTGCCAACCCCTTACCGCACTGTATGACTTCCGTGTGTGTATAGTCAGTCACGGGTTCAATGATGTCATAGCGTTGCCACCCCCGTTTTTTCCCCTGTTCTGCTGTGGCGCTTGCGTCAGGTGACTATGATATGTCATCTAGGTGCGAGTCACAGAATTTCTTGACCTGGGTTGGAAATATGTGATCGATAAAATATTGAGATTGTCCGAGACAGCCATCTCAAAGCAAACAGAGAAGGACATAGATTCAGTAGCCATGATGTAAACGTTATATGGTGACTGAAAATAATAAATGAACAAGCTCGTGTCCAAAAAATTGATGTAGTTAGAAAGGGAATGCAATGCTTTGTGTATCATTTATACTTTGTTTTAATTGAAAATAGTACAAAGACACCATTTAAAATGTTGAGATTGAGAACATTTGTATTCTGAAACTATGTATGCTTATTTGAATTTGATGCCAGCAACATGTATAAAAACTTTTGTGACAGGAGTCAGGACCACTGTGTGGGGCTGTGAAAACACACTGTAAACTGTGACTGGAGTCAAGCTATCACACTATTGCAGTCAAGCTATCAGACCATTAACATACCTCCCAACATTTTGGAAGTAAAAAGAGGGACAAAAAATGTTTTCACACGTAGCACGGCTAAATTTTTTTGCCAACACCCCCTAATTACCATGTTCATTCTAAAAAATTTAGCAGGTTATGAAATTTTGAAAATGTTTCTCCTTATCTAAACTGTTACAATTACTTATTTTCTTATCTCAAAATTGTTTGTAGATACTGGTTACAAATTATCTTATATGCACCTCTTAGCTGTTCTGGGCTCTCTGCCAAAAGCCAATTAAGTTAGAAACTTTGTTTCTTTTTCTGGCTGTTCAGTGCAGAGAAAAGAGGGACTTTCTAGTACAAATGAGGGACTGCAGGTTGAGCTGTCAAAAGAGGGACTGTCCCTCCAAAGAAGGACAGTTGGGAGGTATGCATTGTATTTCAATCCACACTATCAAGATAGCAGACTATGCTTCTATCAACAGCAAATCACTACTAAAGCCATGCAGTTCACTTACTTTGATGACATTTCACTGTCGAAATTTTTCGCAACACCTCACCAAATATTGGAAATTGCAGATTTCTGCAAATCACATTTCCTGTTAATTCCATCACCAGTGACATGAAGTAAACCGCCACCTCACTCAGTCCATTTAGTTTGGTGAAATTTCACTGTTGAAATTTACTGCAAAGCTGCGCCAAATATTGCATATCTTACTAAGATCGCCTCCTTGTGTGTAGATTTCTGATACCCATAGCATACCTTCCAAAATTTTGGAAGTAAAAAGAGGGCCAAAAATTTTTTTCACAAGTAGCATGGCTAATTTTTTGACCATACCCATATTTGTGGCCCCACCCCAATTGCCAAGTTCATTTTATAAAATTTGGATGATTATAAAAGACTGAAAATATTTATCCTGTTACAATTGGTTATTTTTTTTATCTCAAACGTTTTACAAAGTACCTCATTTGCACCTGTTAGTCGTTCTGGGCTCTCTGCCAAAAGCCAATTAAGTTAGAAACTGTGTTTGTTTTTCTGGCTGTTCAGGGCAAAGAAAAGAGGCACTTTCCAGTACAAATGAGGGATTGCAGATTGAGCTGTCAAATGATCCCTCCAAAAATGGGACAGTTGGGAGTGAGGCCCATAGCAACAGCAAATTACATTTCCCGTGCATTCTACCACTAGTGCCGTTATTGATCCGAAATTTAAAAAATTAATCTAATTTAAAAAGTTTGCAGCAGTGATATCAGCCTGTAGCAATAATTTCAGCGTGTTTCCGGTATTATGCGCTAATTAATATTTCAACCATTGAAACATGAACAAACTTCCGCCATCTACACTGGTTTCCGCCTCCGGATCTTGATGCGGGTGCTCACTTCCGCCGGATTGCTGATTTTGTTCAATGGGATTGCGGAAGGACTAAAATCAATTTTCGTGTCTTGTTTTCTCAGTCCTGTAACCCTTTTGTGACCAAAAAAGTTGGACCCGCGTTCGCGTTAAGAAATCATGAAGTTAGTAAGGTAAGCGTTTAGATTCATGTGGGTTCCTGTAAAGAGGATGGTGGTGGATGGAGCGTTATGTTTCAGAGCTTTTGTGGGAGAGTTCTATTACGGCGGGAAATATAGGCTCAGTTGGATAATGATGTTGGCGAGTCATCGCTATACCATAAACTGTGGGAGCAAGGGTTTATCAATAAGGATTTGCTGTAAACGTTTTCGTTTTTTTATATAAAGGTTTTTGATGAAATTAAGTCACGAAACTGTCACAGTGGAACTGAAGAATGGCACGCAAGTACACGGCACAATCACAGGTATGCACACAGCTTATGTGGCGGCGCATTGACAAAATCGTTTATGTTTTGCGTGACTGTAGTAAACCACATGCGACGTATTTTATACAATATAGTATTCATGTACTCTGAAGTAAACCCGCATTTCCTGATTTGAAATTATTGCAGAGTTAGTAAAAAAGTTGTATTCTCTTACATAGGTGTCCTAATTTGGGCCTAGAAAATGCTGGCTCTTAAAGGACAAATCAAACCTCTGTGACAATGTTTAATCATCTGCTGGAGCCCTTTCAGCGTTACCAGTCTTTAGTGTTGACTGTTGTTTCAGTGTGTCCTTCTAAATGAATTTACCTGCAACTCTGTTGGCAGTGCCATACTTTAATTCCTGTGTTTCAAACATGGAGGATGTGCTGCTTGTGCACATCGCATTAACCCTGTCTGCTGACCCCCAAACATCATGGAGCAGGTAGGAGACAGCCAAGATGGTAGAAAAGTATGCTGGTAAGCAGGCAGCTTACAAGCAAAAAGTAAATTTCGATCAGCGCAGAACAAGGAAAGTACAGCACTAGCCAGATTGTGTTGTCCCTCAGTCAGGCCAGCGATACTATGGAAACCCAAAGCTCTATTTTCTATTGGCTAATAAAATATGGAGGTGGGCATTTAGGGGTTTCACTGGTGATGTCATCACGGGCAAGGCTGTTGTCAGTGAAGATATATGTGCATGTTCCAGCTCCTCATAGTGTTCACTGTGTACAAGCATGGTCTGTCTGACTTGGGTTATTAAGACTTATGGCAAACTGTTTGACCTACTCCGCATTTTTCTAAAAAGCATGGTACGGAGACAGGAAAATGGGGAATTCATGAGAATGATGAGCACATCTAAATCTATTAAAGGGAGGCTTATGTTAAGAGAGCCACTTTAGATTAGGGTTGCTGATATTTGATTCTGACTATAGTGTTCAGCCAGTGCACACGTTGCAGAGCTCAGTTCTATTCTTCCACAAGGTTCCACAAACAATCTACATGTTGTGCACACTGCACATGGATTATATTGACAACAATGGCCCTGATTAATAAAACGTGTCCACTACAATGTAGAAGCATATTTTTGAATGGCACAATCTAGGACATATAAGCATTAAATATATATATATCATTTGAATTGGGGCATCTGTGTTCTTTTTAGTAAAGGGGTGTGTTTTGTCCTTTGCCAGGACATTGTAGCAATAGGCAAAATGTCATAGGGATTTTCAGTGGTGCTGAGCATCAATCTGCCATCTGTTTACCCTAGTATTACATTCCTCACAAATTAGATTGCATTGTTCTTTAGTATATGAGGACTAACTACAGGGAAGTGTGTTGTTTAAAAGTAGAAACTATATACATAGTGTGCTGTGTTTCATTATGCTGTCTTGATTCATTGAGCAGACAATGCTGGGTCCAATTCTATCAAACTCTTTGACTAATGACATTTCAGATTTCCATAGCACTGAAGAACTTCTTAACATTATAAATGTTTTTGCAAAATTATAATTTATTAGCAATATCAATTTAAAATTTCCTAGGCAGTGATGGATACGTTGGTATCAATGTGTCAGATAACAATTTTATAAGTCAGCAATATGACTTTCTAACTGGTAAGCTAAACATTCATCAAGCAATGTTAAACTTTGTGTACTATTTGAAGATGTTTTAGGTGAAAGGCTCTTTTAAAAAGTGTACCTGTTGCCCACTCCCCACCTCCTCTTTGCTGGAAGATGCTTTAAAAAAATAATCATAATTGACCCATATGCCTGCCATTTCCTTTAGTAAACTAAAGCCTATTATTTAGTGCTTTTTTCTGGAATTTTTTTTCAGGTGGCAAATTCTTTTGTTTTGTCATATGAAATGTGTTGTAAACATGGACACCTTGATTTTTAATTATTTGCTTCTATTTCCTTTAGGGGTAGATGTGAGCATGAACACACATCTCAAAGCTGTTAAAATGACAGTGAAGAACAGAGAACCTGTTCAGCTGGAGACATTAAGTATTAGAGGAAATAACATACGTTACTTCATACTTCCAGACAGTTTGCCTCTTGACACTTTACTTGTTGACGTGGAGCCAAAAGTAAAGTCAAAGAAAAGGGAGGCTGGTAAGCATATTTTTCATGTTTTTTTTTTTTATTCAACAGAATTTAAAAAAAAAAATGTCCTTTTATTGGAATCCAAAAAACACAACATATTACATTTTGGTTGATAAAAGTCACACTGCTAGAATGCAGGTTTAATTTAGAGCAAAAGGTTGAATTTGATGGATGTGTTGTTTTTCTAACTAAAGGACTATTACTTTGGTCTAAATGAGCCCTGTCTAACTTCTAGTTGATCCAGAGGAAGACAAAAATCTGAATCCGCTCTAATTTGTCTCATATAATTTCATCTTAACACTAATATGGCAGTGTGATTGGTCCCTGGATCAACTTTCTTGAGCCTATCCAGTTTATCTGGTGGTATAACAACTTCAGAGGTACTACCACAAATTCACAGCTCTGACTGTAAATAAGTATTGCTTTTTAGAGTATTACTCTCTACTAATCTGAGTGTATGTTCTTGCATCTACTGAAAGGACCTACTGGTGTGTTAAGCATCTATTTATGCTCTCTTTATATTTTTTCATCATATCTTCTTAACTGAAGAAGTAGGGAAGAAATATTGGTTATACTGTTACTTTGGGCTTCTGTAACAGCCCATGGGAACCACAACATTGTAGCCGTAAAGATACCCCAGCAGCTCCCCCATCTTTTTTTCTGCTGATTTAGAGCACATGCTCTGTGCTACTGTCAGTTACTGAGCTTAGGGGCCGACACAATATACTGAATAGATATTGTACAAATGTCACAATATAAAGCTATTTGGTAAACCGTACTATTGTTATATAACTGCTTATAAACCAGCATAGTTGGTATCAGAATGTAATAATCAGCCCTGTAGCATTAGCTTTTATGACATGCAAACAGAATTTTCTGCTTGATGATTTGCTTAGCTTCTTAAAGGGATCCTGTCATGGGAAAAAAACATTTTTCAAAATCTATCAGTTAATAGTGCTGTTCCAGAAGAATTCTGCACTGAAATCCATTTCTCAAAAGAGCAAACAGACTTTTTTATATTTAATTTTGAAATCTGACATGGGGCTAGACATTTTGTCACTTTCCCAGCTGCCCCATGTCATGTGATTTGTGCTCTGATAAACTTCAATCACTCTTTACTGCTGTACTGCAAGATGGAGTGATATCACCCCCTCCCTTTCCCCCACCCAGCAGTCTAACAAAAGAACAATGGGAAGGTAATCAGATAACAGCTCCCTAACACAAGATAACAGCAACCTGGTAGATCTAAGAACAGCCCTCAATAGTTAAACCTGTGTCCCACTGCGTGCTATTCAGTTACATTGAGAAGGAAAAACAACAGCCTGTCAAAATGCTGTTCCCTCCTAAAGTGCAGGCACAAGTCACATGACCGGGGCAGCTGGGAAACTGACAAAATGGCTAGCCCCATGTCAGATTTTAAAACTGAATATAAAAAAATCTGTTTGCTCTTTTGAGAAATTGATTTCAGTGCAGAAGTCTACTGGAGCAGCACTATTAACTGATGTATTTAAAAAAAAAACATGTTTTCCCATGACAGTTTCCCTTTAACAGCAGCAAAAGCACACCATGCATGTTTGTCGCAGACACTCCAAACAAAATTCAAGATAGGAAGCTTATGTGACAGCTTTTAAAGGCCTGGATCATTACTACTGTAGAAATACTGAACCTTTAGGCTGGTTCAATACGTTCAGTATATAAATGACATTTCTAGCCATATTCATTTTTAGGGTTTAGTTCTCCTTTAAGCATCTCTTCAGTGTAGTCATTCCAAACTTGCTGGTAGGGATGCACAAATCCAGGATTAGTTTTGGACTCGGCCCAAACCGAAAAAAAAGTAAACTTTTATTTTTCCTTGCCCACCCCTAATTTACTTATGCAAATTAGGATTTGGTTCGGTATTCGGCTGAATCTTCTACAAAGGATTCTGCCAAATCCAAAATAGTGGATTCTGTTCATCCCCACTTTCTGGCCTTTACTTTCACTTGTGAGCATTTCAGACCAAAATTGTACTGCATAATGTTGTCCCATTAATAATATATCATGGACTGCAACAGCAACCAAAATCATTTGAAAGGCAAAAAATGCACAACATAATAACCAGACCAATAACCTATAGACATGAATGTAATATCCTTTCTTATGGCTACTCTGTCACCTATGTCTGCAGGATTAGGTTAGGTGGAACACAGGGGCAAATTTACTATTATTCCCTATTTCGAGGGCTAAAAGCCCTCAAATTCGGCCCATATCTGATAAGCATTTGACTATCGAATGCTTATCGAAGCGTTTTAGGCTATTTTTACTTCGCTATTCGATATCTCGATAAAATCGTACGATCGAATACCGATCGCTCGATTTCACGAAGAAAACTTAAAATTTCCTTCGAACGATCGAGGCATCCGATCGTACGAATGGTATTCGAGCAGGTGATAGATAAAAAAGCCTATGGGGGGGGCTTCCCATAGGCTTCTATTGCAATTCGGTAGGTTCAATCTGGCGAAGTAGCAGTCGAATAAAATTTTAAAGTTAGAGTACTTCGATCATCGAATGGTCGAATTATTGAATATCCGGTCATTCGATCTATTCGATAGCCTCAAATTTTGCGCATGCAATGATCGAAGTGGCCAAATTTGCATATTCGAATATCCAATAAAATCGTACGATCGGAATTCGATCGAATCCGATCAAACTACGACCCCCTGGGCTGGAATAAAGGACAAGGAATTGCAAAAAAAAATCCAATTTTTACTTTCTTTAATGAAAAAGAAACCTATCTCCAATCTACTTTAATTACAAAAATGTCTACCGGTTTTATAAGAAACCTGACTGTATGCAGTGAAATTCTCCCTTCGTTTACTTCTGTGCATTGTCAGACTGTCAATAACTGCTCTGCAGAGAGTCATAATCATGACCAGTAGGGGGAGCCCCCACCTTGCTTTTCAGCCATGCAGAACTCAACCAGCTTTGTTTCTCTAAAGAGCAGTCTGTGTAGAGATTTTGTATTTGATTTTTGCCTTTACATGCCCTTTAATGTTTCCAACTCCAGCTGCAGGAAAAAAGATCATGGAGCCAGATTTAAACAGATAAACTGGGATACTATTTGGAGAATAGAATAGAACACTGGTTCTGCAGAGTTGGAGAAAGTTTGTATTAAACAATATAAAAACTATAAAATCCACTTTAGATTACACGGGACCCAGTGCAGTCTGTATATTCTGAGTATTAATCAGTCTTGCTGTATCGGCTTTTGGCAGATATTATTTGACTTGCGCTGTTTTGATAATTTATGACTATCCCAAAGCAGCACAGACCACACTGAGCATGTGCAGGGTCAGGGTCATGCAAAGATGTTTAACAAAGTTACAAGATGACAGCCCCCTGTGGCCACCTTTGAAAGCATAAATCATTTATTTGATTAGGCTTGTGGGGCAGTAAGTTCATGTTTGTTTAGTATACAAAATACAGAATTTCAATTCTTATTCTATTTTAGAATTTCCTTGTCCTTTAAAATGCAGCATAATCCTCCAATGAGAATCTGCCTTCATGCTCTTTGTTACTACTTGGAGTTGAAACCCCACCTAAGCACAGCATTCTAGCACTGAACAGGTGTGTCCTTTATTCCTGTGTTTTGTTCCAGTGTAAAATAATGAAAATTTAAAAAAATGACACCATAATCTTTACACGTTCTAGATTTTTTTTTATGTTGTCATTTTATGGGTACAAAATGACAGAATATCAGGAATGTAGAAAGTTGGGATAGCGTGGTTTTAAGGAGGGAGAGAGAGGCTAGGGCAGTATTAAATACATATGAGCAAAGAAAATGGGGTGCTGCAGAATGATACTTGAGCCATAGAGTCTGAAACATTGCTATGATTGTGTCAGATGTGAAATAAGGTTGTTATAAAGTTATGTCATAAATACTGAACTTTTAATCTGCTCATTGATTAGGGCAGGAACTAAAAGCTGGTGCAGACAGGGAGATTCTGTTTAAATCAAAAAGCGCCAGTGCCAATACACACGCGGCGATTTCCGGAATCGCCCAAAGTTTCCTCATGAAGCAACTTCCGGAAATCGCTGTGTATTGGCACTGGCGCTTTTTAATTTAAACAGGTGGCGGACAGGAAGAAGGCAGTTCAGGGAGATTGTCACCTCGATTAATCACCAGGTGACAGAATCTCCACGAATCTCCCTGTCTGCACCCAGCCTAAAGGTGGTCCAAAGTTTTTCCTGTGTTTTATCAAGCCAGTACGTTTTAGATCTAAAGTAGTAGTATCCTAAAGTAATTAGAATTGCTTCATGTCATATCTCAATCACTGCAGTGAGCAGGTGTGGAATTCACTCACCAAAGTGGTTGAATTAACACATTCATTAGATACAAAGTCTTGTTTTTCTTTGTAATAGTTCAGATAGATTGTGGTGGAGATAAAGTGTCTGCTTTATAGTCTCTTGTTGCACCTACTACCATCTTTGGTCTTTATTTAACTCAACTAGGTAACAATGTAATCCTATCACAATTCATCAAGTTCTACCCCTCCAAATGAAACCCAGCACACATACTTACACACACCCACTGAAACTATATATTTAGTTGTAGAATATAGTATTGCTATAATTGCAATACTAAAAACATATATAAAAATCAATAGTTTGTTGCTTGTTCCATTTGTTTTAGTACGTTTTTTACTTTACTGATCCTGTATTGATATTTCTTTTAGTTGCTGGCAGAGGAAGAGGCAGAGGCCGCGGTAGAGGCCGAGGGCGAGGAAGAGGTCGAGGAGGCCCAAGGAGATAACTTATATAAATATATGAAAACTTCACCATTTCAGGATGTTTTTGTACAGTTTTTTTTCATACACAAATGCACACACACTTCATATTACTTGTACACTGTACCAATTAAGTACTTATTGAGGTTTTGTTTTACTAATGCAAGTAAGGGTTGGCTTGGTGCAGTAGCCATACAGAATAAGCCCTGATATACTGGTGATGGCAAATACATCTTTTGTGTTCCTGCACTGGTATCCATTGTTGGTAAAGTATCTCCATTGTGCACATTGCATCACTGCAACACATTTTTTTGACCTGCAGCAGTGTTCCAGGAATCCTTGTGATGTGATTTTCTTCACTGCTAGTTCACACCAGTTAAAACTTTGTTCTTGCATTTGTCAAGCACAGATATTTTTTCAGGTTGCTATTCAACTTCACAAGACAATTAAAATTTGGGGACTGCAACTGTGATTGGGTAATTGGTATTAAATATTGGCCTTTGGTTCTTTTGTTTTTCTTTTTTGTAATTGAAGTAGTTGTATTTTTTTGTTTTTAATGCATTCAAGTTGCATTTGAAAGCCTAATAAAACAGGTTTTTCATAAATGTTTGATTCCTGTGTCTTATACTACTATTACAAAAATAAATATTTTTGGTAGTTTATTTCTTTATAATTAAGCCAGTGGGTTTATTAGCAAGGGGGGCAGAATTACCATAAACCAGTTTCCTGTCCTTGGGTACCCAGATGTTAGAATACAACCTCCAACATGCTGGTTTTTGTAAATTTATTTAATGTAGTGTATGTTGAAGAATAGTTAGGGGCCTATTTATCATACTATATAGAACATTGGAAAAAAAAATGTCACTGGTGTTGTTGTCCGTAGCAACCATTTAACAATTCGATTTCAACGAGTTCGAAACTAAAAGCAAAGATCTGATTAATTGCTACAGGCAAAATCTGAAGTTTGCAGAGCCCTTGTCCTGTAAGATACACTAACAGGCTGTCCCTCTTCTAAGAGACTATTACCCCGGATTGCTGCATATCCTCCCATACAAGGCCGAGCTTCTCACTTTGGGGAATATTCATTGTTGCTCGAAGCGTCTAACGCTAATTCGCCAGTGTGACGTCAATTTGTAACTTCGGAAATTCATTAACACCGGCTCTGGCGAATTTTCGCTAGCAAAGTGGATAGACTTGCGCAACTTAGCACCCTTACACCAGGCGAAGTTGCGCACTGACGAAAGATCGTAAATTCACTAAGATGAACATTTTCCTGAACGTTAGCACTTACGTTAGACTTTACTTCGCCTGGTCAGACCCGGCGAAGTTCAATACAATAGATAGGAGTTTAAAAAATAAAATGGAAAATTTTTCTAAGTCCCAAAAAAACGCTGGTGTGTTTTACCATTGAAGGGTGATAGTCTGAAAAAGATAGTTTTTTTTTTTTTTTAAGTTTGTTTAACTGGGCACATCCACATTTAGATTATTTAAGGGTTAACCTTATGCCAGATTATAATCAAGCGGCTGAGGCTAATTATGTACCCTTGCTTACCAGAAATGGACAAGTTTCCCTATTTCACTATTAGGCTGATACATGCAGTAAAAATGTTAATTATACCTCTCGCTGTATATCTATTTCAAACCTTACCGGTAGATCCACTTAAGGGCTTACTAAAGACACTTCAGAAAGTATGTTCAAAATATATTTGGAAAAATAACCCTCAATATAGCAACCCACCATAGAACAAAAGGCGGCCTGGGAATCCCAGATTTCACTAAGTACTTTCAAGCTGCTCGCCTAAGCCAACTATTCGAATGGAATATTGAACCTAACTACTTACAATGGGCAACTATAGAACAATGCACTATTCCTGTATTCGTGTGAATAATTCAAAGTTCGATCTATCAAATATTTGAATATACAAATTTGGCCATTTCGATCATCGAATATGCAAAATTCGATCGTATCGAATAGATCGAATTTGATTCGACTGCCTACTTCGCCAGATTGAACCTACCGAATAGCAATATAAGCCTATGAGAATCCCCCATAGGCTTTTATTTCCATTACCTGCTCGAATAGCATTCATAGGATCGAACGCCTTGATTGTTCGAATCGTACGATCGAAGGAAATTTCACGATTTTTTCGTGAAATCAAACGATGCTGTTCGATCGTACGAATTTTTCGTGAAATCAAATAGCGTTCAAAAAATAGCCTAAAACTATTTGATTTCCATTCGACAATCGAATTCGTGAATAATGATGAATTTGCCCCTTAAGGTGGCCATAGACGCACAGATAATATCATACGAAACTAATTTTCGTATGATATTCGGTGCGTGTATGGTGGGAAATGAGCCAACCGACATTGTCAGAGGATTAAGATATCGGTCGGCTGGTTGATCGGACTGGATGGAAAATTTTGATCGGATGCCTTTGAAAGCTCCCTGAACATCGGCCATTGTTAGTGCTGAATCGTCAGATACAAGTAGAATTCTATTGTTTCTACCTGTATATTTGACGATTCAGCTCTACACGTGTGTGTTGAAACGAACGATCTTTCTTGGAAAGATCTTTTCCGAGAAAGATCGTAATTGTTACGTCTATGGCCAGCTTTAGAGTATGGGAGCATTGCAAACGACCATTGAGACTTGTATCTGACCATACCCAAGTGCTTAGTTTATTTAACAACCCTGCTTTTCCTCCAGGCCTATCGCCAATTTCTTTTAAATGGTGGTTTGAAAAGGGATTAATTTATATTCATAATTTTCTGGACGAGGGGAAAATTATCGCAATTACTAAAGTATAGCAAAAATTTGAAATACCACAATCTGAACACTATCATGTACAAATTCAACACTATAACCAGTCACTATCTCAGTCCGCAAATTATAGCGACCCTACTTAATTTGAATTATTTTGCATCAAATACTCTCAGTCCAGGATACATTTCAATGACAGCTGGACCAATGCTACTTGTTCTAAAGAGTTGCACTATATTAAGGCCTGGGAAAGGGAGCTAAATTTAATCCTAGAAGAAGAATGATCCTCTATTTTTTTCCAATATACAGATGCAGTCACTTTGGATTGTAAGTTTAATGCGTCGTGACTTAACTCATCTATCTCATTTATCTCACTTAGCACAGAATATTGTGTCACAGCATCCCATCCAATTAAAGAGTTCACCATTGAAAACAATGGCGCTTTGGTATGCTAATGAAAAGGTTAAATGCATTAAATGAGTTAAGATAACTTTAGATAACACAGTTTCTTCAATTAGCCCTGAGTCATGACGCATTTAACTTACAAATCCAAGTGACTATCTGTAGCTCATTGTTCCCTTAGTACGGAAGAGCACTGGGGCCAGGAAAAAAAAAAATCTGATGAATTATGACTTTCAAAACTCATAATTATGACTCTAAATCTCATAATTATGACTTTTAAACTCATAATTATGACTTTTAAACTCATAATTATGACTTTAAAAAATCGAAATTATGACTTTAAATCTCATAATTATGACTTTAAAAAGTCGAAATTATGACTTTAAATATAATTATGACTTTTAATCTCATAATTATGAATTTAAAAAATCGAAATTATGACTTTTAATCTCATAATTATGACTTTAAAAAGTCGAAATTATGACTTTAAATCTCATAATTATGACTTTAAAGTCGAAATTATGACTTTAAATCTCATAATTATTACTTTAAAAAGTCAAAATTATGACTTTTAATCTCATAATTATGACTTCTTTTAAACTCATAATTATGACTTTAAAAAGTCAAAATTATGACTTTTAACATTATGAGTTTAAAAGTCATAATTATGAGTTTTAAAGTCATAATTCTGAGATTAAAAGTCACAATTATGATATTAAAAATCATAATTTTGACTTTTAAAAGTCATAATTATGAGAGTAAAAATAATAATTTCGACTTTTTAAAGTCATAATTATGAGTTTAAAAGTCATAATTATGAGATTTAAAAGTCATAATTATGAGATTTAAAGTCATAATTTCGACTTTTTAAAGTCATAATTATGAGATTTAAAGTAATAATTATGAGATTTAAAGTCATCATTATGAGTTTTAAAAGTCATAATTCATCAGAATAATTTTTGTTTGCTGGCCCCAGTGCTCTTCCGTACCTTAGTTCTGATATCCAGGAAACATCTAAAAAAATTCTAACCAGATGCTACTTAGTTCCGGCAAGAATTGCAAAATGGATTCGGACTTCTAATGCTAATTGTTTTTGGGGATGCCAAGCATAGGCGGATTTTCAAATACACATTGATGAGAAGTATTACAAGGAGGGCTAAGCAATAAAATAATAAAAATAATTCCTGCTTCCTGAAAATAAAGAAAATAAGGAGAAAGTACAAATAAAGAAACTAAACTATTAACAGAATGATATAACATAAATTTACATAAATTATCATCAGAAGAATAATAGAGCGTGGTATATTTAATAATGATATTTCTTCATACTAATTCATTTGAGACTATATCATTTGAAATGATCTTAAAATTAATGTTTTTATATGGTAGTTTATATTGTATATGGATATTATGTTAGTTTTTGTTTCTTTAGTTTCATTTATAATTATCACTAGAGATATAGCAACACTTTTTTCAGAGTAACAATGTTACATTAATAGAAGTCAATAATTGAATGGTGTTTATTTTTAGTCTGTTTCCTTGAATGATAGGAATACTGCTTTGTAGGTGGTTTGTAACAGATGTTTTATAATCTACTAATGAGCACTTAGAACACTATTTAAATCTTTCATCACATGTTGTATGTGGACTCTGAGGAAGTGCCGCGAGGTCGGGAAGAAACGCGTTAGTCATTTGTGCAGTTATGCCCACTGTTTGACACTGTGTGTGTGCGCCTTCAATAAAGCCATGAAGTTATTTGTGAGACAAGCGTGATGACTCTCCTTGATGGCGCCGAGGATACGGGAATTCAAGTTGGATTTTCATTAAGGCTTGGGGAGGCTAAGCCTTCCCAAAACTGTTTGTATGAAAAATTTTAAGAAAATTTCAAAGAAAAAAAAAATAAAAACCTCTGACTGACCAATGTGTCTATTTGAGTTTGTCTGGGGGAGGGGCAAGGGGTGCTGCTGGGGTCAGGGCCATGAGACAAAGCAGTTTCTAATCCTCCATCTGCTTGTTTGGTATGTGGGGGTATGTTTCATACTTACATTACACAAAAAATAAATACCATCAATGGTCAATGGTAGTTCCATTGATCTATTCAGGTAGGTGTTATCTGAATCTGGAAAAGGTATGAAGGTGTGACGCATCCATTATATTACCACTGTGACCAGATCTTACTTTCACACCTCTGTGAATTTTATCCAACACCTATTTGAATAGTTCACTGGAACCATTGTGATTGGATATTGGTGACTGTTTCTTTAAAGGGGATGTTCACCTTCCAGAATGTTAAACAAAAATCAAGACTTTTTTTCAATTGCTTTCCTTCTTTTACTTTTTACTGTTTTCCCAAAATTGAAGTTTAAAATGTAATGTTCCTGTATGTGGGGTTTCAGTCTGTAGCTCAGTGATCCAGGAGCATCTGAACTGTAACAATTTGCTACAATTAGTTAAAATATTTATCAGCAGAATATTAGCAACTATTGTATCAATTAAATTCACTTTTCTCTGGATCAGCTAACAGATCTGTTTGGCTACTTTCACTTACACACAAATGTGTTGATGGTTGAATGCAAGTTTTTTCTCAACCTCATCTACTATTATATTGTATTACTTTGATGCTGCAGTAAAAAGGCAGCTGCTGTTTTTTGAGGGGACCAAAATACATCTGCATAATACTTTGTATGATATTCTGAGACTATTTGCAATTGGTTTTCATTATTTATTGTTTGTGGTTTTATAGATATTTAGCTTTTTATTCAGCAGCTCTTTATTTTGCAGTGTCAGCAATTTGGTTTCTAGGGTACAAATTACCCTAGCAACCCTGCATTGAATTGAATAAGAGACTGGAATATGAATAGGGGATGGACTGAATAGAATGATAAGTATTAAAAAGTGGCAATAACAATACATGTGTAGCCTTACAGAACATTTGTTTTTAGATGGTGTCAGTGACCCCCATTTGAAAGCTGCAAAGAAACAGAAGAAAATTGCTAATGATTAAAAAACTATGAAAAATAAATAATGAAGACCAACGGAAAAGTTTCTTAGAATTGACCCTTCTACAATATACTAAAAGTTAACTTGAAGGTGAACCACCCATTTAAACAACCCAATCATTGGCCCTGATTTCCAGTAATGTGGATGAACTGAACTTTTTCAATAATTTTGATAATAAGAGAGTGCTATGCATATTATTTTCAAAATAGTCTGGGCTTCATATGCAGCTTGTGGGCCCATCAGTTAGTAGCTCTTAAGTCAGACCATGTATGGGACAGATTTCAGATTGTAGTGCATATTTAGACAAAAATGTGCTCAGTCATGTGAATGACAACTGTTGCCAATACTTATAATATAGGATTGAATCAGCTGTTTCTGCCAGTCCAAAATCACTGTTGTAAAAACTGTTGAAGTAACATTAGGGCTCTTACACACAAGAGTTTTTACCTGCGCTCCCCTGCGTTCCATTTTGCTGTGTTCAGCCACAGGGGAGCGCAGGTATAGACGCACTTAATGCTTTTCAATGGGGCTGTACTCACACGAACGCATGGGAGCGCAGGTAAAAACGCTTGTGTGTAAAAGCCCTTAGACTTAGCCTACCCAAACAAAAAAATCACCCTCCGCCTTTGATGCCAAGACATAGGTACCATGGCCCATATTTGGTCCCAAGGTTAGGCGGCTTTGGTGTAGAGTATATGCCATGTTGGAGGGTATGCTGGGGGTAACTCTCCCCAAAAACCCATGGGAAGCATTATTAAATAAAAAAAAATTGAAGGTATAGCAAAAAATTAGCTACGTTTAATTACATATATATTTAATGCAACAAAACAAATGACTGCAGCAGCTTAGAAGACTCCATTTTTACAATTTAACAAAGTCAAAGAAAGGTTATTAAAGGTATATCTATATGAAATATTAACAGCACAATCCCTGGGGAAGTATAAATAATTTCACAACATATGGCGCCCTTGGCAAGTCAGACGGATGAGCCCTGAGCCACTTCACTTTATCTCTTGTTAACTGACTGTATACATGAAAAATATGTTGCTGGATGATAGCGTGAGAGGATTTATTTCTAACATTATTTTCTTCATTTGTCAATTTGTATGTTAATTTCCTGCCTTTTTTTTTTTACTATTTATTTATAATTTCAGTTTGCGGTTCCCTTTATTTGCTATTTGCATTTCCCCCCCCCCCCTTTTTTTTTTAAGCTACTTTTGTTTCTAAGTTTGTATTATTATAAGTACAATTAGAACAGAAAATCCAGTTTAGGTTTTATAATACCATGGTACTATTCTAATGTACAGTATGTCTTGCTGGACTAACCTTCCCCTATATGTCGTCTTATGTATCGTTTGACTATGTGATAATTGTACTGAAAAAAATGTTTAAAAAGAATAGGAAAATATATACACTCAGGGTATACATTATGCATATTACAGTTACATTTCAGATTGATTGTAATGTCAGATATTTCTATTATGTAGGTGAATTTAGTTAGGCAGTCTATCCACTGTAGGCTACTCCCATATTTGTAAGAACCTCATATATTCTAAGTGAATTAAATAATATTGTTAAGAGTAAAACAGTTTGGCCCCTGTGCCATCTGTTTGTGAGTTCTGGGGGTATTTATGCATGTACTTGCCCCTGTAC
>CM044442.1:56368390-56382372 GCA_024363595.1 Xenopus borealis | reverse complement strand
GCGAACAGCGGATGTTCACGCGAACAAGTTCGCCGGCGAACAGTTCGCGCCATCCCTAATTATAATATGAGGTTTTGAGCACTGAAGACTTGAGATTGCTACACTGAGAGAAGATGTACTGTATGCTGTAGTGTTGAATAATTACACCTGCCATTATTAAAGTATGTCTGCTGTTATTACTACCTATGTCTACTCAGAGGAAAAGCATTTAATTTTATTGATGGTTAAGTGTATTTGGTAAGTGTAGTTTTGGTTTCAAATGGAATTGCAGAAACAATATGTATTTGTTTTTGCCAATTCCATGAATTTACATTGCTGCTTAAAATTTTCTACGTCAACTACTTGATAACAAAATCCTGTAACCCTGTATAAAATTGACTCTGCATCAGGTAGAAAGATGTACTTACTTGAATGGTGGACACTTTCAGGTTTTCCGATTAACAAAACTACTTCGGCTGAGTTGTGAATGAGGGCCTTACCCATGGCATAACTACTGAGGAAGCAGACCCACTGCTGCAAGGGGGCATGGGGGTACATGGGGGTATCCCTGAGCTCAGCTGTTGTTCCCGCATGCCTAAAAACCACCAAAATCATACCAGTGCCAAAAAAGTCTACCAAGTCTTGCCTTAATGACTACCGTCCTGTAGCACTCACGCCTATCATCTCAAAGTGCTTTGAGAAGCTGGTACTTAAAAATATGAAAACAAAAATCCCACAAAACCTAGACCTGCTACAGTTTGCCTATCGCCCAAATCGTTCCACAGATGATGCAATTTCAACTGCACTTCATTTCACCCTTTCTCATCTTGATGAAAAGGACACATATGTCAGAATGCTATTTATTGACTTCAGTTCAGCATTCAACACTGTCATACTACAGCAATTGGTAAGGAAGCTTTAACTGCTAGGTATAAACACTTCCCTCTGTAACTGGATCCTTGATTTTCTGACTGATAGACCCCAATATGTCTCAATAGGAGAGAACACCTCTGAGGTTCTAAAACGGAGTATAGGCTCGCTCCAAGGATGTGTGCTTAGCCCAATTCTATTCACCCTGCTGACACATGATTGTACTGCCCAGTACAATGCAAACCACATCATCAAGTTTGCAGATGACACAACGGTAGTAGGCCTTGTTAGGAAAAATTATGAGTCTGAATACATAGAAGAAGGCATTTGGCAGACTAGTGCCAAAGCAACAACCTGACTCTAAATGTCGAAAAGACTAAAGAAATGGTTGTTGACTTTAGGAAAAACTCTGCTATTCATCAACCACTACTCATCGATGGCTCCCCAGTTGAGATAGTTAACAATGTGAAGTTCTTAGGAGTGCATATGGCAAACAACCTTTCCTGGACCTTGAACATCAACTCTATCACAAAGAAAGCTCAACAACGCCTTCATTTTCTATGGAAGATAAAGAAAGCCCGTCTTCCCCCTACCATTCTCAAAACATTTTATCAAGGCACCATTGAGAGTGTTCTCTGCAGCTACATCACAATATGATTTGGAAACTGCACAGTTGCAGAACAAAAATCCCTTCAACGGATTGTGAAAACTGCAGAAAGGATCATAGGAGAACCACTCCCACCCATCTCCCAAATCCACCAGAAACACATGATACGCCAGGCAAATATTATAGCAAAAGACTATTCTCACCCATCTCATTCTCTGTTCACTCTCTTGCCATCTGGAAGGAGGTTCCGCAACATTCAAACTAGAACTGCTAGACACTGCAAAAGCTTCTTTCCACAAGCAATTAGAGTGCTTAACAAGTTAACATTATAAAATCTGTCTGTTACCTGCACCTACCACCCTATGTGCATCCACAAATGTTCCTTCTCTTTCTTAATGCAAAGGCACTATGGTTAGGGGGCCTGAGTGAAACGTGATATCGATACGCTGTATAACTATATAGTCTGTATTGACAAATAAAGGAATCTTGTGTCTACAGGGGGCCTGGTGGGTAAGGACAAGTATAAGCAGGGGTGAAATTTGGGTCACTTGTAAGTATGTGCAGCGGCTGAGGGGGCCCAGAAAAAAAAAGTGTCCCGTAGTTACTCCCTAGGGCATTACATTGTTGCGGTGCTTAATAAGAACATTATTAATTAAGGGTTTTCCTGGCTAAAAGAGCATGCTAGATAGTGAACAGTATATCTACAGAATGTAATTCTGAATGAATTTGCAAACTCGTTTGGGTAGATTTATTGTCAGTTGAATAGATGTAAGAAACAAGAGTTCTTTAGCTTGCTTGTGTGGTCTTGATTCAATTGGGCAAAAGATTATTGAACTCATTCAATCAAGCAATCGATTGCTGTGGCTTGATGCCAAATTACTTTTTTTTTTAAAGTTTTTATTGTTTAACTGAATTTTTAACAAAAATAAAATTCACCACCTAAAATCTTAAAATTTTTGGTCAAAAACTTACCAGCAATGTTTTTTATTAACATGTGAAATGATGTCATATGGGGCCCTGTGATTTCTGATGGCAGCCCTGATCACAGGTATATGTGTAAGTAGCATTTTAAAGACATTTTTCTTTTGCGTTTTGTGGCTGAGGCTTTTATGTATCATAGCAGATCCTGAAAGTTTACCCCAGTACATCATATATTTTTGAAACATTTACAGTCTGGTAATGAGTTGATCATTCTATTCCAGACATCAAGGGGCAGATTTATCAAGGGTCGAATTGATTCGAAGTGAAAATTCGAATTAAAAATCGAATTAATTTTGGGCTTATTCGACTATTGAATATCCCAAAATTCTATTCGAATTCATTCAATTTTCGAAGTACTTTCCTTTTAAGAAAAATTCAATATACAAATCTGGCAGATAAAACCTACCGAATTGCTATAGAATCCTTTGGGAAGCTCCCATAGGATTCTTCTAAGTATTTTTTGATCAAATAAAAAAATTCCATCAATTGCTTAAAATCGTTCAAATCGATAGATTCGAACGATTTTATCGATCAATCAAATTTTTTATTTTCGATCGTTCGATATCTCGAATTATTGTTAAAACCCCTCGAATTCGAGGTTTTTTAACCCTCGAAATTCGACCCTTAGTAAATGTGCCCCCAAATAAAATTTCTGAAATTCGCCTCAAAGTTTGCAATTTAATACAAAAAACACATAGAGTGACACATTGCAATGGAGTGTTAGGAACAGTTCAGTGTAAAATAAAAAGTAGGTAAACAGGCTGTGCAAAATAAAAATGTTTTCAATATAGTTAGTTAGGCAAAAATGTAATTTATAAAGGCTGGAGTGACTAGATGTCTAACATAATAGCTACTACATCCTGCTTTTCAGCTCTCTAACTCAGTCAGCGACTTGAAGGGGGGCCACATGGGACATAACTATTCAGAGAGTTTGCAATTCATCCTCGGCATTCAGTCCAGATTCAAAAGCAACAGTTATGTCCCATGTGGCCACCCTCAAGTCACTGATTGGTTACTGCTTGGTTACTGCGTGGTTACCAGAGTTTACCATTGGAAAGCAAGAGAGCTGAAAAGCAGGAAGTAGTGTTCTGTTCTGTTAGACATCATCACTCCAGCCTTTATACATGACATTTTTGCCCAACTAACTATTTTAGAAACATTTTTTTTATTTTGCACACCTATTTACCCAATTTTTATATTGAACAATTCCTTTATCAGCTTACCTTGTGTGAGTTATCCTTCACCTTTTTAGTATTTAAAGGGCAAGAAAAGTCTAAAATAGAATAAGGCTAGAAATTCTGTATTATATACTAAACATAAACATGAACTTACTGCAGCACAACGTCTAATCAAACAAATTATTTATGCTTTCAAAGTTGGCCACAGGGGGCTGTCATCTTGTAACTTTGTTATACATCTTTGCAAGACTGGTCTGGCCTTCTTAGGGATTGTAATAAATCATCAAAAAACAAAGCTGCTTGAGTTCTGCATGGCTGGTAAGTAAGGCAGGGGCTCCCTCTGCTGTTCATAAGTATGATTGTTTCCCTGCCAGAAGCTAGGGACCGTCTGACAATTCCTATCCACAGCACTAAATGAAGGGAGAATTTCACTGCATACAGTCAGGTTTCTTATAAAAACATTACACATTTTTTAATTAAAGTATATTGGAGATAGTTTTCTTTTTTATTAAAGAAAGTAAAAATGGGATTTTAGTTATTTGCCTTTCCTTGTCCTTTAATATTGGCCCCTTAGTTCTTATAAGGCCCATTTGTTCAAATGAATGCAAATGTTTTCACAATAACCTTCTTATTAATAAACAATTGCCTTTTATTTCAGTATTCTGGATTCCATCAGTCGGCAGACAGGTGCTTTGTGTGTGGACACTGGATCATGGATATGGTAGGCCTTAAAGTTAAATATTTATTAAAGGGTCAATTGAACGTCTACATATTTTTTGTCCAATTAATCAGCCCGGTATTGTTTTACCCCTTTAACTTCATGTTAAATGACAACTGATTTTATATATTTACTATTTAGGGGCTGTTCACTGGGAGAACTTTTACTGTACAAAGGAAAAATATAGATTCCATTTTTTCAGGATAACCTAAGCTTATAAATGTGCCTTAATGCTTGTCTATTTCAATTTCTGTCACAAAAAAATTGTTCTATATAACCAAAAATGTAAACATGAAATTCTTATAGTAATGATACATTAGAAATATATTATATATAATATATCCTTTATCAGGAAGCCCATTACCCAGAAAGCTCTGATTTATTGAATGCCTGTCTCTCACAGACTCCACTTTATCCAAATAATCCAAAGTTTTAAAACTGATTTCCCTTTTCTCTGTAATAATAAAACAATACCTTGTACTCAATAAAAACTAATATATAATCCTCAGTGGAAGTACATCCAGACCATTGGGTTTATTTAATGTTTACATGATTTTCTAGTAGAGTTAAGGTATGAAGATCCAAATTATGGAAAGATCCAAGGTCCCAAGCATTCGGGATAACAGATCCCATGCCTATGTTTTTTAGGGGACCAGAAAAAATGGTGAAAAATTCAGGAAAAAGTAAAATTAGGCAAATGTATTATGCATAATATATATAGTCATATGAAAAAGTTTGGGAACCCCTCTTAATTCTTTGGGGTTTTGTTTATCATTGGCTGACCTTTCAAAGTAGCAACTTCCTTTTAATATATAACATGCCTTATGGAAACAGTAGTATTTCAGCAGTGACATAGTTTATTGGCTTAACAGAAAATATGCAATATGCATCATAACAAAATTAGATTGGTGCATAATTTGGGCACCCCAACAGAGATATTACATCAATACTTAGTTGACCTTCTTTTGCAAATGTAACAGCCTCTATAAACACCTCTTATAGCCTTTGCTGAGTGCCTGGATTCTGGATAGCTGTATTTTTGACCATTCGTCCTTACAAAATCTCTTCAGTTCAGTTAAATTTGATGAGTATTGACAGTCCCCTTCAAATCATCGCATAGATTTTCCATGATATTCAAATCATGGGACTGTGACAGCCATTTCAGAGTATTGCACTTCTCCCTCTGCATAGATGCCTTTGTAGATTTCGAAGTGTGTTTAGGGTCATTGTCTTGTTGGAATATTCAATCCCTGCATAACTTCAACTTTGTGACTGATGCTTGAACATTATCCTGAATGATTTGTTAAAATGGGGTTCAATTCATCCAACCCTTGACTTTAACAAGGGCCCCAGTTCCTTAACTAGCCCCACAGCATGATGGAACCTCCACCAAATTTGACAGTAGGTAGCAGGTATTTTTTTTTAATGTGGTGTTCTTTTTCCACCATGCAAAGTGCTTTTTATTACGACCAAAAAACTACATTTTTGTCTCATCATTCCAAAGCACTTTGATCAAAAATGACTGTGGCTTGTCTAAATGAGCCTTTGCATACAACAAGCGACTCTGTCTGTGGTGTGAAAGCAGAAAGGGTTTCTTTCTCATCACCCTACCATACAGATCTTCTTTGTGCAAATTGCACTGACTTGTAGAATGATGTACAGATAAACCATCTGTAGCAAGATGTTACAGGTCTTTGGAGGTGATTTCGGGTTGTCTGTAACCATTCCCACAATCCTCTGCATATGCTGCTCCTGTTTTTTTTTTTGGCCTGCCAGACCTGGGTTTTACAGCAGCTGTGTCTGAGTCATTCCATTTCCTGATTACATTCCTTACAGTTGAAACGGATAGTTTAAACCTCTGAGATAGCTTTTTGTAGCCTTCCACTAAACATGACACTGAACAATCTTTGTTTTCAGATCTTTTGTGAATTGCTTTGAGGATCCATGCTGTCACACTTGAGGAGAGTCACACCTGTCTATGCAGTTGTCTATGCAGTTCAAGGCTTAATGAGCTAATCCAGACAATTTGGTGTTGCCAGTTATCAGTACTGAGCAGATACATGCATTCAAATTAGCAAAATTACAAGGGTACCCAAATTTTTGCACAGCCAGTTTTTCATTTGATTTAATTTCATACAAATGAATATCCCTCCCCAGCACTGCACCAGAAGCAATGCAGTCAGATATTACAAATAGACTGCCAGGTCAATAGGCTATTTACAATACAACATAGATTGGTTGCAAGAAATTATATATTTATAAAAAGTTCACATTTTGACAAATAGCTCTTTATGCTCCTAACTGGAAATCTTTGCTAAACTTTATGGTGTAGAGAACACCAATCTTTGCCTACTGTAAAACACAGCACTGTGCCTACATTTTATATCTATATTTAAATGTCAATAGACATCAAATATAACATTTTTGGTAAATAACACATTCTGACAAAATTTTAAATCACTGTTAAATTTAAATCAGATTTCTGAGAATTGATTCAAGATTGCATATGGTACTCTTTTGTTTTGTCTCAGGCTACACAGGCCCCTTGCTTTTCCCTCATTGATTGGAGCACACTTCCTTTTACCTCTACAGACAGTCCCAATCTCAAGTGCCACATAATAACCTGACTGTGAGGAAATATTAAGCCTATCTTGTGTAGTGTGTAACTGTATCACACAAGGAAAGAGATGAGAGACCAAAGCAATTAGGTTAGAAAACACTCACGTGACTTCCGGGGGGCGGACCCACGAGACGGCCACATTTTATTGAGCTCCTCAACCAGAGTTTAAACTAAAAAGCTCCAAAACGCACTAAAAGCCCCAAAACAGCACAAATACTCGCATTGGGCAGAGGATAAATCAAGGGGTAAAAGACCAGCTCGCAACAGTTGGCTCGCCCCAAATTGCAACCCCAAAGTCAAGTGCGCCAACTGCACAGAACCGCACCGACACGCTGCCCTCGGCCATAACAAAACAGACCCGGGCAGGGCAAAGGAGAAAAAGAAAGGGAAGAGCGGCAAAACAACAAGTTGAGGGAACCGCTGGAGAAAATACCGGTCGCAAGAACAATCCCATACCCTCGCGGAGTGAGTGGCAGAACACGGAGACGTGAGGCGCACAGGGACAGGAGCCACGTGGTAGGCCCAGACTGCGCTACCGCTCCTCAGTGAACACTTCGAGCCGCATCTACAACCGCCACTGCGGCCCCAAGTAAGAGGACAGGGTCGGAGAGGTGCGGGCTGCAGGGAAGGGAGAAGCCCTGAAATTCAACCCCACATACCTAAAGCCTGCGCAGACTGAGGAGAGGAGGGTGGCCTGTGGAAACCAGTCCTATTCTATAAGACACACGAACCACAAGCGTTTGGGCAAAAAGATTGTAAATCAAGCCTATATTGTGCCACGCGGACCTTGTGGCTTGCAAACCCCCCCTCCCCCTCTAAAAGCTTCTTATACCAAATGCCTAAAGAATCCACCTTTGACTTAATCCTACTAAACATTGGAAGACAGGGAGCGAAAAGCTAACTTATAATATTTGAACTAAAGCGCCACCCTCATCACAACTCAGGGGTGCCAACCACTCAAAAACCTTAACCCCAGCCCAGTTAACCAAACGCTTGGGTCTGATCCTACTTATCATACCATGAACATCAGAGGCAATAATAAAAGCACACGAAGACTAAAGGATTAACTCAAATAAAGACTGATATCTAACTAATATGTAAAACCTTCACAAACTTTCTACCTACACGTCAAAAAGTTAAACCTTTCAAGGTGGAGCTCCTCTACATCATACGCTAAACCTTCAAGAAAAACAAGAGGGAGACACCAACCTGATCAAACCATCACCAAAACATTTACTTCCATAGATGATATGGAAAAAATCCTGGGACAAAACCCCACAATGCCACAAAAACTTACTAAAGCGAAACCTAAAGATAAAAAGCAGCAAGAACACACCACAATTACTGCTGATCCAGAGTCATCATCTCAACTGACTTTACAAACCCAAACACAAGAACTTCTTCAAGCTATGGGACCTCTGCTTGACCAAAAACTGGCAGGAATAAAAGAAACAGTTACAGAAATATTACAACAACTTACAAATCAATCTCAACGGATAACTGAGGCTGAACAAAGAATCTCGGATCTGGAAGATAACTCAGACAAGGCACAAACAATAATAGACACACAACAGCGTGAAATAACAATACTAGCTGAAAAAGTGGATGATTTGGAAAACAGGAGCAGGAGAAACAACCTACGACTAGTGGGGGTCCCAGAAACCGTTAAGGGACCTGAACTAGAAATGCTACTAACAACCAAGCTGCCAAATCTTCTAAAAATGGAAGCTTCCATCTCATCATATAAAATTGAACGATTCCATCGCATTGGTCCTACGCTTGCTGAGGTATCAACCAGACCAAGACAAGTAATATTCAAGCTCCTTAACTATGCAGACAAAATGAACATTTTAGCAGCATATAGAAAGATAAGAAGCCTGCAATATGAAAGTCACAAACTGTTATTGTTCCAAGACTTCTCGGCCTCAGTATCTGCAAAACGTAAAGAATTCAGCACAATCTACAAAACGCTTTTCTCTTCAGGCATCAAATTTGCTCTACTATTTCCAGCTAAACTCAAAATCATAAATAAAGACAATGGTAAACCGGTGTTTTTCGAAGACCCAAAAGCAGCCATGGACTACTACACAGATCTTCAATCTACATCCAGAACACATAATCCAACTACTTGATAACCTCACCAGGAATAACTCATGAAAAGAGTGACAATACTTGGAAAAACTCTTAATGGACTCTAAGTATCTAAATGATCAGAAACTTAACACAACTGCTAAGTAACAACCTTTCCCTTTACAGTTTTCTCCCTCACCTAAAATCCACCAATAATTACTATGTTTACAAATAGGTAGAAAATATATTATTTGATGTCACTGTTGACAAATAAGATTTTTCTGTTTATTATAGTTATTGCTATTGTTAATAATTAAGATATATATTCCAAGTTTTGATAAACAAGCCCAGATTGAATGGGATAGTAACTATCACAAGATATGCAAACTAGGGATGAGGGCTGCTCGCTCGGACAACCCAATCCCAAAAATTAATTACCAATTCATATCAATTCATCCCAGAAAAGGTGTGGGTTAGCTCAGTATGGCAGATCCCACCCAAGACCAAAATAAATCAGATACCTTAATAACACACTTAAAAATTGTCTCCTGGAATGTAGGAGGTCTAAACACCCCAATAAAGAGACGGAAGGTAATTGATCGTCTACACAGGGAAAAAGCCCATATTATATTACTCCAGGAAACTCACTGTTCTAAAGATAACCAAAAACTTACTGCCAATTGGATTCAAACAGTTTTAACTGCACCTTATAAAAATAAATCTAGAGGTGTAGCGATACTAATTAATAAATCATTACAATGTTCAATCATAAAAATCTACAAAGATAAAAATGGACGATACCTGATAGCAGATATAGAAATCCGAAACGTTAAATATACAGTGGTAAACTTATATGCTCCAAATAATGATAATAAATGTTTCTTTACAGATATTTTGCAACGGCTTGACTCCTGAGGGGCGACAAACATCATACTCGGGGGAGATGCAAATGCAGTTTGGGACCACCATATGGACAAATCAGGTAAACCCACCTCTCACTCTCAGATCAGAGCAAAGCCTCTACACACATTATGCGACATGCTGCACATATATGACACTTCTAGATACCTACAACCAACCACAAAAGATTATACATTTTACTCTGGAGTCCATGGCACACATTCCAGAATCGACTATATATTTGTCTCACAGACGATGCTGCCTAACCTACATACAGCCAAAATCCTCCCCATAGATATCTCTGATCATGCCATAATATCAATACAGTTGGAATTACCAAAACCCCAAAAACGATCATCCAACTGGAGGTTCCCAACTTATCTAGCCACTAGTGAAGACTTCTCTCTCTTTTTAAAATCTAACCGGGCCAATTACATAGATGATAACATTACACATTGGGAGGACCCACATCTGCTTTGGGCTGCTTCGAAACCAGTTCTGAGGGGACATACAGTATTATATCCTATTTAACTCAAAGAAAGAAAAAATTCTCAGAGAAATATTTTCTTTTACAAAAAGAGCTAACTACTCATTACTCAGCCTTCAAAACCTCCAAATCACTAGAGGACAAAAAGAAATACACCGAGACAAAACAACTTTTAGACACTTTATTAACAGATAAAGCATACAATTCGCTAAGTCATACATCAAACAGATTTTATAGATGGGGCAATAAATCAGGTAAACTTTTGGCCAAAATTGCAATGAATCGAACAATTAACCCCCATATACAAAAACTCAAAACCCCACAAGGATGGCCAAAGATCCCCAACACATAAGAGATATTTTAACATCCCACTTTGAGACCCTATACAACACAACCAATGATGATCCGGTGGAAGGTCTCAAATTTATACAGGAAGCAGGTCTCCAGGGAAATACTGGATGCTCCTGTAACAAAAGAAGAAATTGTAAGTACAATCAAACATCTCAAAAATAACAAAACACCAGGGCCTGATGGCTTATCGGCAGAATACTACAAAATACTCTCTCCCGAATTTTCCCCCATTTTAACTAAACATTACAATAAAGTTTTACAAGGCTTCTCACTATGGCATGAATCAAATGTAGCAAGGATAATACTACTCCCAAAAGAAGGAAGAGACCCAACAGATCAAACATCATATCGACCCATATCGTTAATGAACCAAGACCTAAAAATTCTGACAAAAATGATGGCAGACAGACTACAATTAATTCTCCAAAAAAATACTCACCGAACATCAAGTGTTGATGGTTCCTCAAACATAGACAGCCTGTACAAGCCATACGCAAAATACTCACAGCTGCATACCATTGCAATCTAGAAAAAAGAGAAAAAGGAATATTATTAAACTTGGATGCAGACAAAGCATTCGATAGGATTTCACATATACACATTAAACGACTATTAAAATTTCAACATTTTGGTATACAAATGCTCAACCTGTTCAAAAACCTCTACTCCAACCAAACCACATTCATCACTGTTAATAAGACAGATTCACAATCAACAGGGGAACAAGACAAGGCTGCCCACTTTCTCCTCTACTATTTAATCTTGCCATAGACCCCCTACTAAGACACTTTTTACAAAATCCTAACCTCCTGGGTCTCCAAATTAATCACACAAAACTAAAGGTTACAGCTTTTGCTGATGACATATTATTATTCATTCAAAAACCTCAGAAAGAAATCCCAATTATACTATCAATCATCCGTAGATTTGGACACATAGCAGGCTTTCAAATCAACGCCGAAAAATCAGAAGCACTTCTATTCCAAGACACTTTAGCGCAAGACTGGCTCAAAGAAGCTCCTTTTAAAAAAGCAAAACATTACATTAAATACCTAGGCTTAAAGATACCAAAACATCACAAAGACACCTATAAACTCAACATCAGATCAATCATTGATAAAATACAATCACAAACACAACAATGGAAACACATTAACTTAACCTTCCTAGGCAGAATCCACTTCATCAAAATGATTCTATTTCCAAAATTACTATACCCTATACAAATGTTACCATACCGCATCACAAACATCGCAAAACAAACGCTCTAGAATTAGTATGTATAAATTACAACAGTCAAAAACACTAGGTGGAGTCAACATGCCAAACATCAAGGAATATAATGAAGCAGCATTACTAAGATATGCCGGGGATTGGATAACAAATAGAAATTGGTTCACAATCTTAGACCTCGATCAATACCAATCAGAAAATCTCACTCTTAATGTCCTTCTACATTCACCCTCGGCAATAATCCCCCAACAATTAAAAAACAATCCCTTATTTCTCGATACCTATAAAACCTGGCAATCCCTACTAATGAAACATCTTCCACCATACCATTCACCATATTTAACATGGCTAGGAAACACAGGATTCCCTGCTGGAATGTCTAACCCACTGTAATGGCCTGCCTGGAGTTGAACCAGGGAACCTACTGTTTCTGAGCTGTTTGACTTACCATTGCTCTATGTGAGCAGTCAGGTTTTGCCCTGGTTCACTCCTATTGCTATACATGTAACTGCAAGTAAGGCAGGGCTTTGTTCAGCTGTTATCTATCAGACCCATGTGATCAGCGTAAGCCATTAGACTGCCTATAAAGCCCTCTGCCCTGCACTGAATCATTTCCCAATATAGGTTCTGCTATTGTGAGTTCCTGGGTGTGATTCTACTTTGTTTCTAGTGTTTGACCTTCTTGCCTGTGACCTCGACTACGCTTCTGTCCTGATTTGGTACTGTATTGTCTGATCCTGGTTATTGACCCGGCCTGTCCCTTGAGTACGCTTCTTGTCCTCCGTTCCTACTATTTGCAGATTGAAAGATACGAGAATTGATAATGAAGTAGACAATCTTTGGAAAAATAAGAACACAACACGCACTACTGCACAAATATACCACATAATGCACTATAAACATGGATGAAGCCCAAACTACCATATCCAAATGGAATACATATACACCACAAATATCCATCACAGACATACTAAAAGAACACACACGCACAATGAGATTACTGCCAACTAACAGGTACCAAGAAATGGCCTAACAACTTTTCCACAATTCTTACCTCACACCAGAGAAGGGGTAAATTAATCAAAGAGTGAAGTTCTGCCACTAGAGGGAAATTCCACAGCTCTCCATTCATTTCTATGGGATTTTGAAAGGCCTATTCATCAATGGGAGAAGTGAAAGTTCCCATAGAAATTAATGGAGAGCGGTGGAATTTCCCTCTAGTGGTGCAACTTCACTCTTAGGGGTAAATTTATCAAAGAGTGAAGTTCCGCCACTAGAGGGAAATTCGCTGCTCTCCATTTATTTCTATGGGATTTTGAAAGGTAGAAGAACGTTCACTGGAGAGCTGTATTTTCAAGTGATTTTATTCAAGTTGCAAGCACAACATGTTTCGGGCCTCAAGGGTAGTGATGGGCGAATTTATTCGCCAGGGGCGAATTCGCGGCGAATTCCCGCAATTCGCCAAACGCTTGGCGAAAATTCGCTGTAAAAACGAGTTGCGCGTCGAAAACGACGCGACGCGATGAAAACGAAGTGACGCGCCAAAGTTGACGCGACGTGCGTCAAAAGTGTCCCGCGACTCGTTTCGCTAATTTTTCACCAATTCGCAAATTTCTCTGGAAATTTGTGAATTTTTCGGCGAAGCGAATCTCGGGAGATTCGCCCATCACTACTCAAGGGTCCTTCCTCTGGTGCAGTATACAACAAACAGTGTAATTTGACCTTTTAAAGGCTAGCTAACTCCCACATACCAACTACAGTCATGTGACCTCACAGATGTATACATCAGCTCCATCCACAGGCCAGATGTATAGATTACAAGATAAAACATAAAGGATACTACAAATAAGTCTATCCTTAGAACTGACCATTTTGTTATGCTACTTTTTCATAGTTTCAAGAATAATATACTTATTTAACATTGTTTCAATCTGTATACAGTGGTGTGAAAAACTATTTGCCCCCTTCCTGATTTCTTATTCTTTTGC
>CM044442.1:56339557-56366752 GCA_024363595.1 Xenopus borealis | reverse complement strand
GAAAAAGTATCATACCATCTGGTTACTGTAGTCCATTAGTAAAAGTCCATACATTGTATCAAGAACCAGATGTGATGGTGATCTAAAAAAGTAACAAATTAGTGTAAGAAAAATTTTCTATAAGAAGCATTTTAAACTCCAAGCCTCATTCATTCCTTTGGGTTCAATTGTATTCAATAAATCAATCCATCTTGTTTCTTGTTGCAATAACAATTTTCTATTTGTGTTATAGGAATTTTATGCCCTTGATGTGGGTGTGAAATGTAATCCCCTTTGATAATAGAATAACATTTATTACAGTTAAGACATGGGAATGTGCCATTCTTTGGTTTATTAAAAAATCTGGTCTCCCTTTGTTTAGAAGTGAAAGTTTGCTTACAGATAGGATTTGTCTGAAAATATTTGAAGGAATAAACAATTTCTATGACTTTCACTGCATAATACATGGAAAACATTCATTATGTAATTTAACATGTCAGATGCTTTATTTGATTTCTATGAGGGAATTGTATTACACTTTTAACTATGTGTTCTGCATCTATACAGGCTTTTAGTTCCAAAGTGTGCAGTATGCAGACTTCCAATTTTACCATCTGAGGTAATGACTTCTGCATTATCACCTGTATATTTTGCATACTTACATTTTGCAGGCAAGAAACTCTTTAATAACTGGTCTCAAAATGTAAATACACCTGGATGTTAAATATTGAATTTGATTAACAGGGATTCATTAATTTATATGGCCATATATATTTATTAGGGAACATATGTTTTCTATTTTCTTAAACAGTAACGAAACTAGGTGGGGGCGGGCCCTGGTGCGGGCTGTGCGGCTGGGCCCCCCACCTTAGTCCATGATTGTGATTGACGCGTCGCTGCAGCAATTCAAGCCGGCTGCAGCGGTGCGAGACTGCGGGGGGGCCCTGCGGGGGGTGCAGGCCCTGGCCCAGTTGCCCGGTAGTTACGCCTCTGTTCTTAAACAAGTTTGTAACTATTGTAATAGTAATGATCACTGGTCTTTTTCTAGATTATTAAAGGGACAGGGCTGTACAACACATGAATGTATAAATTGAATGTAAAAATGACAATACCAAAATGACCAATACAGGAGGTAGCGAGGGACCTGCTGAATTATTAGGGTTTGGTTCAGCAGGAAACTGAATGTGATTTGAAAGCTCTGGTCTACTGAATCTGACAATTCCGTGTTCACAGTGCAATTCTTAAAAATTATCTTTCATAAAGTTTTTGGCTCAATATTTTGTGATGGATTTAGTACTATGTATGATCCAATATTATGGATTTGAGCAACTTTCATAGTTTATTTTTAATTATTGCCTTCTTCTGCCTCTTTTTATTAAGCTGCCAGTCTTGTATTCTATATCTTCCAGCCTTGTATTCAAACCACTGACTGATTGCTAGTGTAAATTCAACCCTAGCAACCAGCTTCTGAAATTCCAACAGGAAAGATGTAAAAGGGAAAAAGTTAAATAATTCCAACCCCCAAAAAATATGAAGACCAACTGCAATTTGTCTCAGAATTTGTCTACCTCAAATTAAAACTTCCTTTAGTTTTATGCTACACCTTTAATAACTGCTTTGGAGAAAATACTCAAATGGGAATTTTTCTGTGAAATCTGACTGCCACCACTGGTATCTGGTTGATTTAAAGAGATTTTTTAAACTGCATCAGTTAATAGTGCTACTTCAGCAGAATTCAGCATTGAAATCAGTTTCTCAAAAAGCAAACAAATTTTTTTTGTACTTAATTTTGAAATCTGACATGGGCTAGACATATTGTCAGTTTCCCAGCTGCACCAAGTCATGTGCTCTGATAAACTAGTCACTCTTTTCTATAAAAGCTGGAATGATTGTATGTCTAACATAATAGCCAAAACACTACTTCCTGCTTTGCAGCTTTCTTTGTTTCCACTGATTGGTTATCAGGCAGTAACCAATCAGTGACTTGAGGGGAGCACATGGGTCATAATGGTTTGATTTTGGAATCTGAAGCCGAATTTCAAACTCACTGAACAGGTATGTCCCATGTGGCCCCCCCTTAAAGTCGCAGACTACCTAAGTGTTAGAGAGTTGAAAAGCAGGAAGTTGGGTTCTGTTCTGTTAGACATCCAGTCATTCCAGTCTTTATAGATTAAATTTTTCTATAATAAAACTATATTTTAAACATGTATTATTTTGCACAGCCTGTCTATTTATCCAGTTTTTATTTTTACACTGAACTGTTATTTTAAACTGCTATACCCCTTACAAACTCTTTTAAAGAATACCGTAAAGAAAGTATGGCAGTTTTCTGCACTTTTAACTGGAATACCCCAAACTACATGTTAATTTAAAAGTGAACTACCACTTTAACAAATAAACCTTACACCAAAATTATACTTCTTTTTTAGAGAGTCTGTTAAGTGAAATTATGTTACATATTGATTTAATTATAAATCATTTTCTTTGCTATCTGTATGCATAAGAGCACAGATGAAACCATCCGTGTAGTGTCCATGGATAAAGATTACCATATAGACTGTTATCGTTGTGAAGTAAGTATAATTATCATGATTAATTCTTGTATGAAACATATTTAATACACTATAATATAATTTACAAGTTATTCAATATATGTGTTCATTCTGCATTTAATATAAATATTGCTATTTATATATAAAAATTAGTGTATATTTGTTTACATGGGCAGTTTTGCAACCCCAAAGGAAGCCAGTGCTGTTGCTGGGGGAACTATCGCGAAAATGAAATAATATAAGCTTAATCATACTGAAATAAGAAACTTTCTAAATACTATTAGTTAAAAAATTCTGCATCATTTCTGAAATAAACAAGTTTATCTTCACCGTCCCTCTTTCAGCATCTTTTTCTCCTCATCATGTCTTCATGCAGTAGTTGAGTGTCAAATATTCATTGACAGTTACATCCAATATATCTTAAAGGATGGCTTTCTTTCCTAGCAGATGTATTAGAGCTCACTTAAATAGCTGATTACAGTACAAACAAAATAACTGCCTTTTGCACAAATCCTGCATGTAGAAAGACATGGTGTCTGGTGATTTTAATAGAATGAGCTCTAATACA
The DNA here is from genome assembly GCA_024363595.1 of Xenopus borealis. Lineage (NCBI taxonomy): Eukaryota > Metazoa > Chordata > Amphibia > Anura > Pipidae > Xenopus > Xenopus borealis. The sequence continues at coordinate 56,363,653 of CM044442.1, read as the reverse complement.
GCTTCTAGGCAAAAATATATTGGATCTAACTGTCAATGAATATATGACACCCAACTGCTGCATGAAGACAGAATGAAGAGAAACAGATGCTGAGAGAGGGATAGCAAAGATAAGCTTGATTATTTCAGAAACAATAAATAATATTTAATTGATTGCATTTAGAGAAAATCTAATTTCAGTATGATTAAGCTTAAGAATGGTTTTACATATTTCTAAAGCAATATTTTTATGGAATAAGAATTGATGCACGATTCATGACAATGGCTAGCCACCCATAATAGAGAGAGATAATTTATAGATGGAGAATATTATATTTATAATATAATATTATATATAATTTTCTTCAAAGAAGGAAAAAGACTGCAGGCATAATAATAATAATAATAGAACATTCAAAACAGACAAGAATCTAGAAATATCTGATATCTATTAACATGATTTGCAAACTTACTATAACCCAAAATGCAAATTAAAAAATACCTTTCTGTATGTTACAAATTCTTAGCATTAAATAAACATTGCGCTGAAATTCCACCAATTGCGAATAGCGAACAAACTTTGGTCAAAAGTGATATCTAAAACCCAAAAGATTTTCTGAATGCATTACATAACACAAAACTACTACACAAAGCATATGAGCAGGGCAAGTTAGGAAACGGCTTCAACTGTGCATGCTACATGAGGATCCGCAAGATGGCGACTGGGAGCTCCACTGTGCTTTTAAGGGTGAGAATTTTTTTTACACTAAAGCACATTGCGGGAGGGTAGAGGGGAGGAGGGCAATGCCTATAAGCTTAGGTAGGCTTATGTTGGGGGGTTGAGTTCTTTACTCCACTAAAAAATCTGCTGGGGTTGACCACTGTAATAATTAAGCTGAGCTCAGGAGAGGTGGTTAAGAGAAAAAAAAATAGGATCAGACAGCATTGCTGGTTTCCATAGAAACTCTAGCAATCTCCTCATTGGCTGTTAGACTGGAGGGTGTGTTAGTTATCTGAGCTGAGAAGAACTGAACATGCTTATGAGCCAACAGCCACAGTAAAGGGAGGTACAGAGTGGGTTAGAGGAGGACAAGGAATTCTAAGTGATTAAGGGGATGCTGCTGCTTTAACAGGCAGTTATCTAAAGATTTCAAAGAGGCTGTTCACTGATTAAATTTTTGTGGGGAGGGTTTACATGTCCTTTAAACACACTGCAATTATCTTAACGGAAAAGTAAATGTTTTTCTTTTTCTTTCTGTAAATAGAATATATTGTGGCAAAACGATACGCCAATTAAAAGAAAGGATTGGCATGCACAGGTCCAGCATACGGGCAGCCCTGGACCCCAATAGAATAAGTAAGGGCAAAGATAAGGGCAGAAAACAGGATATCTCACAGCAACCTGTGGCTAAGCACTGGGCGGAGGCAAAACATAGCCCAGCATCATTTCGTTGTATGCCGATCGAACAAATTCACGTGAAAGCTAGAGGTGGAGACTTAGAAAAAGTTTGACTCCAGCGTGAAGCGTATTGGACACATGAACTAGACTGTGTGGCCCCGAGGGGGCTAAATGGGCAGCTGGTTCTTAGTAGCTTCCTAAATTGAACAATAGAACCCGTTGTGTAGTACAAAGGTGACAGAAGAAACTAATTGACCCACATCATTGAGTTTATATAAAAAAACCTTTTATTGTGTATCTGTCGCTTCTGACATTGTAACATTTCAACATTTTGTATAATTGCAGGATGTACTCTGAGAGAGAATCTACAATTGGATACATTTTATTCTTTGAACTTTCACTTTTTCCACTCAATGGTGGCACCTTGTGGTGAGAAAATATATTACTTCACTTATGTTTCACACATTGTACAATGGCTAGTAAGTAGAATTCCTCATTTACATATGTTTTTTTCCACTATGATGTCATGTTTCAACGCCTTCCTTGATGGGTTGGGCTATAAATAAGCACTGCTTTTCACTTGTAATTTATCCTTGATAAAGACCTCGATGGAGGTCGAAACGTTGGATGCACGAGTATGTATTAATAAATATTAACATTTTTTCATTGAATACTGGAGTGCGGGTCCCTGTTGAACTTATCTGAATTTTTTGACCGAGCACCCACATGACTTAAAGCCTGGATTAGAGTGCAAGCGCTCTTGATAACTATATATATATATATATATATATATATATATATATATATATATATATATATGTGTATAAGGGTACTGCTATACTTGGAAGGGATCTCTTTGCTGCATTAAACCTACAATTAATTGATGGTCTCATTACTATATCGCCAGTCCCTGCCACACAGCCAGTGTCTAAAATTTCACCACAAAGCAACACTTCACTGGGATGTGCAAATAACTTTTTACACAAAGTTAGGTTGAGACCAGATGAAAAACCAATATGCCAGAAATGGAGGGAATTGCTGTCTCACAGGAACTAAGAAACTGGAAGAGCAAGTTATGATTGAAAAATTAGAATCCTCCAAATGGGTTTCACAAATTGTTGTAATAATGAAGAAAACTGGAGGTATTCATTTGTGTGTTGATCTCCATGAACCTATAAAAAGAAGTTGTTATGGATAATTCTTTTCAACCCTGGATCTTCAGAGTGCTTATCATCAAGTATTACTGCATGAGGAAAGCAGAGACCTCCCTGCATTTATCACCCATAGTGGTTTGTTTCAGTTCAGTTCATCTCTTACTACACATAGAGGAAATACTTTCAGAACGCCGATGAGAAAAATTATTTTCAACCCTGGATCTTCAGAGTTCTTATCATCAAGTATTACTGCATGAGGAAAGCAGAGACCTCCCTGCATTTATCACCCATAGTGGTTTGTTTCAGTTCAAGCATGTACCTTATGGACTGGCTTCAGCACCGAGTTGTTTTCAAAGACTGATGTCTTTTATACTCCATAACTGGAGTACAATGCTACTTGGAAGATATAATTGTCTATGCTCCATGGATCTCCATGACAGGTACCTAGAAAAGGTTCTGAAATGCATTGATTCTGCAGGACTGAAACTGAACCTTTCCAAATGCAACTTCAGACAAACAGAGCTGTCATTTCTGAAAAAGAAGTTGAAAAAGCTTTAAAATGTGTTTGGGCAACAGAAAAATGGAGAACCTACCTATGGGTTAGAGAATTTACCTTATGCACGGATCATAGCCCTTTAACTACACTGCTTACAACAAAGGGACTAGCTAGAGCTGGTTTTAAAAATGTTACTGCTGACTGTTTGTCAAGTTTACCTTTACCTGCAGCTTCTGATACGCTGGATGAGGACCTGGAAGTTGTAGCACTGAATGATATATTATAATCTACAGTTACAGCTGCTGATTTTAAGCAAGCTTGCCTCTCATGTCCAATTCAAGTAAAACTAAGGGACATCTTACAAAGCAAATGGCAAAATGCAGAGAAGATACTGAGTTCTGATCTTTAACCTTACTACAGGATTAGACATGAATTATCCTTAGCAGGTGGCTATGTTGTCCATGGAGCTCACCGCTTACTAGTACCAGGGACCTTGCGAAAAAAGCTCATACAACTTGTACTTGAGAGTCATCAAGGAATTGTACATACAAAAGAGAGGCTAGGAAAACTATACTGGTGGCCAGCAATGGTTGCAGATGTGGGAACTGTGATTCATTCTTGTGTTACTTGTCAGAATCATGACAAAACAGCTATCCCACATACACCACCACTTCAGCCATACCATTCCCTGATTCAGCATGGGAAAAACTTGCTATTGATATTGTGGGTCCTTTTGCAGATGCTCCTATAGACTGCAGATGCTATAACCTTATTAAAGTAAATGGCCAGAAATTACATCTGTTTCTCATATAACATCAACTACAGTAATAAAAGTTCTGTCTACATTCTTCAGCAGAGAAGGTAATCCAAAGGAGTTAATATCAGACAACGGACCACAGTTTGTCTCATCTGAGTTTGAAATCTCTCTGAGAGACAGGAATATTGTGCATAAGAAATCTTCAGTGTATTACCCACAAGCAAATGGAGAAATTGAGTGATTCAACAGAAGTCTGAAAGAAGCACTACAGACAGCAAATCTTACTGGGAAATCTTGGAAAGTATTTACAACAGAGTTCCTACATAACTACAGAGCAACGTGCCATGCAACAACCGAAGCGTCACCAGCTTATTATTACATGGCAGACAGATCCACACTAAGTTACATGTTGCAGACATCAAACTTCTACAAAATACTGTTCCTACAAAATCATCTACTGCGGACATTATCAAACATCAGCAAGCCAAAAACAAGGCTTATACTGACGTGGTGCAAGAGAAGTGCACTTTCAGCCTGGATCATTAGTTAGAATTAAGAAACCAGGACTACTGAAACGAGGAAAATCTAAATTTACTACACCACTTAAAGTGAGACTCCAGCAAGGACCGTACACATATTAACTATCTGTTGACGTATATGGAACGCAAGTCGTCTTGCTCCTGCTAGATATGACTTTGGAGAAGCTCCATTTGATGAAGGGTATTTTCCTACTCCTGATACCAACTGTAATTGGCCTGAAGAAAGTGAACCTATAAGGCATACTCAGAGAATCAGAAAACTACCTGCACCAAGGACTATGTGAGGTGAAGAATGTATAATATTACTTTAAGATGCAACTGTTTGATTCTTGTTTATTACATTTGTCCAAATGCTTTCCTACTATAGGGGCAATATGTGGTGTTTATACAAATGGCCTGTAGATGTCACTGTGCTCAAGTTATACTGTGCATATATAGTACTTTCTATACTACTTAAAGTGTTAGAGTTGGTGACTCCTGCTAAAGTGTAATGGCTGCATGAACCTACTAATAAAGCACTGTTATACTATACTCATCCTTGGCTACCAAAACAGAACACCTGTAGTGGTACAACTGGTGTGTTTGCTTCAGATACTGTACTATAGTTTATATTAACTAGCTTCTGTTTAGCCATGGGGGCAGCTATTCAAAGCTAAAAAGAAAAGGCACAGGATACACAGCAGATAAGCGATGTAACATACTATTGGATTCATCAGTATTTAACTGTTATCTATTGCGTATCCTGTGTTTGATGACTACCCCCATTGCTACACAAAAGCTTGTTTATATAAACTATAGTAGTCATTCTGAGGCACCCGAGGGACTGAATTCCCCTTTAATACTTGAATTAAGCTGGCCATACACAGCTGATAAAAAGCTGCCCACTAAGCAGATAACCAGCTGGTACATAGTAGTGTAATGGATAATGATAACTGGTAACGTATAGTTTTTTTGTATTAAACAGCATGTTTCTATTGGAGTTTAGAAAAAATGGGCTATGATATGAAGGATTTGCATAAAATGGACCTGTCCTGTGGACTAATTTAAGTTACATGATCAATGCTGGTTAGGTGTAGTTTCCTGAAGACTTCAGTTTCATGATCCTTGCTTTAGTGAGCATCTTAAGCAATTATTACCCGTTTGTGACACATATATTGTCCAAGGGTGAGATTTTGCAGACCATTCCTGCAAAGGATATTTTTTATGTGCACTACACTACAAACATTATCAATCATTATTACCTGAACAGGCTAATCAACCATATCCCATAATGTATCTTCCTGAAAATTACTTTGCAGATAGCCTATGTCCCCCATTTTATATGAAAAGATGATCCTGAATACAATAAATACATTCTGGGGTGAGGATACTCCCAGAGTCTTTGTTGTATAAACCAGAACCTTGTATACTTATGTGTAATGAGAGGAAGCTTCCAGTGCAGGATCCAAGTATAAATTACAGGAGCTAAACTACCGTGACCCAGACTAGAACTATTGTGTAAAGTCAACAGACAATATTAATAAATGTGTTTTTATACACAGCATCATTTGAACATGAACCATAACTATATAACAAACTGTTTCCATATCAGAACAGAAACATTCAATTGGTTTTCTATATTACATTAAGGGAGGAATGTTTTGATTATGGACCCAAATAACATGCATCATTGCAGCTACTGTATTTTTTTTTTATTTCCAAAAGGCAGGTGTGGCTAGCTTGAAGATGCCCAAATGATGGCATTGGGAAGATGCTGTGCCTCCCTTTTGTTATTTCTATCTGCTTGTTTTAATTTCATGTTTAGTTACTTGATATTTACAGTATACTATTTTGTGTTTTATTACTGTAAGAAAAAATACTGAGAAATGTGTTGGCAAACCGAGTAGCTTTCAAGATTTCTTTTGTATAGACATGCTATAATATATTGGGCTGATTTATCAAATATTGAACTGTAGAATCCTTCTGGACTCCCAAAAATCTTCTCAGTTTATATCAACTTTGTTTTTAACTAACCGATACACTAATCAAATTTGAAAATTACAGCAATTTGTCAGAATGTGTGCAGTTGCTTTGAGCCCTCTTAACACCACCATTCTGTGGAGAAATAGTGCTCAGCAGTTTTCCCCTGTCAAGATTTAGCATCCTGACGCATATCACATGCTAGAGTAAGAATCTGGAAATGATTTTCCACGCTGGTACAGACAGAAATGAAAACCTTAATTGTCAGTAAAAATTCTCTCTTTCTCTTGATAAAATTGGCCACGTCTTATCAATGCAGCTAGATTGATCACAGGGATAAGCATCTGTTTCTGTGAAATTATCACTGTTTGTAAAAAATATAGCATACCGTGTACTAATATTGGAACTATTGTTTTTACTTTTTTCTTCTTCCATTGCAAATGGAGGCAGTTTTGTGGGATTTTCACATTCTTCTGCATAAATGAGATGTTAAGTACCATTTTCTTTAAAAAAAAATGTCGGAATTTTTTTTTAACTTTTGTTTTTATTGTTTTGTATTCTTTAACAATAATAAGAAAAAAAAAAGAAAATAAAGAAAACAAAATTACAAAGAAAGTACCAATACAGGTAAATTACATAGAGTTACTGATTTGTGGAGATAAAACACTAATTCGTCTTTGTACAATGTATAACAACACCGTATTTACAAGGTATGACTTTACTAATATTATCTGTTACATTGAAAGTTTGCAGATGTATATTTACCTATATTAAACTAATAAACTTTTAAACAAAGACTGATGTCGCTCTTTTTTTTTTTTCTCTTCTTGGTTATATATGTCAGCAAAGGTAGGGTCCCAATCTTGGGGGAAAAAAAAGGGGGGGGTGTTATCCCTCTTGAACCATTGAGAGGTGTTCGTCTACCCAGATAGACCATAGTTTGTCGAATTTTTCTGGACAGCCCCTTTTGTAGTAGGTAATTATGTATAACGGGAGGTGTTGGTTAACCCATAGGCGTACTGTAGGTGCTAAGCATGATTTCCAGTTCATTGCTATTAAACGTTTGGCCTGTATAAACAGGAAGGTCAGTAAGTGTTTTTCAGCTGTGGAGGGGGCAATGTCTTTAATTTGGTTAAGGAGAAGGGCTAGTGGGTCCATGGGTATAAAAAGGGCCAGTGTTTGGCCTAACTCCTCTGTCACCTCACCCCAAAACCTGAGTATTACCGGGCATTGCCATACCATATGGAAGAAGTTAGCAGGGGTGGATCCACACTTAGGACATAGATCTGGTATGTCTGGGTTAATCAGGTGTAGTCTATGCGGGGTAAAATAAGTGCGATGTAAAAATCTAAACTGAATCATATTGTCTCTAACACTAATTAGTGGAACGTAAACTGTTTCAAGAATTTCTAGCCAGTTTTCTGCGTCTATTGTGGAGACGTCAGATGCCCATTTTCCTCTTAATTTTGGTAGGGGATTAGAATCAATTTTCAGTAGTTCTTTGTAAAAAAGTGATAATTGTTTATTCAAATTACCTCGATGAAGCAGTTGCTCTATTGGGTTAGGCATTATATTAATTACTGCCCCACTAAATTGTGCTCAGTTGTGTCTCAGTTGTAGGTACCTGAAGAACATGGTCTGGGGAAGGTTAAAGTTTTCTTGAAATTCTGCAAAAGATCGGAGTTTGCCCTGTACAAGAATGTCCCCCAGGTATTTAACATTGTATGAGGCCCATAATCGAGGGTCCAGACTGTTCTTAAATTGGGAAAGTTGTGGATTAAACCAAAGAGGTTCATATTTGGAGTTTTGTGTGGCAGATTTTGGGAACTTGCGGAGAACAGATCTCCAATTGCATACAGTTTCTTTCATGAGTGGGGTAACCCCTGTTTTTTGTTTAGTACCCCTATATAGTAAATTCTTTAGCGCCTCATATGAGCCAACTAGGGCGGCTTCCAACCTGGTAGACGCATTTCCTTGGCAGGGTGCTGCCCACCATGCAGCTGGTGTTAGTTTGGCTGCTAGGTAGTAAAATGTTAAATTTGGAGCTGCTAATCCTCCCCTGTCAGTAGGTAATTGCAATGATATAGAGACTCTGGGTGTTCCATTTGCCCAGTATAGGGAATTCTGCAGAGAATCTAGTTTGCGGAAAAAGGAAACTGGGAGAGCCAGTGGTATCTGTCTGAAAAAATATGTAAACCTTGGTAACATTATCATTTTAAAAAGATTTATGCGTCCTAACAAAGTCAAAGGTAAAGAGGACCAAATGGGAATTTTTGTCTCTAAGTTATGTATCAAGGGGGTTATATTAAGGTCAGGAAATTTACTCAAATCTTTGTGTACTATTATTCCTAGGTATTTGAATTTGTCCACTTGTTGTATTGGAGTCGGGAGCCTTTGTGGGTCTATGAGGAAGTTATCTATTGTAAAGATAGCAGATTTGGCCCAGTTGATTTTAAGACCCGTGTAGAGAGTATGGTTTTTAATCAAATCTAGGGCCAACCTAAAGGCTTCGTATGGATTGCTTAGAAATAGCAGTGTATCGTCGGCATACATCGCCACCTTTTCTGTAATACCGTTTATTTTTAGGCCTGTAACTTCTGGATTCTCCTTTAGGAGTATTGCCAGGGGTTCCATAACAAGTGAAAACAAAAGTGGGGAAAGGGGACATCCCTGTCGAGTACCACGAGAGAGTCCGAAGGGTGTGGAGATATTTCTATTCGTTTTCACTCTAGCTTTGGTTTGGTAATACAGGGCATCGACCCATTTCCTGAAGTTCTCTCCTAGACCCGTAATATCTAAGACTGCATTGAGGAAATGCCACTCTACCGAGTTGAAGGCCTTCTCATTATCTAAAGTAACTACACATCTAAGTCCTGAATTTTCATGTGTTACTGTAAAGTTGGTAAAAAGTCTTCGCAAGTTTATATCTGTGGAGCGGCCCGGGATGAACCCTGTTTGGTCTGGTGATATAAGGGTATGAATGTATGAGTTTAGGCGACGGGCCAGAATTTTTGCATCCACATTTATTAAGGAAATGGGTCGATATGATGAGCAATTGGTCGGGTCTTTACCTGGTTTTAAGATTAAAGTTATTAGTGTCTCTCTCATGGACTCAGGCAGGAGGTCACCTCCCAACACCCCATTGTACAGTCTAGCAAGCATAGGAGTGACCCTTTTGATGTGTTTGATATACCATTCTGTTGGTAGTCCATCAGGACCAGGTGTTTTCCCTGTTGGAAAAAAGGGTATGGCCTCTGTTATCTCCAGTTCTGTGATTGGAGCATTTAGGGAAGCTCTTTCCTCCAGACCTAGTCTGGGAAGAGGGATAGTGTCAACATATTTATATATTTCTTCTGCAGTGCACCTATTATATGATTTGTACAAGTTAGTATAATAGGCAGTGAAAACCTCATTAATTTCTGTTGGTAGAGAAACAAGATTGCCCTGTTCATCTCTTATGGTAGGAATAGAGGTAGATGTATTGAGATCCCTGGACAGTATTGTTAATAATTTACCATTCTTATCACCATGGGCAAATATGTTGGCTTTTTGGTATAACAGCTGTTTTTTTACCAATTTAGTTTGGGCCATTTGAAGTGCTATCTCCCAGTCAGCTTACCTAAGACCAGCAAGATGGCTGCGTGGAACTCCACTGCCTGAATATGTGCCGAGGGGTAAGTATAAAGTATGGGGCATTTCCCCCGGGGAGGCAGTTAGGCTGGGGAGGAGGAGGGGGTCTATGTGGGGTGGGGCGTATGGGGTGTTTTTTTTTATTACAGGGTTGAATTCTCCTTTACTAGAAAATCATGTAAACATTTAGGGGCAGATTTATCAAGGGGCGAATTTCGAAGTGAAAATACCAAAGTGTTTTTTCGAACAAAAAGGGACTGTTTTCCATCGAACAGGTCCATTTTCATTCGATTTGTTCAAATTTTAGGATTTATTTGGTCGATTCGAACGATTGCCTCCGAAAAGACTTTGACTTCTCAAATTTAGCCAAAAGACTTTATATAGGTTATAGGAGTCCCCCCCGTAGGCTAAAAAGAGACCGTACTTCGATATTCAATTTGAATTCAAATTTGAATTCAATTTCAATCGAATTTTGTACTATTCGATAGTCCAAGTATCCAAAAATTACTTAATTTTCATTTTTTTTTTTTAATCCAAATTTTCACTTCGACCCTTCTGCCCCTTAATACACCCAATGGGCTGTTTTTGCTTCCAATAAGGATTAAGTATATCTTAGTTTGAATCAAGTACAAGCTACTGTTTTAGTACAACAGAGAAAAAGGATTTTTTTTTAAATTTGGGATAAAATGGCCTTTCCATAATTCGGAGCTTTCTGGATAACGGGTTTCCGGATAATGGATCCTATACCTGTACCTATCATACAGTGTATTTTAGTGGGCGAATTTCCCAAATCCAAATTTTCAGTTTCCCACTTTTACTGAACCATTTTAAAACACAACAAATGACAATCCTTTCTTGACATCCAACCAATAACATTAAAGTGATTTAGCTCTCTTTCATATACAAATGTAATAAGAAAAAGGAAAACCCCACTATAAGGAAAACAGATTTGACACAAGTAGAGCATGCTGCTCACCTTTGCCAAGTGTTCCTCTCCAAAGCTCTAAGTTACAAACAAATAGAAAGGTGCAAATAATTAACATGTGCATGGATTTAGACATCATATTTAATCATATAAACAAGAGCCACCCTGGGGAATACTAATACAGACCGATAAATCTACAAACTATTATTGGAGGTTGCAGTTACGGAACTAGGTGGGAGTACAGTCACCCCCCCTTGTCCGTTCAGAATTTCTGCGCCTCTGCAGCCAATTCCAGCGGGCACGAGGCTGGGGGGGCTCTGCTGGGGGTGTGGGCGCCACAGAGAGGTTGCTCACAGATATTAACCAAGGTATAATGTGCCATTTTAATTGATTAATTTGCAAACATAGGCATAAATCTGATCTGAAAATGTGTCAGTGGAGAACTTGTTCTTGACTCTAACATGTCCATATTCACCCATTATGTTTTTAAGATCAGGATTTTTCACAAACTTTTCCATTGCATCAGCAAACTCCTCTGCGTTAGGACTGCACAAAAATCCTGTTACTTTGTTTTCAACAGATTCCAAGGGACCACCCGAATTAACAGCTATGACTGGACAGCACATAAACATAGCCTCTACAGGAACTATTCCAAAATGTTCATTGCTTGGTGTATAAAGAACACATATGGCTCTATGGAGTAGATTACATTTTTGTGCATCAGAAAAGGATCTTAAAAACGTAACATGGTTACAAATGTCGTATTTGGCAGCATTGTCTTTGAGTTCTTGATAATGTTCTACATTTTCCAATACTCTCTCGTCGTACCCTCCAGCTAATACAAGATGAACACGTTCCCATTCCAACAAGCTAAGTCTCTTGCGAAGCTCACACATTGATTCCAGAGCAAGATTAAGATTTTTCTTTCTTTCAAATCGATTGATTGAAAGAAATATATGTTGTCTACTCACGGGAAAAAGGTCACTTACATCTTCAAACTCTGTTGATTCAAAGTTGCTCACGTTTAGTGATGGATAAAGAACGATTGGCTCTATGCAAGCTAATGAAGCAAATGTTTTTTTGAAAACAGCAGCAGTGAAATAACTGTTGACGAGAATGCAGTCAGCCATGCCAGTAGTTTTTTCTTCTAACCAATCAATTGGGGCTCTGTACATCCGTTTAATCATCGACCGCCTCTGAGTCAGAAGCTGATCTGGAAAATGGCAATAAAAAAGCACTTTCTTTGAATTTCTGGCCAGTTTTAAAAAAGGAATGCAAGCAGACACCTAGGATAAAACAAAACAATCATTTAGTTAAACATAGTTTGAATAACATTTCATCTACAGAACATCATTTATATACAGTATGTATGCTTTTTTAATTGTACTTTCTGTATTTCTAGTCCAAGCCAGTCAATCTCCCTCCATGTGCTGTAGACTATAGTCCTGCATTAGGTTGACTACCTGCAACTTACATAACATGCGGGAGGACTGTGAAAAAAAAATCCCTAACTGCCATATTTTGGGACAATTTCAAATTTTTAGTGCACCTAGGGTTGCCACCTCACTCCTTTAAAACCGAACACCTATGGAATTCAAAGCCAGCATGGCTAATTAGCAAATCATTTAGGTGCACGATGCATGGCTACAAATAAATCGGTTGTCTGCAGCATGGATCTAAATGAATTGCTAATTAGCCATACAGGCTGTGTTCAGTTGTAAAGGGGTGAGGTGGCATCCCTAAGTGCGCTGCAGTGACGTTTGATTTTTTTTTTTTTTGCACTAGTATGAATGTGACATGAGGCATAAAACACTAATGACTGATGCAGAGAGAGTAACTTCTCCACTGCTGCATTTCTGCTACAAGGAGAATTTCTCCTCTGCCTAAAACATAGGACGGTGAAATTTACCAAATTGTGCTATTAGTTTGAAGCAGAGCCATGATAGCAGTGGAAACCAAGAGAGCTGCAAAGCAGGGAGTAGTATTCTGACTGTTCTATTTGACACCCAGGCCCTCCAGCCATTATAGATTAAATTTTTGGCTAACTATACTGAAAAAATGTTTTCATTATACACAACCTATCTATTTACCCAGATTTTACTTTTAGGCTTCATCCACACAAGCAGATTCAGGGAGATTAGTCGCCCCAGCGTCAAAATCGCCTCTTCTCTGGGGCGAAAATCTCCCCGAACTGCCTTCTCCCTGAGCTCCGCCGGCTCTAACGAAAATCGCCTGCGCCAATTCACAAGTGTCACTTCATTTTCTGAAGTTGCCTCACAAGGAAACTTCGGGCGACTTCAGAAAACAAAGCGCCGCATGTGAATTGCCTCAGACAATTTTCATGTTGGCCAACAAAGGACAGGGAGAAAGAAGGCAGATCGGGGAGATTGTCGCCCCAGAGAAGAGGCGATTTGTCGATGGAGCAACTAATCTCCCCGAATCCGCTTGTGGCGAGGAAGCATAATACTGAACAATTCCTTTAATCCCACTGCTATGTAATCCTTTTAATGTCTTTAAATAGAATTAAAGGAGTGGTTCACCTTAAATTTTAGTATATTATAAAATGGCTAGTTCTAAGGAACTTTTCAATTGGTCTTCATTATTATTATTTTTTTTTTTATAGTTCTTAGATTATTTGACTTCTTCTTCTGACTCTTTCCAGACTTTAATTGGGGTTCACTGACCACATCTAAAAACTAATGGTCTGCAAGGCTACATATGTATTGTTATTTGTGTTTTTTTTTTTTTTTTTTTTTTTTTTTTATTACTCATTTTTCTATTTAGGTCCTCTCCTATTCACATCCTGGTCCCTTGTTCAAATCAATGCAAGTTTGTTATAGTAATTTTGACCCTAGCAACTAAAATTGCTGAAATTGCAAACTGGAGAGCTCATGAATAAAATGCTAAATAACGTAAAAACCACAAGTACTAAAAGAAAAAAGCAATACAAAATTGCCTCAAAATATCACACTCTACATCAGGGGTCCCCAACCTTTTTTGCTTGCCACATTTAAATTTAAAAAAGAGTTGGAGAGCAAGTTGAGAAACACAAGTATTAAAAAGTCCATGTGGATGTCAAATAAAAGCTCTGATTGGCTTTTTGGTAACCCCTATATGGACTGGCAGCCTACAGGGGAGAATGTTTGGCAGGACATCTGTTTTTTAAGCAACCAAAACTTGCCTCTAAGCCAGTAATTCAAAAATAAGCACCTGCTTTGAGGCTACTGGGAGCAACATCCAAGGCTTGCGAGCTACTGGTTGGGGATCACTGCTCTGCATCATAAATTCACACATTAAACACATGCAGTTGAAATCTTATGGGAAGTTCTAAGTACAGTGATTGCTAATATTTATATAAATAATCTCTAGCAGAAACACTTTTTAGAAATGTTTCAGAGTGTGACGTTCGGTTATTTAAGATACTCACCTGATCGCAAAAAATTACATCGAATTGCTCCCCACTAAGAAACACTATATACAGTGCCAAGAATATCATGCGCACATAGGCACAGAGAGCATGGCATCTGCCGAGTAAGCTCCGGGGAAGCCAGTCTCCACAACATCGTATAGGAATACCAGAATGCCTAGTCTCTGAAAAGCAGTGATTGGGGTCGTAGTGACTCGTCCAAATCTGAACATAACAGCCACGAGACTTTAATGCTAAAGCAGCGTCCACCACTAGCCTTTCAGCGCCTCCAATGCCGAGGTCGGGGTGAATAAACAGAACCGACGGGCCCATAGTTTCTTAAAATCTGATCCTCATAGGCATAGGATGAGGGCAAGTTGCTTCTCCATCAAGTAATGTTATGAAAAACCCCTATTAGTTAAGTTATTCTTCGTAAATCAAAAGCGAAAATTGCTTTGTCATCACTTCAAACTTAATGAGAGCGTAATAGCATAACTTCCACTTTGAATAAAGTCACAGAGATCAACAGATCATCTTGGCCTGTATGTCACACGCATTGAACAACCTCTACTTTTTTTAACAGCGTTCTCACGTATACTTCCGGATCGGTACTTGTTAGACACGTCGGCAAAACAGCCATTTTTAGGCGTTCTCAGCGCTTGCCCGTTTTTAAAGGGGGCTATATCCCGAATCGGGCCACACATACATTGTATCAGCCTGTGTATATATTTTGACAAACGTTTAGCACACAAACATTTATATAGACTAGAGAAATGTTATAGGAATATTTATCAGGCAGTGTTTGAGACACCTTCATGACGTGTCCTACACCGCCTAGGAGAAAGGCTCTCAAGCGGAAATTATGTTTACGTTCAGAGACGCGCTCAATGATTGGCCAACATCAAATGCTACGTCGATCTTGGCTTCTAAATGCTGAACCCTTTTAGCCTGTTGGTTAGTTAGTCGAGCGGCTGAGCGGAGTTGCAGTAAAACTATACACACGTCACAATGGTAAGTAAATTATTTTTAAGTATTCTGAAAGTTTCTGCATGTTTTGCGGTATGGGAATGTTTCCTTCTGGCATATTCTGTTCTTGAAATAGTGCTTTTTTTTTTTCACTGGTTCGCGAATAAGTTATCATACCAAATGCATTGGCGGATGTGCCAATTCTAATATTTCAGGAAACAAGATGATTTATCTAACATTTAGTCAGGATGAATTACTATGTCAAAGAAAAGTCTTCACTCACTATACAGAGGCTTTTATTGTGGGTTTTCCCCAAACCAATCTGTTTGCAGCTGCAACAGCTTGCATCGCTAAGGGATGGTTTTCCCGAAGTCCTCTATTAACAGTCACGATTGTTGGCGCAAATGATATAATATTTATTAATCTTGCTTACATAATTTTTATTTGTAAGATTCAATCCTTGCTATTTAAAGCGTCTGATAACAAAAAAACCTTCGCTAAAATATATAATTCATCAATGTACTCCGTTTCAAAACTGATTTCGTAGCTTGAGCCTCTCTGGGGCTTTTTTTTTCTAATTTGGATTTGGTCGCTGTCATATTCTTGAGTGATTGTAAAAGAGATCAAGTCAGGCCTTTCATATGTTTTGTGTGCTTGTTGTTAAGTGTATGGTCACAAATACAACTGTATATAAAAAAAAAATTAGTGTTGGTAGTGTTCATTACATGAATGATGCTTTGCCTGTCGTTTCTCACCTGTAATAACTCTTGAACAAACTGCCTTCTTAAAGGGATACTGTCATGGGGAAAAAATGTTTTGTTTTGGGTTTTTTTCAAAATGCAGCAGTTTATAGTGCTGCTCCAGCAGAAATCTGCATTGAAATCAATTTCTCAAAAGAGCAAACAGATTTTTTTAATATTCTGTTGTGAAATCTGACATGGGGCTAGACATATTGTCAATTTCCTAGCTGCCCCAAGTTATGTAACTTGTGCTCTAATAAACTTCCATCACTCCTGCTGTACTGCAAGTTGGAGTGATATCACCCCTCCCCCTTTCCTCCCCAGCAGCCTAACAACAGAACAATGGGAAGGTAACAAGATAACCGCTCCCTAACACAAGATAATAGCTGCCAGGTGAAACTAAGAAAAGTACTCAATTGTAAAAATTCATGTCCCACTGTGTACCATTCTGTTACATTGAGAAGGAAACACAACAGCCTTCCAGAAAGAGCTGGGAAAATGACAAAATGAGAGATTTCAAAACTGAATATAAAAAAACCTGTTTGCTCTTTTGAGAAATGGATTTCATTGAAGAAGTCTACTGGAGCAGCACTATTAACTGATGTGTTTTGGGGAAAAAAACATGTTTTCCCATGACAGTATCCCTTTAAAATAGCTTATACTTGTGTTGTATTTATGAATGTTCTTAATCACTACATTGTTTGTTTTTAGCCTGGACCAGCAGCAAGTGCTACCAATGTTGGTGCATCTGGACGATCACCAAGTAAAGCTGTTGCACCCAGAACTGCAGGTTCTACTGTCAGACAACGGTAATTTGAATATTGTATGCTTACCATGTTGAATCTTATTTTTCTGGTTCATCAGCTTAAAGGGGTTGTTCACCTTTGAGTTAACTTTTAGCATAATGTAGAGAGTGATATTCTGAGGCAATTTGCAATTGGTTTTCATTTTTTATTGTTTGTGGTTTTTGAGTTATTTAGCTTTTTATTCAGCAGCTCTCTGGTTTGCAGTGTCAGCAATTTGGTTTCTAGGGTACAAATTACCCTAGCAACCCTCCATTGATTAGAATAAGAGACCGGGATAGGAGATGTACCAAATAGAATAAGTAATAAAAAATGGCAATAACAATACATTTGTAGCCTTACAGAGCATTTGTCTTTAGATGGTGTCAATGACCCCCATTTGAAAGCTGCAAAAAAACAGAAGAAAATTGCAAATCATTAAAAAACTACGAAAAATAATGACCAATTGAAAATTTTCTTAGAATTGGCCCTTCTACAATATACTAAAAGTTAACTTGAAGGTGAACCACCCCTTTAATCTTTAATGTACTCAGAGTCTACTCTAAATGAAAATGTATAGATACATAACATACACATATTTTAGGATGCAGTTGCCAGCTCACCTGCTTAAAATGTGGAGTTAATCCAAATTACTCGCCATGGTAAAAGTTCCATCTGCTGATGCTAGAAACAAAGTAAACCATGTGTAAAAGTAAATTTTTAGGCATTTTGTTGCTGGCATTTGGTCTGCTTAGTCACAAGGACAAAAATGCCAGTCATTTTTCTATGTGCAATTGCTAAAGCATTGGTGGGAAGAAATATAGGGATGTTTCTAATACAAGCATGTTTGACTTCAAGATTTTTTTAAATCCTAACTAATTCCTTTTTTTTTTTTTTTTTTTTTTTTTTTTTTTTTTTTTTTTTTTTTTAATTTAGAAAAAATGCAAGTAGTAGCACAAGAAGTGCAGGGCGTACCACATCAGCAGGCACAGGAGGCATGTGGCGATTTTACACAGAGGATTCACCTGGTCTTAAAGTGTAAGTGCAAACTACAGGTATCGGATCTGTTCTATGGAAACCCATTATCCAGAAAGTTCTGAATTACAGAATGTCTCCCATAGACTGCATTTTATTAAAAAAAAATTTAAAATTGATTTCCTTTTTATCTGTACTAATAAAACAGTGCCTTGTACTTCATCCAAACTAAGATATAATTAATCCTTATTGGAAGCAAAAACCAGCCTATTCGGTTTATTTAATGATTACATGATTTTCTGGTACTTCTGGATATGAAGATTCAAATAATGGAAATATCCCTTATCCAGTAATCCCCAGGTCTTGAGAATTCTGGATAACGGGTCCCATACCTGTTTTTTTTTTATTGAAAAATATATTTTTATCTGCCAAATGTTATTCTCCAGTCTGCTCCTCTTTTCTGAATGAATGGATATCTATAGGGCAGTGGTTCTCAACCTGGGGGTCGGGACCCCTTTGGGGGTCGAACGACCCTTTCACAGGGGTCCCTTAAGGGGTTCCAGGAGCAGGTTCATCTCTCTCCCCACTAGCCCTGGGGCAAGGTTGTAGCTATCCGGGTGTTGGTGCTGGGAGTTTTAGTTCAGTAACCCTTAACCCTTAGTAGGAACTGCCATACAGCTCTCCCTGCCCATTTAAAATTTGTAAAATTAACATGGTACTTTCCTAACAATCCGCTCTCGGCTGGCAATGAAAATATTTTAATATTTTATGGTTGGGGGTCACTACAACATGAGGAACTGTATTAAAGGGTCGCAGTATTAGGAAGGTTGAGAACCACTGCTATAGGGCATTAAAGTCATACTTCTTTCTTATGGACTGTTTCTACAACAGAAATCCATATACAGATGTGGGCATTTTAACCAGAATGCTTGGGACCTGTGGCTTTCTAGAAATTCAGTCTTTCTGTATAGTGGCTCATCGGACAGGATTCAGCCTTTTTCAGCAGAATTCAAATTTGGGCGAATCCACGTGCCTGGCCAAATCACATCTGAATTCTAAAAATCGTGTGACTGTGTTTTTGTCACACAAAGAAGGAAGTTAAAAAATTGTAAAAAATTAGGATGGGATTAGTCGGAATCGCAAAATTGTGGATTTTAAAAATGAAGACTTTTAGATAATGGTGTTCTTGTATAATTTATCCCATTTTTACCTGGTTCATGGAACTGTATAGTTGCAGAGATCTAACCAGCAGTAAAGCAGACCAGTTTTTACATTTTTACTGTTAATTTTTTGTTGAATCCACAAATTATACCACTCATGTCAGGCAACCATTGAATGAAAATTTTGTGCCTGTTTTTCAAGTTTGTGCAATGAGGAACTTGCATGTTTTTCCATCAGTTGGTTGCCTGACCACAGATGACTGGAGCTATATAAATCTGCCCAGTTCGATCCCAAAACACGCTAGGCTTACATATGCCCTAATAAAGTTTTTTTAACTTTATAAAATACTGCTTTACTTTGGATGGTCTCTTCCTATATTCAAATGGACTCTACACAATTAGAAACACAACTCGAATGCAATGATTTTCAGTTTGTGGCTTAACCTTCACTAAGTATGGAGTACTATCAAATATTTTCAAACAGCCATTGGTTCTAAGTAAAATACTTCTGTTACCTTAACTATAGACAAGAGCACAGGTTTACTTAGCTCCCTACATCAAAAGGGTAAAGCTTTCTTAAGAAAAAATATGGTGACTTCTCTAGTAAGGCTAATATCAGACAAGGGGTATTCTTCACTGGAGGAGGAACACCACTGTGCCAGGTAATTTGTGACCATTGACAGGAATGGCATCTAACAACATAGTGTTAAGATGACATCAGATGGTGGTGCTCAAACGTGGTGGATTTTGGCGTGAAATGCAGAGTTGTTCCATAAAAGAACAAAAAGTAGCATGCCTCTACCTCCTTTCTCCCAAACTGATATATTTTCTTGGTTTATGACGGGTTTGTAGACATCTACGTTGGTCAAGACCTAGGTCCTACAAGAGTTGTTCTCTTTCATATTTATACAAATCATGAGGGGTTGTCCTATAGTTATCCCCTACACAAAAAATCTTAAGTGAACATTTAAAATGGTGTGTTACCACCTGTTAACTTGCTTTACACCAGTGAGTGTTGCAGTAGTGTGGTTAATTTATGAAGAATCTAAAAAAACATATTTGCTTTTCTATCCATACTCTTTCTCAGAAACATGTTTAATATAATGTATTTTCTCTTGTGTTTTCAGTGGACCAGTTCCAGTGCTAGTGATGAGTCTTCTTTTTATTGCATCTGTCTTTATGCTGCATATTTGGGGCAAATACACCCGGTCTTAGATTCTGTCCTCTCCGCTCTGAAATACCACCTCAGGATTTGGACCAAATGTTTTTATCTGAATTATTCTTCAGAGAATAAACATACAAACTGCATAAAATCCACATTTTTATTTTGCGACTCATTTGCTACTGTTCCATCACTTGTACCTTCACACAATAGACAGCCTCCATCAAGAAACCACTTTTTTTTTTTTTTTTGAACCAGGAAGACCACAATATTATGTAGTTTAAAACAAATACAGGAAACAAAACCGTTGTATTGTACAGTGTACAAGTGTAACTTCATATCTTTTAACAGATTGTAAGGCTTTTCTTGTTCAATTTGTTCCAAGTTTTCAATAAACTATGCTGTCCTCTTATGTGTTATATTTAATGAATGCTGTTAAGTAGAAGCCCACAAAATAAATAATTTCTTTTACAAAGTTATGAACTCCACAAGTTCATTCAGCACTGTATTTTTTGTTTTAATCTATTTTGTTTGGGAAAAGAAAATTCTTGCCTCATTAAATACAACTGAAAACCTAACCAAGGAGTGAACTGCTAGGTCTCTAGTTTTTTTACCATTTAGTACACATTTTTTTTCTATTTCTGCTGGATTACGCTGAATGACAAGAGAAAACATATATATATATATATATACTTGTGTGTGTGTATATAAAAGTAAAGTCTAGCATAAGTGGTAACGTTCAGGAAAATGTTGATCTTAGTGAATTTGTGTAATTACGATCCTTCATCAGTGCGCAACGTCGCCTGGCGTAAGGGTGGTTGTTGCGCAAGTCTAATCTACTTCGCTAGCGAAAATTTGCCAGATCCGGTGTTAGTGAATTTCCGAAGTTACGAAATGACGTCATGCTGGCGAATTAGCGCTAGCGTTAGACGCTTCGAGCTTTAGTGAATTTGGGCCATAAGGAGGTCTCTTGGTCAGCTCCATTTTCCATAGAGCAGGGATTGGGTAGCTCTCCCTTTCCCTGTCCATCTATGTGCATAAAGGCTCTAGCCCCCCAATAGGTGGTGCCTTATTCGGATATTCTAATTTGGCCTCTTCGATCATCGAATACCGAATGATCGGATATTCGATAATTTTGATCATTCGATGATCGAAGGAATCAAAATTTTAAAATTAATCGACTGCCTACTTAGCCAGATTGAACCTACCGAATTGCAATAGAAGCCTATGGGAACCTCACCTAGGCTTGTGAGACTAAGTCCTGCTCGAATACCATTCATACGACCAAAGTGTTCAATCGTACAAATTGTTCGGATGCTCGAAGGAAATTTTACGTTTTTTTCGTGAAATCGAATGATCGGTATCCAATTGTACGAATTCATCGAGAAATCGAATAGTGAGCAAAATGATAGCCTAAAACAATTCGATAAGCATTCGATGGTCGAATGCTTATTGAATTTCGAGTAAAATCGAGGGAATTTTGGGGAATAATAGTAAATTCTAGCCAAAACTTTAAAATACAGATGCCTGCGTTTTTTTTTTTTTATCATTTTTTTCAACTTTTCGGTATGCAGGATATAATGTCACGGACATAAGATTTTGGAGGATGTAGCTTCATGTTATCAGTTCGCGAAGGAATAAGCTGTCAAAGGAAACTCTGGCTAAAGAGGTAATGTAAGAGGAAATTTTTTGTTATTTTGCGGAGTAAAGATTGTTGGCCTGAGCAAAAATGTGCAAAGTGGGCTCAGCTCAGCAGTGATGTCTGCAGACTTGTCTAAATCTGTACTCTGTGAATAAGCAATGCCCTACAATCTTGGTTCTTGGCAAGCAAAAGGCAATGATGCATAAGCTTAGTGCCAATCTTAGTGCCTGGCTGATGTTGCGGGAGCAGGTTCGGACAGAGCTGGTGGGACACTGGGAAAAAACCCAGTGTGCCCTGGCTATTTTGGGCCCTGCCAGCCCAGACCTACTCCCTGGACTCCTTCTCCTCACTTCCCTTCCTGAACCTGGTGATGTTCCTAACGCGATGGATAAAAGTATATGTGCGCAAGGAGGGAGGAGACGTCACGGCTGGGGGGCCCGGGGGATGGTGCAGAGGCTCTGAGGCTGCAGGCCCCGTGGACCCTGGGCCCCCTAGTCCTACTCTGCTTGGGGGGGGGATCAAGCAAAATACACAATAAGAGATGGAGCACTAGGGACTTGTGCATGTAGAAATACTTTTTACTTTCAGTTAATATTTCTGGACCATTTTCCATTAAGCACTATACTGGGCAATATTTATAAATGGGAACTGGTCATTCAATCATTATGTATAATTATCAAATACTAATTGGATCATATTCTGTAGTTAAGAAGATTGCAAATAGATAGATTAGCCAGATCCCAACAGCTCTTTTCACCCTCTTCGTATGGCTCAATTCGCAGGTCAGTGAGAGAGTGGAAAGAGATTGTCTGAAAGTAAATGTTGGTGGTACAATAAATACCTAGCTACTTCTTCCAGTTCTTTTTTTTTTTTTTTTACTTCAATCTTCGATTTATTTGAGATTAGATCTTACAGCCAGTGAGAAATAAGACATTTAAAAATGTGCATATATTAATTGTGACAATAGTTACTGTATTTCCGCACAGAAAGTAGTGCTTGAACAGAATATATGCAAGTTCGGTGCGCTGAAACCAACTGAACTGAAAAAAAGTGTTGAAAGGTGAACACCCTTTTTAAAGGCAGCTGTTAGAATTGATAAAATTGTTGCTAATATTCCACAGATGCTGCTGAGAAATGTATCAACTAACATAGCAAATTGTAATAGTTCAAGGCCTGCACCTGGATCACTGCAACCAATGAAAAACGTAAAAAGAAGACTTGGAAGTCTACGACAAAATCTGGATACCCTGACAGGCTCATGAAAATGACCCACAATTATTTTCAGCATTACACATAGGGGCAGATTTATCAACGGTCGAATTTCGAAGTGAAAAAACTGCGAAATTCAGCCATCAAATGTTTTCAAAGTGTTTTTTCGATCGAATTAAAATCATTCGAATGGTTCAATTCAAACGATTCCCCCCCCCAAAAAATTTTTTTTTATTTTCGCAAAATTTTCAAAAACACTCCTTAATGGTTATAGGAGGTCCCCCATAGGCTAAAATAGCAATTCGGCAGTTTTAAGGTGGCGAAGGGTTGAATTTTTTAAATAGACAGTACTTCGATTTTTGAATGGTCGAATTTTTTTCAATTCAAATTGAATTTTTCCCTATGTGATAGTGGAAGTACCCAAAAAATTACTTCGAAATTACAATTTTTTTTATTAAAATTTTCACTTTGACCCTTGATAAATGTGCCCCATACTGTATGAGACAAACACAGATGGAAGGCGAACTTTAGCCTCTTTGTAAATCTCCAACAGAGAGGGGTAAAATCCCAAATTGGCCCTCCACATCAGTATGCAAAGGACGAATCCCAGTCGCCTACTGGCTTTCTGAAAGAATAACACTGGTCTTATAGCCCAAATGCTTGTGTCTTTCTGTTAGTGTTATTTTGATGAACTGCCCGCCGCACGTGATTTTCTCCATGGAATCAGCAGTGCGCGAGCTGCCAGGGGGCCCTGAGGGGGGGTATGGACCCTGGTCCAATTGCACCACCTGCTCCCCTGGTAGTTACGCCACTGTTGCCACTCTTGCAGTTGCATCTTCTCTACAGCGTGCCCTAACTTACCCTTACTGCCCTGAACTTACCATTTGCCTGCACAGCTCATTAGGAGCAGTTATAACATTTTGCCACATCAGCAAACATTCTATGGTAGCATCTACTAGCATTACCCAGCATATGGACTCCTGCTATTCTACACCCAGCCAGTCTTTCGTGGCAGTAGATCACACATAGTTACATAGTTAGTTACATAGTTAAATTGGGTTGAAAAAAGACAGTCCATCAAGTTCAACCCCTCCAATTTAAAACCCAGCATCCACACACATACACACACACCCATCCACACTTTCACACAAACCATATATGGCCATAGCTATACTAACTGTAGAGTATAGTATCAAAATAGCCTTTGATATTATGTC
>CM044442.1:56317576-56332034 GCA_024363595.1 Xenopus borealis | reverse complement strand
GCCGAGCTGAGACCAGGGAACTTGGCATCTGTTCTGGTTTAGGGTGCCGACCGTGACACTCAGTCAGTCACATCACCTATTTTTTTTTCCATTTTTTGCTTTCATTTACATATAATGTGGTGAGTGAAACAAGTTACTCCTTCTGCAGCAAATGCCATGGCTAGATCATTAGTGTCTTATTAGGTAGGTCTCATTTCAAATCTAATTTCTTTGTGACTGCACCTCAATGCAAAGAAAAGGCATTCTTCCTTCACTTGCTATTATAGATGATGGTGTGAGGTTAGCCTTTTGGTGTACACTGCCATGAAACGGATCAGAAATACATATTTATCCATTCTGAACTGAATTCTGAATTTCCAAAAATGTTTTTCTGGAGGGATAAACCTGCTGTTTATCACCTTTTAAGTCACATAAAACACAGGTACAAGTATACTGTGCAGGGCGGGAACTAGGGGCAGAAATAACAAGCACATGCTACTTGCACATGACAATAATTGTATGCGGGGTTACATAGGATGGGTACCTGGGGGTGATGATGGGGAGCCAAATGAAGAGTGGGGAGGGTGCATGTGTGAGCAGCTGCGGTGGTTGGCCTGACTCTGATTTTGTGCTGCTGGAGTCCGAAGTATTAGCCATAAACATTTGTGGAAGACATATTTTGGAGTCTCTACTGTGAGTAATTGACCTATTATGCTTTGCATATTTGACCTATACCTTAGTAAGGAATCTTTGGCGTGATCTGGGAAAATCATCAAGCTGATGCTTGCCAAAGTTTATAAAGGAAATGTGGTATCACATTTTTGAACATTTGGAGTCACATACCCCGCATAAGAGAAAATTAGGTAGGTTTAGAAAGTTTGTTGTTATAAAAATGAAAATAAACATAGGGGGGTTTATTTATTAAAATCAGTACTTCAATTAAACAAGTCTGACCAAACTAGAATCCAGAATTGGAACTTATTTAATATTTAAAAAACACAATTTAATTGAATCAGGTAAAAACTTGAGTGAAAATATGAATTGTATGGTTTTTTTCTGATTTTTTTCCGAATTTGCTAGATTTTTTTCCGAATTTTTCTGATTTTTGCCCAAAATAGTCGGTTTTTAGGGCTAATTCCAGCACAGACCACAGAAACTTCCAAATAGGGACTTCTCCCATTGACTTATATACAACTTTGGCAGGTCTGAGCTGAAGTATTTTTGGATTCTAACTTTTTCCATCCTCAAGGTATAATAAAATAATTTATTTATTTTTTAACAAAA
Source organism: Xenopus borealis (assembly GCA_024363595.1). Taxonomy (NCBI): domain Eukaryota; kingdom Metazoa; phylum Chordata; class Amphibia; order Anura; family Pipidae; genus Xenopus; species Xenopus borealis. The sequence goes on along the minus strand of CM044442.1, from coordinate 56,330,771 downwards.
AATTCGGATTTTATAGTTTTCGAGTGTTTGGGCTTTGGACTTTTTTATTTTTGCATTTAAAAGTATAAACAACAATACAAAAAATAGAAGATAAACAAAATTTAGGAGATAAGTATCGAGTGGTTATTGGGTAGGGGTTGAAGGGGGTGGGGTTGGTGGTTGGGCCACCAAGTGTCTGGTTTGCTGATTTGTGGATTCTGACTTTACTAACATACAGTTTCCCCGTATAAAATGAAAGCTCAATCTAGAGAAAATTTTTAAAATCACCTGTCAAAGAGCTATTTTACTTTATCTTATATTACATTTAGGAGCATGTATTTTTGGAGGTTATTTATATAAAGGATGGAACTAGGCGGAGCAGATGATGGCAGTGTAGAGCAACATGGTCCAGTTAACAGTTCCATTCACTCAAAGGGAAAGCAGAGAAGCAAATCGGCGACTGTGGAGCCTCCCGTTATGTCAAGATTGACGTCTCCAGTTGCAGCAATTCTCCAGCAAGAGCGCTCGGGGCACTACTCATAAATCATTTTGGGAGAGATTGCAGGGAAGGCACACAGAAGCTGGCCGCTTTTTACTGCGCTGCTGTACTCACTTTCTTCTGCACAATCGCTGTTCTCATAATTTATAATTTGACCATTTCATACCCTTTAAAAATAAAAAGCGCAGATTCTTATTTGCGCCAAGAATCGCGCTGAAGAAATCGAATAGGACTAAGGCAATAGAAAAATGTGAGCCAAACTATTTTTTTTTTTTACATTTCTTTTTCAAGTACTGCCATTAAGACTGAATCGTCCCAGCAACAAAGTAAGTATGGGAAAATGTCCCAGCAGCAGGCACAGTCAGCTTCACGAGCCCTTATTACTGAGCGCTTCGTTGAATTGGGATGGAAGCTTTTTTTCCCCTTGCGGCTAATGTCACGTGTGGATCATAGTACTCAATACAATACGCCAGTGATTTTAGCAGACGTTGCCATAGTAATGATGCTGGTGGCAACTTGTTCCTAGATACAGTGATGAATAGTAGTAATTTGCTTGCTTGAAAATAAAATCTTTTGTTTAAGAATGACGATATTAAGTTAGGCAAGACTGATGTTGCTTTGGAAATGGCATCTGTTTTTATGGAAATGAATGGTAAAATAAAGTTAAGTTTGGGGACTGGATTATCTGGTTCTATTGATGGTTTAGGGGCAGATTCCTCAAAATGTGACATTAGACCTAACCACAGAAATATTCACTCACGTTCTATTCATTCCTGTTTGTTTTTTTAGAAACATATTTACCAAATGGTGAACTCTAACCCTCATCTGTCGATAAGTACAATGGTATAAATCCCATCGGAATGAATAAAAATTATTGATTTGGGTGGTTTTCTTTTGTGATGAGCTCTAATTTCACATTTTGCCCGTAAGCAGTTATTTGGCCATGCTGCATTTGTTCTGTTTGTTTGTTTAGCTTGTAATTTTCAAATGCAGAAGACTAAATTAAATCACCACACTTTCAGCAGTACCCTGAACTTGAAGTGCATGAGATTATTTAAAGATCTGTGGGCTAAACCAATAATTGGGTGGATGTTTAAAGGCCAACAAAGTGTTCCTTAGGTAACTGGGAGAGCATGGGCAGCGTGGTAAGTGGTAAGTACACCAAGGGATATTTCTAGCTTCCCAAATCAGGGTGGGATAAAGCAGCGTCAGGAAGTACCGCTTGTAGAACTTTGCTGCCAAAGGCTGTATCATTAACGGATAAGACGTCTAATTTATAATGCTTGGCAAAGGTATGTAACCAAGTGGCTGCCTTACAAATGTCCTGAGGAGACGCGTAACATCTTTCTGCCCACGAGGTAGCGACTCCCCTAGTAGAGTGGGCTGTCACAAATTCAGGTGGCTCCTTATCATCCAGTCTGTAGGACAAATTAATAACCTCCTTAAGCCATCTTGCAATGGAGGCTTTTGAAGCCTTTTTCCCTTTATTCTTCCCAGAAAAAAGAATAAATAGATTAATTGAATTCCTGAAAATCTTAGTTCTCTCCAGGTAAATTTTTAAGCACCTCTTTAAATCCAAACTATGAAGAAGTTCTTCACTTTCAGATTTTGGTTCATGAAAAAAAGTAGGGAGATTAATTTCCGCATTGGCACACCATGAAGATGGTACCTTTGGTACAAAAGAGGGTAAAGTACATAGGCAAACTTTATCTTGAAGAAACTGTATAAGGTTCAGAAGCTCCCAATGCTTGGATCTCTCCAATTCTTCTAGCTGATGTTATTGCAGTTAGAAAGATAACCTTCAAAGTAAGCATCTTAAATGAAACCTCATTCAGTGGCTCAGAACCAAATTGAGGTCCCATGTAGGAACAAATGATTTAATACTTGGCCTCAACCTGGAAATTGCTCTCAGGAATCTTTTAACTAGTACATCCGCAGATAATCTTAAACTTAAATGAGCTGATAAAGCTGAAACGTGGACCTTCAATGTGTTAGGTTGCAGTCCTTTCTCAAATCCATCGTGCAAAAATTGTAAAATCTGCGGAACATTAACCTCCAAAGGCATTAGGTTCTTCTGAATACACCATTTGGCAAAGATTTTCCAAACCCTCTCCTATGCCACAGATGTAGATTTCTTTCTAGCAGAAAGTAAGGTATCTACCACCGCTTCAGACAAACCTTGGTTTAACAGTGCTGAGCGTTCAACAACCATGCCGTTAGGTTGAGCCTCTGTATTTCTGAAAACCAAATCTTCCCCTGTGAAATGACATTCTCCTCCAATGGAATAGCCCAAAATCTGTTCTGGGAGAGATGTTACAATTCTGGGTACCAGGATCTTCTGGGCCAACTTGGTATGATTGCAATCACCTTGGCTCTGTCCTGTTTCACTTTCTTGATGACTCTTTGAATCAGTGGTACTGGTGGAAACACATAAGCCACCCGAAAATCCCAACTGACTGAAAAGGCATCCAGGTAAATTGGTCTGTCCGTCAGATAGATTGAACAGAACTTCCTGCACTTGGTATTCTTCCTGGTCGCCATTAGGTCTATTTGTGGGGTACCCCACATCTTGGTCAGCTCCTGAAAAATGTTCTTGTGCAAAGACCACTCCCCTGGCACTATCATCTGTCTGCTGAGCCGGTCCGCCCATTTGTTGTCTATACCCCTTATGTGGATAGCTTCTATCTGCAAGACCTTCGACTGAATAACCACTGGAGCCGGAAACAGAATTGATTTCCCTTTGTTAAGGTGTTGTGGGCAAGTCCACCACTTTAATGCCATCTTCATCCTGGCTGAAACTCTCATGTCTTTGTCTAGTCCTGATAACTTCTTGTTCCAAGTTTTCAAGATTAACAACTGTTCTCATCCGAGCTTTGGCCCATGGAACTGCTTTTATTGCCGACGTCATGTGGCCAAGAATTTTCATAGCATGACGTATGGAAATACGAGTCCTCCTCCATACAGCACTTATCTCCTGGATGAGTAAACGAACCTTCTCCTCTGGTAGAAATATTTTCGTGCAACCAGAATCATTAAACCCAAAAATCTTACTGAGGTGGATGGATGCAGATTGGACTTTTGCATGTTGATAATCCAGCCATGATTTCTCATGGTATAAATTAATTTGTATTTCTTCTCTGCTGGAGGCCTTTAAAAGCCAATCGTCTAAGTAAGGGTGTAAGGACTTATGTTTACCCTGGCGGTCTAGTGGTGGTGCCCGGAGCATGCGGGAGCGTTCCCCATGCTTCGGTCGGGGACGCTCACCGCATGCATCCTCTCTCCCGCAGCGCCGGTCTTCCGGGTTTATGCGCCGGGGTGATGACGTCACGCGCAATGGCGCCAAATTCAAATTGTATATAAGGGGATCTTAGTGTACAGAGGATTGCCCGTTGTTAGGTTCTATTAGTTAGTTCCTGGGTGTGATTCCTAACTATTCTTGATCTATTGGTGTTTGACCCTTGCTTTGCCTGACTATCCTGTTGTTCTCCAATCCTGACCTTTTGCTTGTCCATTTACTCTGATATCTCCAATCCTGACCTTTTGCCTGTCCGCTGACTAGTCTATGCAGCTTGTGCTGGTCCGGCCTGCCTATTCCACTTGGTGGTATTCTTCAATCCAATTCCTTGGTGAGACGATCGTGCCCCTGTGCTAGCCAGAACTCTTGCTTTGCACCTCTTGATAAGTCCAGGTGGCATCTGAGTAAGCTGAGGGCTCCTCCCGAGGCCAAAGGCGGTCACTTAACTGGTGAAGCTGAGCTGAGACAAAGGTGCTTAGCAACTGTTCTGGTATTGGGTGCCGTTTGTGACAAAGGGACTATAAAAATGCCTTCTTTCCGTAAAGCTGCTGCTAGCACCACTATGATCTTGGTAAAAACCCTTGGTGCCGAGGTGATCCCGAATGGTAAGGCTCTGAACTGAAGGTGTCGTATCTGGCTTCCTGAGAACACTGCCACTCTGAGAAACTTTCTGCTGTGTCGATGATCTGGAACGTGTAAGTAAGCATCCTCTAGATCTATCGTGACCTTCAGATCTCCTCTGTTGAGAATGCATTGGACTGACTTTATCGATTCCATGCGAAATCTTCTTTTGTGGATGAACTTGTTTAAGTATCTTAAGTCTATGATCAATCTCACCTTCCCTCCAGGTTTCAGAACCAGGAACATGGTTGAGTACACACCTTGTCCTTGTTCTGTCAAGTGAACCTCCTCCAGTACATTCTTTTGAATAAACTCGTTTATGGTCTTTATGAATTTTGTGTCTCTCTGTTTTGATAAAACAAATCTTCCCAAAGGTTGTGAACTGAACTCTATCAAATAGCCTTCTCTTATACAATTTAGAACCCATCTGTCTGAAATGGTCATCTCCCACTGATGGTAAAAAAGAGTCAGCCTGCCACCCACAGCTTCGGGCATCTGTCTGGCGTCAGAACTCCAATTTTCGGGTTTTGAAATCCTTGGACTTGCCACCTCTTCATCTGTCAGACTCGGCATGTCTAAACTATCTGTTTCTTCTGAAATATTCTCTATTTCAGAGTCCATATCTGGGCTGTTTAGCTCTGGGTGACTTGCTTCTAGATCTTTGACGAAAAAAGGACCTTTTGTAACCTCTATAAGAATTTTGAGGTAGGGTTTTTCCTTTCCCGCCTTGTAGGCTCTCAATTAACTGGTCCAGTTTCGAGCCAAACAACTTCCCTGGTTCAAAAGGTAAGGAACAGAGACTGTTCTTGGACGATAAGTCTGCCTTCCAAGTTTTCATCCACAACGCTCTTCTACCAACTGAAGAGAGCGCCATCATCTTGGCAGAAAGTTTTACAGCCTCAATAGCGGTGTCACAAAGGAAATCTGTAGTCATTTTTATGTATTTGAAGGTTTCTAAAAGACTATCTCTAGCCACTCCTGTGTCGATATCCTCTTCCAAATTGTTTATCCAACACTTCAGAGTTCTCGACACGGACACTGCAGCTATAGATGGTTTAGCAACACCAGTTGCAGCTATATAAGATCTTCTCAAAGCAGTGTCAATCCTCCTATCCATAGGTTCCTTAAGACCAGAAGTATCCTCGACAGGAATAGTCGTCCTTTTTGACATCCTTGCTATGGGTATATCAACCGAAGGGGGTTCATCCCATTTTGCAATATCTTGTTTATCTAACAAAACATTTGTTTAAATCGTTTAGAAAAATCAGGTCTTTTAGCGGGATCTTTCCATTCAATTTCCATCAACTCCTTAACGACAGGATTTACAGGAAAAGTATAATCTTTTGGTTGAGAGAAAAAAAGAAGCGTATCTCTAGGCGGATCTTTTCTCTTCTTTTTACTTTGATCCTCCATAACCTGATTAACACCTTTAATCAGTTTGTGAGTCTTTTCTGAAGGGAAAAGAAATATATCCTCTCTTGTTCTGCACACCAGATGCAGCTGAAGAAGAAGAAATTTCCCCAGAATCTGAATCAGCAGACACCCGATCAATAATAATTAAATCTTCTTTCTCAGAAGTGGAAGGTGTCACAGCTTGCTTCATTTCATCAAAAGTCTTATACATCATAGACTTAAACCAGTCAATGAAACAGTCAGATTTCCTCATTTGCTCTTCATCAACATTAGTCTTCTTCTGTGCATAATCATCAGGTAAAGGCTGCTTACAAGCTGCACACATCCTATGTTTGGATTTCTGTGTTCTTTTAGTAGGAGATTTAGACATCTAAGAAAAAAAAATAGGTATATAGCATTGAATAACCAGCAAAAGTTGAAACCATTCAACTGACCTGATGGAATTGAGAATACCTTAATCCGTTTAGATACGCTAATACATCCAATGATGTATGGTTCACACATGAGGAAATTCAAAAGAGACTAGAAAATGTTAACAGCCTGGCAGGACAGCAAGAACTCTGTGGTCAAAGGACCCCCCCAATCTGCAAAGACACATTTATATACCTTTTGCATAGTTGCGTGCTGTGTGTTGCAAACGCTGCTCACGCCAAACATCGCTGACTCGTGTGCGAAGAAACCGGAAGTGACGTCACAAACAGCACGTCCATCCAAGCGCAATTCAATGCGGTCCCCTTCTGCCTCTCTGTATGTTTTTGGTCCCCCCCCAGGGGAAAAAAACACGCTACGGATCTGTGGGCTAAAGTTCCTTACAGGACAATAAACCCAAAAAGACTATAACAGTCTATATTGCCAAGGGATGCGCTTCCCCCCCTTAGGTAATCCCCAGTCGGCCATCAAGCTCCTCAGAGCCTGGATCTTCGTAGGATCTTCACTAACTTGTCCACAGGTAGGACAGGAAAAAAACAGGCGGAGGGAAGGGTGGTGTGAGGCTTTAAAGACTGCTAATTATTTTTTATGCTACCTGTCCTATCAGGAGAGACATCGGAGTTAACCCTTGGTGTGCTGCCTGTAGGACGTAATGGAATTAGAAAATTATGGATTATAGGAAAGGATCCATATCTTCTGTGTCATAGGATTCATATCCTCATAACTTACATATTGGTTATGAGGAGGTCACATGCTTCCTAACAATACCAAACAGGGCCAGCCTATACCCACCCGTTAGGAGGGCTGGTTCCTGGGGGAATGGAAAATGGGAACCTGTTAGTGTTTGGTACTGCTCTGCTTGCCCACATATGGATCACAGTCTGTCCATGTTTTTATTATAGTACTGGGTACTGGCAAGTACCCATATTATATTAAGGGATATTGGGGAATCTTGCCTGAAAGTAGCAACCCCCTGCAGGGGGTCATAAATGACAAGTTCCTGGGCACTCCTACCTCATGCATAACGTAATGAGGGGAGTGTCCCAGCAGGGAATAAAAAGGTAATAGATCCAATATCACATTGTCATACGAGGAGGCTCCATTTTTCAGTGGATTGTATGTCCAGTTTTCAACTCGTGCCTCAGAGGAAACAACTGAAAACTTCAAAACTTGGTAAAGTAAGGGCTTTCTTTGTGTTTTTACTCCCTTTTATTTTATTTACTGTACTTGCAATTATATCTCATCTTTGTAATATCATATTCAATACAGGCACTGTTATTCTTAATATTAAATAGCATCTTAATACGATTTGTCCCTGTGCTCTAATGAACTCATAGCCCATATGAATATTTGTGCCTAAGTGTATGAACTCTTCGTATGTGTGGAAAGGGAATGTTGCCTATTTGTATGTTGAATAACTAGTACGGCTAGCAGAAGAGTGTGTTTGAATGTGAATTAACCCTTTGGCTGCTGAAGTGCTTGTTGGACTAGTAGGATCTTAGCCTGACTAACTACCATAGGAGAGAGTGTTTAATGCTTTGTGTAGTGTGAGTTATTACCTGTTATAGAGGGCAGGGGAATAGTCACATTAGGTTTCTATCGCCTGTTAATGATAGATGGTGGCAGTGAATTAACTTTGTGGGGTGTTGGTGTGTTCTGGGGTGTCTGATATTAGTCTAACCTGTGTGTAAGGTGATTGAGAGATTAAGTGTAACCCCTTGTAGCCAAACCCAAGAAGAGTTAAGTGTGGTGGAGTGTTGCATTTTCGTGACACAAGCTATTTCAAAGTTGGTAATATCGTGTCCCAGCATTTGTGCTCCTCCTAGTTTGCGAAGTAGTGGGGAAATTTGCGCAAACTAAGTGATCTATTTGTTTAAATTGTGTTAAATTTTGTAGTTTTTCCTTGGATATGAGTGATTTATTCAAAGTAATTTTATTTTATAGAATAGGCCAGAATTAGATTTGAATTGAAAAATTCGACCTTTCGAAAATCGAAGTACTGTCTCTTTAAAAAATTCGACAAACCTGACAAATTGCTGTTTTAGCCTATGGGGGACCTCCTATAACTTTTATGGAGTCTTTTTGAAATTTTTAAGAATTAAAAATTTTGGGGGGAAAATTGTTCAAATCGAATTATTTGAATTCGATCAAAAACAGACATATTCGATTGAAAAGTGTCAGTTTTTGACCAGAAAAAAACAGTTCGAATAAAATTCAATGATCGAATTTTAAAGTATTTTCACTTTGAAATTCGACCCTTGATAAATCTGCCCCTTATTATTATTGCTACTTTTTTAACTTATATCTTTCTATTCCGGCCTCTCCTATTGATAGGACAATTTGAATCCTAGTAACCAGATTGCTGAAATTGCAAATGGGAGTGCTGCTGAATATAAAGCTAAATATCTTAAAAAAAAAAAACATAAATAAAAAAATAAAAATAATTGCAAATTGTCTATTGTCTATAACTATCTACAACAGGGGTCCCCAGCCTTTTTTTACCCATGAGCCACATTCAAATGTAAAAAAAGTTGGGAAGCAACACAAGCATAAAAAAAGTTCCTGAGGGTGCCAAAAAAGGGCTGTAACTGGCTGTTTGATGGCCCTTATGTTTACTGGCAGTCTACAGGATGCCCTTTTATGAAGAACAACTAGTTTTTATGCAATAAAAACTTTCCTTCAGCAAGCTCTTGTTACCAAGATAAGCGTCAAGAATTCTATTAAATCTTGGAATGAATCAGCACTTAACGTGAAGCACTTAACATTAAGGTCTATATAATGGGACACAGTCTTTATGCTTTATTATTATATTACGTTTATATATTGGATAATGTTGTTTAAAATAATCTGTATTTGGGGACTATGTTGACTAAACTGTTTGTAATGAATTTGTTATATGCTATTTTTTGAATTGATGGTATATAGGCACAGCAGTTTTGAAGACCAAATTGTTTGCATATGGGTCATTGTTTAATTAGTGATGTGGCAGTAAGCTATTGGTTCCAGGTATAGGAGGGTGGGACCTCTTGTAGCTTAAATGTGGGGACCAAGTGGAGAGAAATTAATGCCTATGACTAAGTACCTGGGAGGTACGAAACGCGCAAGGCGGAACAACAATTGGTCTGTATGCCTATATTTTAATCTTTGATTAATAAATAATGATTTTTTAACTGGGGGCTATATTCCAATTTATCATGGCCCCTTAGACTGGCCTTAACAGATTGCAGCATGCTATTATAACATTGGATGAATCAGCACTTAACTGATCTTGGGTCCTGTGGTGTGGATGAGGGGGTGGCCAACTTCACCAGCTATATTACGAATGCAATCAGTTATATTATTTGGCTGCTCCAGCTATTGCCCACAATTATAATTGAATATTTTTGTTTTTATTGTGGAGCAATATTCAGCAATTTAATAAAATATTATCACTTTTAACCAAGGTATAGGTTATGCACAAAAGGTTGCATTTCTCCAACTTGATTTTTATTTGAAATGCAATATCCCTTATATTTTGCTCCTTACATATACATATATATAAATATAATCTTCATCTTCAAATAAATATAGCTAAAGTATTTATTATAAAATACTTAATTTTGTTTTAGATCAAATATGGCAGAAGACGAATTTGTATTTTGTAATGGATGTGTATTGCACAGAATTCAGTGTCTACGTGGTTTTGGGGAGTGGCTCGATACAGTAGAACATTTCTCCTTAAATTTACAAGCCTTAACCTTGATGTATCAACTGTAGCATGTTTGTCTGCTGCATGTCTTTTCACAGGTAAGAAGTATATTTGATTATTTTAACCTTGGCTAAAATCACATTTTAAAAAACGTTTTAATGTGTTCTTAATTATTAAAATTCAGAATATTAAAAGCACAAATGAATACATAGTTACATAGTTAAATTGGGTTGAAAAAAGACAAAGCCCATCAAGTTCAACCCCTCCAAATGAAAACCCAGCATCCATACACACACCCCTCCATACTTTCACATAAATGATATATACCCATATCTATACTAACTATAGCTATCACAATAGCCTTTAATATTATGTTTGTCCAAGAAATCATCCAAGCCACTCTTTATATAATAATTTTTATGTGTCTGCTGTTTTGGTCCCATGGGTGAGCTGTCAGTTTAAATGCATTTATTAATATGTCCTTGTTTATTTTCTAGGACGACATGGACTAAAAGACCCAAAGAAAGTGGAAGAATTACATAACAAAATTGTTTGCTGTCTAAAAGAACACTTAACTGTACGGGGACAAAACAGAACAATTCAACTTGATAGTACAGTAGTAATGTGTATTCTTACAGAATTACGTTCTCTTTGTAGATTAGGGCTACAACGTATATTTTACCTAAAACTGGAAGATTTGGTACATGAGTCACTGGTTTGGGATCACTGCTCTAGTGCATATAATTGACTACTTCTGTTCTGTATAAAAAACTTGTGAAAGTAAAATACCTAAAAAATGCCTAAAATCCCTTGATCCCTTGTGCTGCACATATATACTACAGAATGTTTCCATGTATTGTGTGCACTGGTCCAAGAAAGCATCAACTTTACTATATTGCACATGCAATGGTACAAGGAATCCCTGGAAAATCAGTCAAAATGCTCAGAGCGAAAGTACCCATTAAAGGTTTTTTACCGGATGTAAGCAATTGTATTCATAGTTGGCCATTTACAGAGAGACCCCAGATGCAAGTGCAAGAACATTAAAACAACAGTAACACCAAATAATTTAAGTGTTTTAAAGGATTGACAATATAATACAGCGTTCCCTACACTGGTACAATCAGTGTGTTTGCTTCAGAAACGCTACAATAGTTTATATAAACAAGCTGCTGTGCAGCCATGGGCCATTCAAAGCTGAAAAAAGGAGAAAAGTCACAGGATACACAGCAGATAAAATATAAGTTCTGTAGTATACAATGGGATTCTTCAGAACTTATCTGCTATCTAATGTTTATCCTTGTCTTGAATGGCTAATAAACAAGTTAAAAAGTACAGGGCCTACAACAGAACCCTGTTACTCCACCAGCAACAGTGATCCAGTTACAAAATGTTCCATTTACCAAAAAGCAATGTAATCTATCCTTCAGCCAGTTCTCTATCCAAGTATTACTATGTTCCAGGCAATATTCCATAATTTAACCAGTAACATTCTGTTTTGTACTGAATGATATAGCAAAGTCAAAGAACATCACATCCACTGCGAACTCTAGTGTCTATGTTCCTGCTCACCTCCTCATAGAAGCCAATTAAACTGACTAGCTTGATTATGCATACAAACCCTTATTACACTTTCCAAAAGCTTTCCTAGCACTAATGTCGAACTAACAGAACTATAGTTTTTAGGTTGAGAACGGGATCCCTTTTTGAATAGTCTCACCAGTCACCACATAAGCAATTCACTATTTTTTCACTCCATGTCAGACCTCAAGGAATCCTGATTAAGCAAAAAGGTTTAACAATCACAGAGCTCATTTAGAACCATCTGGTAGTTTGTTTGTTTGTACTTTGTTTACCTCTGAGTGATAGAATATCTATCTAGCTGATAACAAATGGCTTCTTGAGCTTTAATGGAGTTTATACAGAGTAAACATTTCACTTACCTTATACCTAATTGATGCAAAATGGCCATATAAAATTCTCCCAGACTTTGGACAGAGTAAAACACACAATACAACAACTTTGAATGGTTTTAGTATACATTTGAGCTATGCCACAGCATATATGCCACAGAAGGACTGCATACCAACCTGAAGGGGACTCCAAGTGAGGAAGTGACAACCTGTTGCCACAAAATGTTATAAAAGAATCACCATTGTTCCCTGAAACTGAATGTTAAATAGGTCTAAGCCTAGGTGTAAGGAACCGTATGTTGCCTGAGCAATGCATATGCATGAATATACAGACAGGAAATGGGAAAGGTCAGTGATGCCTCAGTAGCTTCCTATCAGCTGCATTTATGGGGCAGCCACCACTTGAGACAGCAGCACCGATGCCCCCCCCCCTTCCCGCCCCGCGCTTAAAAATCAGAATCGGAGCAGGTTAAAGGGGGGCGGTATCGCTGGTGCATTGAGCGCAATTGAGGCAGCTTTTTAGCGTTTGCCGCCCCTTGTAACTGGCTGCTCCGTGCAGCCAGAGGCAAGGTTCTTACCATGCCTCATGGCAGGAGCGGCCCTGCTTCCCATATTCTTTTCTGCAGATTCACTGCACATGCTCTGTGCTGCTGTCACTTACTGAGCTTAAGAACTAACATACTGAATATTTTATAATATAATAATAACCATATACGATTGATTAGTAAATAATTCAGATAAGTAAATGGCTGCACAATAAGTACCATGATTTAATATTCGGACCTGTAGCTCCAGCTTATATGAAAAGTGAACCTAATTTTCTGCTTGATGACTTGTGATGATCACTAAGCTTGGCTTCTCAACAGCTACTCAAAACATGCTGAGCAGATACTAACTAAATCAAAGATGGGAAACTCCTGCAACAATTTTGAAGGTCTGATTCCCAAGTTAGTTCAGTATCTAAAACATGTAATTTCTAGCCATAATAATTTTTAGGGTTTAGTTCTGGACACAAGAAGAGCATTCCAGCCAACTGTTTTTTGTATTTTCCTATTGGTTTATTGTGTAGCTGTGTTGGTTCATCTTTTTCTCTCTGTACTGTCTCTCTGACATAGAATCTGTAGGACATGCCCAATATCATGTAGCTATGTGTATCGTGTAGATTGTGTAGTCTATTTGCAATATGTATTATAGCTGTGCATTAAATGAAAGGGTATCACTGTTGTTCAAAGAGAAATGTGCCATTTGCTGCAGTTTAATACTATTGGTCAATAGGGATGTCGCGAACTGTTCGCCGTCGAACTTGTTCGCGCGAACATCTGCTGTTCGCGCTCGCCGAATGTTCGCGAACGTCGCGC
>CM044442.1:56302239-56313395 GCA_024363595.1 Xenopus borealis | reverse complement strand
TGACCTGCTAATAAAGCACTGTTATACTCTCCTTATCCTCGGCTACCAAACACAACAGAACCATACTCAATAGAGACGTGAGAAACATGAAGACCAATCTGGGGACTACTAGTAATCTTTCTCCACTAGAAAGAAAAGCTATTAAGACTTTGAAAGAAGCTCCCAGTTTGGTGATACGCCCGGCAGATAAAGGAGGAGCCATCGTCCTATTGGACTACGCTTTCTATAGAGAAGAACTACTGGGACAACTGACAGATACAAGCACCTATAAACAGCTCCAGGGGGACCCCAACTCCAGCTTCAAGAAAGAAATAGATAATCTACTGGGACTAGCAAAAAACGCAGGATGGCTCGATCCGAATACATATGACTTTCTGACTAATGACTATCCACGAACCCCTATTATCTATACCTTACCCAAGGTGCATAAATCCCTATCCTGCCCTCCTGGCAGACCGATCATCTCAGCCATAGGGTCTTTATATCAACCCATTGCCACATACATTGATTACTTTCTCCAACCATTTGTACACAGGATGTACTCTTATACACAAGATTCCAGCCATGTGATCAGAAGATTAAATGCCATCCAAGACATCCCGGATAATTGCTTTCTGGTCATGTTAGATGTAAAGAGCCTATACACGGTGATACCACATGAACAAGGGATTCACGCATGCAAGACGGCACTTCTGACCTCACCTCTGCAATCTCCACCTATTGAATTCCTCCTACAGCTATTAGAATTGACACTAACAAGGAATTTTCTCCGGTTCGAGAATAAGTACTATTTACAGATAGCAGGGACGGCGATGGGAAGTGCACTGGCACCGTCCTATGCCAACCTGTATATGCTTGAGTTTGAATCAACACAGATCATACCACTATTGGGCAAATCTATTCTTACTTACTTTCGCTACATAGATGATCTCTTCCTGATCTGGACAGATTCAGAAGATGCACTCAGGGCCGCCATCAGGGGGGACAAGTGTCCCGGGCCCGGGGCTGAAGGGGGGCCCGGCAGCGCTGCATTTTCCGAAGAGCCGGGCCCCCCTTACCAGCCGAGCCGATCGCTGAAGTGCCGATGCGGAAGTGCCGAACAGACGCGAAGGCAGCCAACACTTAAAGTCCTGAAGTCACGGAAATACCCGATGTCACGAGGAGCCAGCACTAAAGAAAATACCTGAAGTCAAGCAAGTATACTGAAGTCCTGCAGCCATGAGTTCAATTCCACCAACACCAATGTGGGTTTTTTTATTTTTTTATTAATCCCCTGGCCTCAAATGTTTTCTTTTAATACTCTATAGGCCCCTGTCACCAATTTTTTATTTTATGGGGCTCCAATAATTTTTTTTTAACTTGTTAACGGGGGCCCTGCCACCAATGTTTAAAAAAAAAAAAAAAATTTTGGGGGCCCCAATTTTTTTAACTTGCAAGGGGGGCCCTGTCGCCAATGCTTTATTAAAAAAATATTTTTGGGGCCCCAATTTTTTTTAACTTGTTAGCAGGGGCCCTGCCACCAATGTTTTTTTAAATGGTTATTTTTGGGGCCCCAATTTTTTTAACTTGTAAGGGGGGCCCTGTTGCCAATGTTTTATTAAAAAATTATTTTTGGGGCCCCAATTTTTTTAAACTTGTATGAGGGGCTCTGGCACCAATTCTTTAAAAATGCTTTTATGGGGGGGGGGCTTGCACCAGTTGGGGTGGGGGGGGTTTACTTTTTTAGCGCTGATGTCTGTTTGGTCTTTTTAACTTTGATGTGGATTCGGCGGGGATTGGGGCGGGGCTTAGATGCTTGGGTGGGCGGAGCCCAGGGGGCCCCGACAATTTTGTTGTGCGGGGCCCCGTGATTTCTGATGGCGGCTCTGGATGCACTACTGTCATTCTATCAACATTTGAATGAACTAGATAGTCCAATCAAACTAACCATTAACTACAATAAAGAAAATATTGATTTCCTCGATCTCAACATATTCCTGGAACAACAAAAGATTGGCACAAGACTGTTCAGGAAAACAACGGATCGGAACACAATCCTACACGCCACAAGTAATCATCCACCAGCAACTATCAGGGGTATCCCTTACTCCCAGTTCACGTGATACAGCCATAATTCAGCTACAAGAAATGGTCGAACGTTTTCTAGAAAGAGGATATCCTGATGACATGCTACTACAACAGCTGGAGAGAGCCCTACAAAAGACACAATCCGACTTATTAACAAAGAAACACCTAGCAGATGCTCCATTTAACAGATTGGTTTTTACAACTACTTATTCTAAAGCCTCTAACCATCTTACATCCAGCATCAATAAACACTGGCCGATGCTAAATATGGATGAATCCCTGTCTCTTCATCAAATGCCAAAACCAATGGTTGGATATAAAAGGAACAGAAGTCTCAGAGACCTACTAGTTCGTACAGACTTTGTGAACCAGACGGCAAAAGATACCAATTGGCTCACTGCCCAAAAGAGACCAGGCTGCTACAAATGTCCGGATTGTGTCACATGTAGATGTCTGTTGATTGGTCCTGACTTTCCCCATCCACATACTGGGAGAAGATTCAAAATCCTACACAGACTGACATGTACATCGACTTTTATTGTATACATCATCACCTGCCCCTGCGGTCTATACTATGTAGGGAAGACATGTACCACCCTGAGGGATCGGATCGCAAACCATCGGTCAGCCATCAGTAAAGCATTGAAAGAAGGAAAAGCAAATCAACCAGTAGCAAGACACTTTCTATCTAAAGGTCACTCATTACCCACCTTTAGATGTATGGCTATTGACCACCAACCGTCCCTCCCCAGAGGAGGTAACAGAGATCAGGCTCTGACTGGAATCAAGATGGATTCATAAATTAGATACTGTAGCTCCTCGTGGGCTTAATGAAACACTCCCATTAGGATGTTTCTTATAATTTCTCCCATTTCCAATTGTGCAGTATGTCTTTTGTTGGAATTATAATCTTTTTAATGGACTATTGTATGTTTTATTATCGGCCAGCCTAATGCCTTACAGATGATGTTTCTCATGCTTGCCTTTTTTTGCCAGCACTCTGTAACTCACACAGACTTAGTCTACATCCCCCTCTGTTTGTTACACTGTTTTTAATCCCTGTATCTGATACACTGTTGCACCTTATTTCCTCCTGTTAGCTCTGATACAATGTTACCGTTTATATTCTATATCCTCCATATGGCTGTGCCAGCTGGTACCTTAAAGCAAACATAGATTTAGCACAAATGCTGGCGATACGTGAAGGTCTCATTTGATACAAATAGCAGGATCTATACCCTGGTTCCCACAAGTGAATATGCGGACTTAGGTGTCAAAATGCTTACAATCAGTATGGCACTCAGGTAGTACTTGTGGTGGACCTATGCGCACCTCTGCTAGAAGTAGCATCGGTTGCGCACTGGTTAACCCCACAATCTACGCCTCTTCGGATTGTGCCGGCATTGACTAATACTAAGTATCCCAGTCGGGAATAGAAGTATGCGCTCTGATTCCGAGCGGTTGCCTGGTAACGTGTAAGCAATTGTAACACTGGTCCTCGACGGCACTTCCGGGTTGCCGGTTCACCGCTGCAGGGACCGCGGTCGGGTTAGACCTCGCACCATGCATAACAGCACCACATTGCTTCGTTGGATACCTCTATGAGGTAAGGAGGCCATACACGGTACATTTATCATCTGTTCCCCTTCCTTTGTATCACTTTTTACCCCATGTTTCTTTCCTCTGGCGTTGCTATGCACCCTAGTAACAGGATTTTAGCGCCATTTTGTATACATTTAAATATGGCTTCACTGTGTGTTGGCACTGTTCTCACCCTGACGAAGATTCCTGTGCGGAATCGAAACGTTGGTTCACCTAAAAAAACCCTGCATTATCTTAAAAAAAAATTGATATTGGTGTGCCGTCATCGCTATGGATACTTTATATATAAATATATATATATATATATATATATATATATATATATATACAGTTGTGCTGAAGCCATTTATTGTCAAACGACTGTGTTTACTCTTTTTAAATCATAATCACTACACAAACTACCCAAATGACCCTGATCAAAAGTTTACATGCCCCAGTTCTTAATACCATGTATTGCCTCCTTTAACATCAATGACAGCTTGAAGTAATTTGTGGTAGTTGTAGATGAGGATCTTCTCAGACAGTAAAGCTGCCCATTCTTCCTGGCGAAAGTAAATTCTTGGGCTGTCTTGCATGAACTGCACATTTGAGGTCTCCCCAGAGTGGCTCAATGATATTGAGGTCAGGAGACTGAGATGGCCACTCCAGAACCTTCACTTAATTTTGCTGTAGCCAATGACAGGTCAACTTGGCCTCGTGTTTTGGATCATTGTCATGTTGGAATGTCCACATACGTCCCATGTGCAGCTTCTGTGCTGATGAGTGCAAATTTTCCTCCAGTATTTTGTGATAACTTACGGCATTCATTTTGTGCCAGAAGGTTTGAGCCTTGTCTCTGTGCTGTTTGGCATATTGTAAGCGGGATATTTTGTGGCATTTGTGTAGTAATGGCTTTCTTCTGGCAACTCAATCATGCAGCCCATCTTTCTTCAAGTGCCTCCTTATTGTGCATCTTGAAACAGCCACACCACATTTTTTCAGAGAGTTCTGTATTTCACCTGAAGTTATTTGTCGGGTTTCCCTTGCATCCTGAACAATTTTTCTGGCAGTTGTGGCTGAAATGTTAGATTTTTTTGGTTTGGTTTAAATAGAACCCCTACTTTTCCACTTCTTATTTAGAGTTTGAACACTGCTGATTGGCATTCTCAATTCCTTTGATATTTTATTATATCCCCTTCCTGTTTTATAGAGTTCAACTACCTTTTCTCACAGATCCTTTGACAATTATTTTGCTTTCCCCATGACTTAGAATCCAAAAAAACATCAGTGTAGTACTGGATGAAAGATGCAAGGGTCTGCCAGGATTCCAGAAAGTCTTTGACCTTTTATAAACAACCACTAATAACAAGCAAACAGATCACAAATGAAGATGGTTAAATGTAAACCTGTAAACAAAGTTGTTTGACAATAAATTGCTTTAGCCAACCACTAACCATGAGTAAAAGAAAAGTTTTTGTGTTATCATTCATATTCTCTGAAAAATGGTTAAGAAATCATAAATTCTGCCAGGGTATGTAAGCCTATGCGCACAACTGTATATATGCACCTTCACCAATAAGAACAAAAGATGCACACCTGTTTAAAATGTCACAATAAAGCACTGAAGTAAAAATATTTCAATATATGAATATAGCAGCTAGCAGTATCAGATTAATAGTATCAGTATCATCAGATTAATAGTATCATTGGATTAATAGTATCAATTAATAATGATAAATAACGCACAAAGAGAACATGATATGATGTTATAACTTAATACCAAATGATAAATATTAAACAAAAGTTAAACAAAAATTTCTTAAACATAAATTTAAACTAACACTTGGATAAAATTTCATGGTTACAGACAATGAGTTTGAACAATATAATGAAACCCAATTATTCATATAAAATTATTTATCAAATTCATATAAAAATTCATATACGAAAATAACATCGGTGTACTTAATTTTTTGCATACATTTTACAATGATAAATAAAGCAGGTTCATTAAATTAAAATAAATTAATATATTTATATAGAATGATAATTCATAATACCTAATTAGTTTGTTGCTAAATTAACAAAAGTATACATAAATGAAAATATTAACATAATATTCATGAAAGAAGAAAACAATCACCAAACTTAAGAGTGTTAATCAATAAAGCAATGAAATTACCACTCTCTGAAAAGACCCTTGGGTGAAACAGTATCTAATTTATAAATCCAAAATGCTTCTTTTCTTAAGAGAGAACCTCTGTATCCCCCTTCCGAATATTTGGTATAACTCAATCTATAATTTGGAAAAATATGCAAAGTTTGCCCTCATGTTGGTCAATCAAAAGTTCGGAACTCAAATCATGGCGGGATACACAATTCAGATGCTCCGATGCTCCGATATACGTTTCCTAATAGGTCTTGTCTTGCCTATATATTGTAACCCACAGTTGCAAGTTGACATAAAAGTTGAGTATAAAGGCATTCTGCTGGGACATTGGAAGGCAGCACGCCTTCAGTGCTCGTAAGGGGGGCCGGCTCTTTGAAAAGTGCAGCACTGCTGGGCCCCCTTCAGGCCCTGGCCTAGGACACTTGTCCCCCCAGTCCCCACATTTCCTCCCTTCGACTCATCAATGGCATGTGACATCACATCTGCCATTCTCTCTGCAGCATGCAGAAACGGAAGTACATTACTCAAAGATGGAATGCAAATGAGTTTCATCCACGTACTTCAGATACATGTCACTTCTCTCCGCTGCTACAAAGCAAATGAGGAGGTATTCATAGCTCTACAAAAATGCGTTCCACCACATCTTCACCTCATCAAATTTTAATACAGTATAAGGTAAAGTCTAACAATTCATTAGTGACAATAATGCCCAATCAGATATTACACATTTGAAGATGTGAATAATGAGTGCTCCATGAAGATAAAATCCTTCCACTAATCTTACAAAATAAGTCAAAAAAATAATTAGTAAAGAATATACAAAAATGATAAACAAAGAAAAAAAGGGGAGAAAGGGTGGGGGGAGAAAACAGAAAAAGGGAACAGGGAAAAAAGGTGAACAAAATTATCATCTATTTGTTCAACATGTGCTATGTATAATGGCCAGAATAGTCAATTTTCTTCTTGATGTCACTCTAGGAGCATTGTAGTTACCTAAAAGATAAAATTAAATATAAATCCCTCAGCCCTCAGCTATCTGTTTGTAAGCTCAAAACGGTCATTCCTACCCAGGAACATCAGGGGTTATATTGCGGTGTCGAAGAGCTGAGCAAATTTCTATATTAACAGAAAGGTATCTGTTCTGTAAAGAACAAGACAAGTTTAACGAGTCATTGAGAACATAAGGAGTTATAGTATTCAAACAGAAAATCTAATCCGCTTCCCTTCTCAACAATAATGTGTTCCTATCCAGCCCTCTGGTTGAACTTGTGATTTGATCAATGCCCATAATTTGTAATGATGATACATTATGACTATTTTCTTTACAGTGTTGTACTGAAGGGGTTGTGTCTTTATCAGTCTGTATCACATCTTATGTTTGATAAATCTGTCTTTCAATTTCATCTATCCTATATAATATAGGCCACACAGGCAAATTGTCAGAAACACTACATATGTTGATTGACATGTAATTCTATGTTTAATCTCAAACTTCTGTAAGCATTACCATATTCCCAATCCCAAATGATTAGGGTTACATCAGAATCACAGGAACTGGAAAGTTTGTGAACGTGGTTATGGAAAGGAAATTGTGACACAGGCAACCATGAAGGGAAATAAGGTACAGAGACACTAAAAACAGAGAAGGCTACAAAAGTCTTTATAAATAAATATACAACAGCAAGTCACAACATTAAGCACATTGTAACACTGGAACTACTTACAAACTAATGCGATCATTGGCACAGATTGTCAGGAAACCCCTTTGTTTGCCTATTTAAGGCTAACAACAAAGCACATTACATGGTTTTACATTTTTATAAAATCTTCAACCAGGCAATTATAGGTGTTACCATTGCTCTATTTGTAATAGTATGGTTCAAGGTACTTATTTTTCCCATCCTTGGACCTTACAGAGATTTGAGATGAAACATACATGTCAATCAACATATGTAGTGTATCTGATGATTTGCCCATGTGGCCTATATTATATAGGCAAGACAATACAGAAATTGAAAGGCAGATTTATCAAACATAAGAGTGTGATAAAGCTTGGTAAAGACACAACTCCTTTATTACAACACTGCAGGGCCAGGCCACACTGGTCAGCCGTTTCACCCTCCTCCATCTAGCGCACATCCATGACAGTGTGTTTGCTCGCTGACAGCCACGTTGATGAGTGCAAGTATGTGCACTGACAGCCATGTCCAGCACACGCTACCTTTCCCTTCTATAGGCAGAGTCGCATCATAGCACACACCACCCATATATCACATGGGCGCACACACATGCAGGATGCCAGAACAGACTGGGTTAGGCAGAAGTTAACGGTATGTGCTGGGTGCCCCCCAAGCTTTGCACCCTAGACACATGCCTACCCCTAGTGCCAGCCCTGCAACACTGTAAAGAAAATAGCAATGGGCATTGATCAAATCACAAGTTCAGACAGAGGGCTGGATAAGAACACATTATTATTGCGAAGGGAAGTGAAGTGGATTTTTCATTGAATGCTATAACTGCTTATGGTCTCAATAACTAGTTGAACTTTTCTTGTTTGTTAGAATAGATACAGTAACTTTCTGATAATATAGAAATTTTGCACAGCTCTTTGACACTGCAACATAACTTCTGATGCTCCTGGGTAGGTATGACCGTTGATATTTTGAGAACTCCTGACATGCTGAGGGATTTATATTTATTTTTCTCTTTTAGGTAATTACAATGCTCCTAGAGTGACATCAAGAAGAAAATTTATTCTGGCCATTATGCATAGCACATGACATATTATTATGTTGAACAAATACATGATAATTTCCCCTTTTTTCCACATTGACGTTTTCTCTTTTCTTTTTACCCCTTCTCCCCCTTTTTCCACCTTTCCCCCTTTTTTCCCTTTTTATCTTTGTTTATTTTTTTATATTATTTACTATATCCAACTATTTGTTTAAGGAAAACTATACCCCCCGAACAATGTAGGTCTCTATAAACAGATATTGTATAAAACAACTCATGTGTAAAACCCTGCTTCATGTAAATAAACCATTTTCATAATAATACACTTTTTTAGTAGCATGTGCCTTTGGGTAATCATAAATAGAAAATAGCCATTTTAAAAAATAAGGACAGCCTCCTGGGATCCTAGGATCCAACCGTGCACACAAACATACCAAACAAACTATAAAGTTAGGTCACACGAGCCAATTAACAGACAGAGTTGTGTCTTTTGCTTCAACACTTCTTTCTGTTACAGTTAGAGTTGAAATATTTCTGGTCAGGTGATCTCTGAGGCAGCACACAGACCATCATGAAATGGTGGTTCAAGGCAAGAGATGTAAAAGGGCATTATTTACTTAAATATATATACCAGGTAGGTAAGATTAATATGTCACATGATTTGATATAAACTGATATAAAATCTGTTGCTCAAAAATTAATTTTTGGGGTATAGTACATAAAAAATCATATCACATTGAGATTTTTGTTTTGGATTTGGGCAAGGACTTCCTAACCCTTGCTAGTAGGACAGATAGTAGACAGGTAAAGATGGTGGCCAGGGCTGAAGTTGTTTTTATGTTTCAATTCAGGAAAAGAAAATCTCAACAGGACTGTTAAAGTCTATGTTGCTATTGGTAACATCACAGGTGATGTTTTACTCCAATGTTTTACACAATATGATAAACGGGCCACTTAATCTGTCAGACCAAATTGTTGCATGTAGAAATTCACAAATAGAGCTATAATATATTAAATTGTTCATTAATATTCATTTCAATTGCAGAGATTAAATTTAAAACAGATTATACAGTAATAAGTACGTTTTGGAACATACACAGTTTTGCATAATAATTTTTTTATTGTAAAGGCATGTTTTCCTATAAATAAAGCGAAATGCTAACCTTTCTCATTAGGCATGCCTGGATCAGAGACAGAGGGACTGTGCATATATTTGCCTAAAACCTGGTTAAGTAAATATAGATTGAGAGATACAACTACATTTTACATCATCTAATGCTGAGAGCAAATTGTATGTGTTCTGTAATGAATACTTGGTACCAGATAATTATTCAAGCTTCCAACTGTAAACATTTGAACAGTTTATATCTAGCAATTAATATCTGTCATGGCTTGTTTTAATCCATGCATATCTGATATTAAATATTTACAAATAGCTTGTTTAAATAATTGCAAATAATTTTTTGAAGCTACATGAATGTATACTTTTTAAAAAGACCCAATTCTAATAATTTAACAAATGATTGCTGTTTGAGAAAGTTCAAAAGAACTAGAACATATGACTAGAACGTGTGTTAGTAAACAAAGGTCTATGACCTGATAGAATCCACCCCACTTTACTTAATTTTCTTAAATTAACTAATGTTGTGCCATTATTCAAAAAGAGGTCCTGCATTCAGCTTAAAACTACAGGCCTGTTGGTTATACATCAGTTGCAGGAATGTTTTTGGGAGGGATAATAAGACATAATGCATAATGCCACAATCACAATAATAATAATAGATGCCTTCTATGAGGAGGTGAACAGAAACATTATGGATGTACTCTATATAGTTTTTTCTATAGCATGCAATACAGTACCATACAGAAGGTTACTGATTAAGTAGTATTATCATACTTGGATAGAGAACTGACACAGGATTGATAATTTCAGGATGAAAACATAATTCTACTTTAAAGTACCCTGGAAATGCTTCACCCTGATTATACAATGCAGTTTGGGTAGAACACCCGCCAAGGCCGGGGCCGGTATTACAAATTTACCGGCAATGTAGCTGCCGGTAAATTTGTAATACCTTTAAAAAGACCCATCGGCCAGCCCCCAATACCCTGTATACTCACAGTTTGTCACCTTCTTGATCGCTCGGAGTCCCGGCCAAGCCCCCAAAATGTCATAACCCCGCCCCGTTTGACGTCACGTACCACCCCCTTTTGGCCCCGCCCCCACCGGCCAGTAAAAATATTTATAAAAGGTGGCAACCCTATTTGGGGCCCTAGTCCTTAAGAAGCATATTAATGAACAAAACTGTTTGGGTTTGTTCTGGAGAAAAGATGCTTGCGAGCAGACATGATGTAAAATACACTCTGTGATAGAGTCCTGCAGCGGGTCAGGTACCCACGGGTTACACGCAAAAACCTGCGGTTGCGGGTAGAAGTTCCAGGTGCGGGTATAGACGCAGGTCGGCAGTTCTGTGGGTTTGAGGGTCGCGGGTCGGGCCGTGGGTCTTCTCATTAGTGATTTTTACAATTTTTTTCCGATCACGCCTACTTCCGATGATGTCACTTCAAGTTACAATAGCAATTCCAAATCATGGATCCGCACACA
>CM044442.1:56256687-56287613 GCA_024363595.1 Xenopus borealis | reverse complement strand
GGGTGTTGGACGATAAAAATGTATTATAGGCATAATCTGGGCTGCTTGGTAATAATATATTATATTGGGGACGCTTAAGCCTCCTTTACCCTTAGTATTTATGATCGTCTTATGTGCTAGTCTGGCTTTCTTGTTTCCCCATACAAATCTCATGAGTTTCTTTTGTACCATATACAAATGCTGTAAAGGGATTTCAACTGGTAGAACGCGAAAGAGATCAATTTTCACAGCATATATTCTACCAAACCATGAGATTTGTAGTTTGGACCATTTTATAAGTGTAGAATCAATTTCTTTCCAGAGCTGAGAGTAGTTTGATTGATATAGTCCCTCTAATGTGGGGGTTATATTGACTCCTAGGTAATGTAAACTTTTATCATTCGATTTAAATTAAAGTTAAGTTGTATTAATTTTTTATGCATTTGATTTATCCCTAGTGATAATGCTTCTGTTTTTGTTGGGTTCACTTTTAAACCAGATAGGGCACCAAATTTATTTAGAATATTAAACAGAAAAGGCAAGGAAGATAATGGCTTAGTTATAGTAACAAGCATATCGTCCGCAAATAACATCTGTTTGTGAACTTGTGACCCTATGGATATCCCTGAAATATTAGGTTCCTGCCTTATTAACGCTGCAAGGGGTTCGATTGCCAAAATAAATAGTAAGGGTTAAAGGGGAAACCCTTGTCTGGTCCCATTATATAATGTGATATTCCTAGAAGCAAAGGGGCCCCATTTAAAGAAAGCTTGAGGATGATCATATAATGCTTGTATTACTGATATAAACTTTCCACCAAAGTTACCTTTCTGTAATATATAGTATAAATAATCCCAGTTTACTGTATCAAAAGCTTTATGGATATCCAAAGATAGTAATAAAGCTGGAGTATGGGTATTATTAAGAATATACATTAATTGCAAGAGTCGTTTAATGTTTTCACTGCCTTCTCTGTTTGGAATAAATCCTACCTGGTCCGGGTGGATTAAAGTGTTCCAGAAAGAATTCAGGCGAGTAGCTAAAATCTTCCCTGAAATCTTTACATCATTATTCAAAATAGATATAGGGCGATAGTTTCCACACTCTAAGGAGTCTTTATTGGCTTTAGGTATTAAAGCCACTTGTGCTAGGACTGAATCAGGGTGCATCCTGTCACCTTGCATTATTTTATTATACATTATAGTAAGGTAAGGAGATAATTGTGTAATGAATGTTTTGTAATAAGCCACTGAATATGCATCCGGGCCAGGGGCCTTAGATTTTGGGAGCGACCTAATTGCTAAACATGTTTCTTCAACTGTAATATCGTTATCCATTATCTGTCTCTGTTCTTCAGACAACCTGGGTATGGGAACCCCAGAAAGTAATTCATCTGCCAATGGTTTGTTAAATTGGGTTGTTTTTTGGTAGATGTTAGTAGTAATTAGTAAATTCTGTAAGAATTTTTTCGGGATTACCTGTAAATAACCCTGTGTTAGTTCGTATTTTGTACAAAGGAGTAGTTGATTTCTTAACTGAGTGCAGTATACGTGCTAGTGGGGTATCAGGTTTGTTACCTTTATGGTATCGTCTGTTAACTTGCCATGCCTGTGTCATTTCTGCATCCGCAGTATAACATATATCTAGTTCCCTTTTGGTATCTATTATGGCTAAATATGTTTTGGGGGAGTATTTATTTTTATTTTGTTTTTCCAGTTCTGTAAGTTTATTTTGTAATTCTATTATTTTCTGTTTTTTTTTTTTCGACGGGCTGTCGTTATGCTGATTAGTTCTCCCCTGATCACAGTCTTATGTGCTTCCCATAATGTTATGGGGGAAGATACTGTGCCCCGATTGAGTAAAAAATATTGTTGTATCTTGTCTTCTATTTGGGAGCGAACTTGGGGAATAGCTATCAGTGATTCATTTAATTTCCATCTAGTTTGTGTAGGTTTAAGAATGAGAGAGCTTAGTTCTATTACTACCATGCTATGATCCAACCAGGTGGAGGGAGTTATTTTAGCAGATAGTAAATTTGTTAACAGCGTCTGGGTTATAAAGATATGGTCAATTCGAGAATATGTCTTATGGGGATTAGAAAAGAATGTATAGTCCCTGATGGTAGGCCATTTTTCTCTCCAGGCATCAATCACAGATAATGATTGAAGTATATTCAGTATTACTTTAACTTTCCCTGGTTCTGAATTTGGAGATTGCAAATCTTTATATGTTTTATCTAAAGAAGCATTCAAACAGATATTAGAATCACCACACATTATCAGAGGACCTATTGAATATGACTGTAATATTTGCACAAGTTGTTCAAAGAAACATTCCTGTGCAGTATTTGGGGCATAATAGTTCAGTAAGGTAACTGTCGTATCTTGAATTTCTCCCACTAATAACAGATATCGGCCTTGTGGGGACCCTCTTGCTTCTAACCATTTATTTCATGGTCATTACCATTCTCATTTCTTTACGGGAAAAAATGCTTGCTAATGAAAGAATATAGTAAGTAGATATAAAAGATTTACCCCTATATGTAATATAATGCACTAGGTTTGCCCAGGGGCAGTAACACATGGCAACCAATAAGATGCTTGCATTTAAACAGGTGACTAGTGCATGCTACCTGCTGATTGGTTGCTGTAGGTTACTGCCCTTGGGCAAATTTAGTGCCTTTTATTACATAACCCCATATGAGAATAAGGAGGTTGAGTGAGGAGTAGTGATGGGTGAATTTATTCACCTAGCTCGAATTCGCTGCGAATTCCTGTGATTCACCATGGGCAAATAAATTCACGGAATGGCCGTGAAAATTCACCAGAGAAAATTCGCTGGCATCAATTTCCGATTTTCACAAATTTTTCGTGCAAACATTCGAAATTCACGAATTCATAGTGAAACTGTTCAAAATTCACTAATTTATAGTGAAAATGTTCGAAATTCACGAATTTATAGTGAAAACGTTTAAATTTCACAAATTTTGTGAAATAGTTCAAAATTCACGAATAAAAATCATTTCAATTGTTCAATTTTCACAAACAAAATTTGCTTTTCAAAACTTTTCAAAAAAGTCCTTAAAGGTTTCCAGAAAGGTTCTCCATAGGCTAAAACAGCAATTAGGTAGGTTTAAGGTGGTGAAGGGTAGAATTTGCAAATTTTAAAGAGACAGTACTTCGATTTTCGAATGATTGAATTTTAAAATTCGAATTGAAATTTTTTCAATTCGAAATTAATTTTGGCCTATTCGATAGTCAAAATACCTAAAAAATTATTTTTTTAATTCAAATTTTCACTTTGACCCTTAGCAAATCTACCCCTAATAGTTTGGAAAGTGTGCTTGAAGGACCAGTAACATCAAAAAATTTAATTGTTTTAAAGTAATAAAAATATAATGCAGTTTTGCATTACTATTGTTTATATAAATAAGCTTTTGTGTAGCCATGGGAGCAGCCATTCAAAGGAGAAAAGGCTCAAGTTACACAGCAGATAGCAGATAAGCTCTGTAGAACATAATGTTAACTGTTATCCATTACTGATCCTGTGCCATATAGCCATTTTTCAATTTCCGCCATTGCTACTTAGCAGCTTGTTTATATGAACTAAAGTAGGGTTTCTGAAGCAAACAGATCAGTTTTAACAGCGCAGGGCAATACTACATGATATTTTCTGTACTTTAAAAAACTTAAATTTTTTGGTGTTACTGTTCCTTTAATTGCGCTCTGTGCTAGAAGAGGAAAAATTCACCCCTGGTACCTAGTGGGGCACTGCCACCTGAGGCAAGTTTCTCAACTCGCCTCATTGGCAGAGCGCCCCTGAGATTTTCTGGTGGGCCTAAAATCTCTAAGCTTTTCTGGTTGGCCCCTGACATCCCAGTTTGACAGTGGGTTCAGTACATGCTTAAATATTGGATGGATTTCTGATTCAGACATCAGTGTGGTTGATTATTACAGTTTAGGCTGAAGATGAAAACCTAGAGCCCCATTCATTTTGTCTCTCGCGCAATGGAAGTTTAATTATGTAACTATGGTATATATTTCACCCTCTCCAGAAGTATTTATGAGATTAGTGATCCCTTAACTTTATGTTTTACAGTGATCACTAACACAGCAGTTAAACTGTTAATTCTGCTTGTTCCCACCTTACATTCAGCATGCAAAGCAACCTTTCTATTTTCAACACCTGCTAAAAACTAGTTTACATTCAACAATTAACAGCTTGAAATGACAAGGCCTATTTCTGAAAATGTTGCATTGTGTAAATTTATTTTTTTTCTTGAAGAAAACTCACATTTTGAAAAAAACTCAAATGGTTTATTTAAAAACCCTGATTTTACAAGCTCAAAACAATTTGAAAACTCAAAAAGGCTTTTTTTCATATTAAACTGCTTAGGTGGAGTGTAATAAAAAAATGCAAGTTAATACAAATTTTCATAAATAAGGGGCAGATTTAGGGGTGAAATGAAAACTCAAATAAAATTATAATTTCAAAAATTCAGATTTCTAAGTAATTTTTGGCTACTTCAACTATCGAATAGCACAAAATTTTATTCGAATTGAGAAAATTTGGAATTTCGAAGTACTTTCTCTAAAAAACGTAGAATTCAAAACTTCGCCACCTTAAAGCTGCTGAATTGCCATTTTAGCCTGTGGAGGACCTCCTGGAAACTTTTCAGAGATTTTTTCTAAGTTCTGGAAAATCAAAGGATTTTGGACAAAATCGTTTGAATCGAACAATACAAACTATTTTAATTTGATTGAAAACTGACCTATAGGGTCCATTTCCAATTGAAAATAGCCTTTAAAAAAATTTGATGGTCGAATTTCGAATTTTTTTATATTTGAAATGCGAACCCTTGGTAAATCTGCCCCTAAGAGTAATTTTACATTGTAATATTCATTGTTAGTTTTAATTACATTGCAAGTTTTAATTGCGCATTCTGCACTTCTAAGATGTGCTTGAAGGTGACAGTAGTGCGAACAATACAATTTACAATCTTTCTTCCACAGTCAGAGCGGTTGCTAAAAAGTTTTTGGGTACACAAAAACTATATAAAATTTGTGTAAAGTAAAATTTGTTCACATTGCTATTATTTTTACCACTACTGACAAATTATATTCACCCATTACAGTTTTTGAAACTCTAATTCAAATTTTTGAGTTTTAGTTAAAAAAAAGCCCAATAACAGTTAAAATTTGTTATATTTTGCATTCCAGTTAACTGCTTCATTATCATTATTATCACAATTTATTGAATAAAACATCCACAGTGCTATACAATAAAAATATTTCTTGCAGTATACCATGATGTTTAGAAACTTGTAACCACCAGACGCTATCACACCAGAAGAGATTCAATAATAAATAAAAAAACTTTTACAGATGTTTCTCATTGTAATATCAATAAATGTATTATTAATGCCTAATAACATTTTGTATAAAATCTAATCAAAATTACAAATCTTGCAGCTTAATAGCATAATTTACATATATATCTCTTAGGTAAATATTGTTTTTGTGATTATTTTAGATATGAAAAATGTATTTGTTTTAATGACATAATCTCTAAAACAACAAAAGCCAAATTGAATCAAATCAAATTTATAGTCACTAGTTAATAATAACTATATAGTTATTAACTAGTGACTATATAGTTATTATATAGTTAATAATAACTATATAGTCACTAGTTAATAAGCAGCAAAGACGAAAATAAGTCCTTTGTACTCCTCACTGGAAAGAAAGCCATCAGATGGATAAAGTGACAACATTTTACACAGATCACAGGATTATAGAGAATATTTCATGACCCCCAGGTATCCTGCAATGATAGAATAATTAATGCCATTATAGTTAAGCTTAAAGAGTTTTTTCAACTTCAGTTCAATAGTTTTCACATAGAAAACTAGAGATACATTTTTTTTTCAATTGCTTTCAATTTTTTATTGACTGTTTTTTGAATATTGAAGTTTAAAGTTTTTTTTGTTTTACTTTATCATGTCTCACTGGAGCAGCTGGGGGGTGGCATCAACTCATAAACTGTAAATTGTTCAAATGTGACACATTAGTCAAAATATTATTTTATTTGGCATTGCTGAATTTTGTGAAAGGCAGTTGATGTAATTAATGTAATTGTTGCTATTATTCCACAGATGATGCTGAGAAATGTTTCAACACTAATGTTACTGAGCAGCCAGACTGAACTATCATTGTGAAATGTCTATATAATTTTATATCTCACAAACTGGGGGTCGACACATGTATAAATGCTAATAGCATTGACTAGAAGCAAAAAAGATGCACCTACTGCCTTCCATCAACTATCAAAAAGCATTCAAAAGAAATCACAGACATGGATGAACATACAGTATGTATGCTAGTTAATGTATTGTGGTTTCTGCTGTATCTTAGTGCAGGGAATTGGGGCACTTACGGTTTATATAACAACACTATATGACTTTAATTCTGTCAGGCTCTGCTAGGATTTGCTTTTCACCTGCTTTTCATTTGCTTTTCACCTGGGTCCCTGGTTTAACCCCAACAGCCTTATTGCTGGTTTGGGGAGGGGGTGTGCCAAGTCAACCTGGTGCCCTAGGCAAGCCTGCAAGCCACTTCATGGGAGTAGGAGCAGTGACAGAGGGAGCAAGTGAACCTGGACTAGGGGTAGGCAGAAGACCCTTCAACAGGTACCTGCCCAGTGCCCCCCTTCATTGCACTCTAGGGAGGTGCCTCTTCTGCCTACCTAGTTCCTGCCCTGGATTCAGGGCCAGGCTAATGGGTAGGCAGAGTAGGCACGTGCGTAGGGCGCAAAGTTGTGGAAGCGCCAGGTACGTACCTTCTCTGCCACCTACCCCTTGTCTGGTCCCTCTCTCCTTGACTGCCGGCATACTTTCGTGCCCTCCTGCGCACCTGCGCACGTGCGGCGCTCTGTTCCTGTGCATGTGCGTGTGCACCGTTTCGCACATGCACACACAGTGCTATTCAGCACGTGCACGCACGAGCGCCAATAAGAGCATGCTCCGGCACTGGGCCAGGCAGGTTGCCTAGGGCGTCTGTCTGGCCTGGCCTGGCTCTGCCTGGGTTGGGGTCAGCCAATCAGGTCTGATCAACTGCTCTTCTCCTATTCTGCACACTATTAGCAGTCCTTCCCTGAAGAACTCCCTTCCCAACCTTCTGCTCTTTAGTGTCCCCTACCTTTTCCTTAAACATTCTTGTTTTTTTTGGGTACTGTTCTGGTTTTCCTGATGAAGGTTCCTTTAGATAACTGAAACACTGGATCTAATAAATCTCATTATGTTGCTTAAACATACTGTATTCGTGCTGCCATATACGTACATGTTTTCTGTAGTAAACCTTTTTCAGGTATAGATCAGTGTACTAGTGTGATATAAATACCCCAATATGAATACAGTTCTTTTGATCTCTTGTATAACCTCAACCTAATGTAGGAGTTCAGAATCTTTTCCAACCAAGGTTGGGAAAAATCCTGGTTTGCTTTATATTTTTGGGGCCTACTGTTTTCCTACAAGCCAACCAAGTTCAGGAAGCTTCAAACTAAATGAAAGATGACCATGCATTTCACTGTGAAAATGCACAGCTGTATTTAATTTTTTTACCTTGAGGTAATTGTCTCTGGGAATGTAAGTAGCTATGCGCTGCACAGTGGTTGGTTGAACCTATTACTATACTATTGCTATCTGCTGTCCAGAAAATGTATAACAGACCAATTTATAACTTAGATAAATATAGTATTCAATGACAAGCTAAATTTATATATATATATATATATATATATGTATATATATATATATATATATATATATATATATATATATATATATATATATATATATATATATATATATATATATATATATATATATATATATGCATTGTCATGAAAATAATTTATTACATCAGGTTAGGTTAGGTTGGGGGGAAAGGGATACTAATTACAGGGTTTGGTTTTCCTTTAAAGGGATTCATTGTCATTGTTTTTATTATGTTGTTTTTATATAATTCAAATAATTCACTCTACAATATAAAACTTCATTTCTGAACCACTTTTGGTTGTAATATTGGTGTGTAGGCAGGCATCTCAGGTCATTTTGCCTGGTCATATGCTTTTAGAAAGAGGCAGCACTTTAGGATGGAACTGCTTTCTGGCGGGCTGTTGTTTCTCCTACTCAATGTAAATGTGTCTCAATGGGACCAGGACTATGGAGCTGGTTACCTTCCCATTGGTCTGCTGATGGGCTGCTGGGGGGGGGGAGAAGGGAGACTGTGATATCACTCCAACTTCCATTACAGCATTAAAAAGTGACTGAAGTTCTTCAGAGCACAAGTCACAAGACTGGGGGCAGTTGGGAAAATGACAATATGTCTAGCCCATGTCTGATTTTAAAATTAAATATAAAAAATCTGTTTGCTCTTTTGAGAAACGGATTTCAATGCAGAATGTTGCTGGAGCAGCATTATTAACTGATGCTCTTTAAAAAAAAACATTTTTTTCCATGACAGTATCCCTTTAAAATGTCCCTGGCTATGCCAATGGGCAAGCTTTAACCTATAAAAGATTCAGTGTATATGGAAATTTTAGATGCCCAGTTTCTCTATAATGTATGTATAAAAAGCCCACAAAGGTTTCACAATACTTCTATATACTTCATGTATTAATAGCCTATAAAGCAATGACATTTAGCTAGCTGCCAGCCCCCCACTCCAAGGATTGAGGAGGGCTACATTGCTAGTACAAGAGAGTTCAGTTGTTCTCTCTGCACAATGATACACCAAAACAATCTAACTTCATTCTGAAAATTGATTCATTTCTTTCAATGGAATTTTGGCACCCAGAAAATGTGATGGCTGAGGCACCTCTCACCTTCTCTAATGACTAGACACTGTTTCAAATTGTCATTTTGTGGACTACATAAAGTTATTGAAATAGCAGGTTTTTGCTAAGAAGCATCCTAGAGGAAATTCTAGGTGCAATTTCTATATTGGGTATCTGAACTTTGGCAAACTACCTACAACAATGTTTCAAATATGCATAGAACTCGCAAGCTGGACCTTGTTCGACAACTCTAATAAACAACACACAGACACAACTAGATTATATTTTATGTGAAGAAAGACTGCAGCTTTATTGGTATTTGAACACTAAAATAGCCACATCATTGACCAAAAACTGTTACTTCCTTCATTACGCTCAACTGTTGTCAGCCATGACTGTGCACAACATGTTTTGTTGTTAAGCTATTCTAAAACATCAGCACCTTTTTTTATTTGCTGTGACAATTATATTGGAATTCAGATTCGGTTCGGCCAGACACAAGGATTCTGACAAATCTGAATCCTGGGGAAAAAGGTTGAATCTTGGCCGAAGCCCAGACGAAATCTTGGATTCAGTGCATCCCTAATTGCCCTGTTGAATCTTACATTTAATACTCACCTCTGGGTATCACCTGACTCTGTATGTCTCCCCTTCAGTCTTCTGTTGCTTATACCACCACAATCCTCATTAACCAAAACTTATGATTAAACCCAAATCCGTTGTCTCTTATAACCATAAACCCCATAGTTTTTATACTCCAGTAGAAATATCTAACACTACATTCAGCTGCTGTTCCATGTGCTTATAGGGTCAATTTGAATCCCCATCTGTCAACAGAGTCTTCTCCAGCTTTAATTTTGGCCCTGAGATATATGTTACATATAATGATCCTAGCCTTAAAATGTGCTGAAAATCCCATACATCTTTTTTATTACCTACAAAAACATTTTTGACTTTGGGCCATACTCTTAGCTACTTGTGAAACACTTGATCTTGAAGAAGAGCATTTTTGGCTTTAGGCTGTCTGCAACAGCAACACCAGGTCTTGTAGCATTTCAGCATTTTCAACAAAGGAAGACAAGTGCATTAACACTCAGTTGCAGAAACTAATAGGAGCAGAAGCAGACCAAAGGCTATGTCACATGTAACAAACAGATTCCTACCAACAGGTACACCTGTAGGTATAATAACCTCAGCCAAATGATAATTTTCCATGAGAGCTTTCCTGGGTATTAAAACCTAAACTGTGTTTAAAATGTGCCAAACATACCGTTTTTACTCCGTTATTGAGAAAATATAAAATGAAAGTCCAGTCACTAGCAGACTGATGGCAGACTGATGAACAGTTTGAGGTTTTATATGTAAGTAAGAACATCAAGATTCAGAATTGTCTATTTTAGCATCTGTAACAAAACTTTATATACTATATCTCAATGGTTTATGTTTTAATCCACATTTAAGTCCTTGATAACAACTGTAATACTGATGAATGCACATTTTTCATTTGTGTATAAGCTACATAACAATGTTTTACCAGTTATTTGACTGTGATAAACTTCACATTATAGCTGATATTTAATAGTTAAATCTTCCTCCTCCAGCACAGTTTATTAGATGCTATTAGGAAACTGTCATTAAACCCTGTGTGGTTACACAGTGTTGCATATGAAAGCTGTGGGCTTCCTGATTGCAAAAATTAAATAGCTTATATTGGGTTTCTGCTACTTCCCAGCAGGTAATCTCATTCATAATTCCTTTGCATCTAGACACAGCAGGAGAAGATTGACAGCATTGAAAACCATGTCAACACTGCTGCTGTGAATGTTAAAGAGGGAACCAAAAACCTGGAGAAGGTAGGGATATGCTCCTGCTGTTGAATCAATTGGGAGCTGCCTTCTGTATTAACCCAATTGATCTACCGTCTTTAATGCTGAGTGAACCAGCAATTAAGGAAATAAGAAAGAAAGGACACATGGTTGGGAAGGTGGGGGTAGATTGAAAGAAATCAATAGCCACTGTGATATTCTATCAGACTCATTCTGTTTCAGATTTGATGTTTTTTATAGAAAATAATAGGGGTGCACCAAATTTACAATATGTTGATGCCTTTTTTGGATTTTATTCAGAATTTTGCCAAATCTTTTATGAAGGATTTGGTATTTAGCCAGACTTAATGCCCTGCGTGATTTAAACTCATTTAAGGTTAAAAAAAACCACTTGAATAAAATTTATCACTTTCTAGCCAATTCCGGGTGGGGCTTTCCAATTGATTGGATGCATAGGCAGTGCTGGAATTGGGGAGGGATGCACAAGAATCCCTTCTCTTCTTTATCTTTGTGAAACAGCATCCCCTCTCCACTTCTTCATGCAAATAAAATGCAGAGGTAAAATATAATATAGTTAAATATTTAGAAGATAAAAGGAGAGAAAATATTATGAGAGTGGGCGGTTCCGAGCCGCGAGAAGAGCCCACCCCAGTACTTACTCCCCTTAACCCCCCCCCCCACACACAGACACAAACCGCTCCATGGAGAAATGAAGGCTGGAGTGTCCGGCGCTGCCGCTGGGATGGAAGGAGGAGGAAGTGAACAGGAAGTCCGGCCTCAGCGCTGGCAAAAGCGATGCCTATTACTATAGGTACAAAGGTATTTTACTTCTATACCTTCTTCTTCTGACTCTTTCTAGCTTTCCATCTAAAAAAACAGATGCTGTGTAAGGCTACACAATTATTGTTATTGCCACCGTATTACTCATCTTTAAATTCAAGCGCTCTTCTATTCATATTCCAGTCTCTTATTCAAATCAGTACATGGTTGCTAAGGTAATTTGGACCCTAGCAACCAAATGGCTGAAATTGCAAAGTTGGAAAAAATACTGGCCTTCCTGTGTTTATATTTCTGCCCTTTTAACATTGGCAAACTGCATAATTTTACTGGCTTGTGGGTAAAATAGGCTGGGATGTTTATGTTTGGGGACATGGGGCCAAACACATAGATGATGAGAAGATGTGCTTAAAGGGGTTGTTCACCTTTGAGTTAACTTTTAGTATAATGTAGAGAGTGATATTCCGAGACAATTTGCAATTGGTTTTCATTTTTTATTGTTTGTGGTTTTATAGTTATTTAGCTTTTTATTCAGCAGCTCTCTAGTTTGCAGTGTCAGCAATATTGGTTTCTAGGGTACAAATTACCCTGGCAACCCTGCATTGATTTGAATAAGAGACTGGAATATGAATAGGAGAGGGACTGAATAGAATGATAAGTAATACAAAGTTGCAATAACAATAAATGTGTAGCCTTACAGAGCATTTGTTTTTAAATGGTGTCAGTGACCCCAATTTGAAAGCTGCAAAGAAACAGAAGAAAATTGCAAATCATTAAAAAACTATGAAAAATAAATAATGAAGACCAATTGAAAGGTTTCTTAGAATTGGCCCTTCTACAATATACTAAAAGTTAACTTGAAGGTGAACCACCCCTTTAATGTATATGCTGATTTGCATAGTAAAAATATGTTAGACCTATACATATGTCAGACTCAAGTAATGCACACAAGATAGCAGCCAATGCAGGGGAGACATTCGCCAACTGTAGTTTCCTTAGGAGAAATCAACCAATGGCCTTTGAATTTGTCATTGCTTACAAGTGCACTAGCAACCAATGAATTAAGAGGGGAGGGCAGCATCAATGTCTAATAGGAAACAAGTAAGGGCAAAGCCTGGGAGTGATGATGTAAGCATATAGGAAGTGCAGGTATAAAACAGGCCACTCTCATCCTTCAGAAAACTGATCAGAGAGACAGGAGAAGGACAAGTTTTAATGGTATATTAACTAGCTTTTACTATTACCTATTTACTTCTTTTGATAGAAAATGGATTGTCAAATTTTTAGTTTCCTGTTCCTTCCACATGGCAGTGGGCACACAAAGGGTTAATCCCCCTGCCGCGAGGAAGGCACAGGAAATGACGCATAAAAGGGGACTCCCCTCGCCCTGGTGCCCATTCTTTTTCTTCCTGTCGTAGGAAAATAGCCTGTTGTTACCAGCAGAGAAGCTCTCCCTGTGTCTGAAGCTCCTGAGCTGAGAGATCATCTTATGCGTGCCGCAGGAGGAGCCGGCGAGCTCATGGCCATCCGTTACCAAAACAGCGCAATAACTCGCAATGTTGCTCCGTTGAGCGGCGCATGCGCGATAAGACGCTGCTGCGGCCATTCGCTGCGCTCATCCCGAAACCACTATACGCGGGCGGAATACTTTCGGTTAAGCCTTAAAGGGGCGGGATGGCGCCAAAAAAAAGTAAAAAAAAAAAAAAAAACCCTAAAGCTACTACACTGAACCTGTATGTGGCTGATTTGCACTTTCAGAGTTGAGGCTTGCGTATCTGTGTGTGTCAAGTGCATTACTAAAGTCCCAGGTGTAAGTAATAACCTATGGGGGAACACATCACGCTTGGAGCTCAGGTCCAACTTAAAAAGTAAGCTGATGTGTGCATATGTTTTTCAGGCTGTCTGTAATGAGTCACAGACGCTCACATTCAAGCTCCAGAGGGTAAGCATGGAGAGAGAGAGAGGGAGAGCTTTAACAATAAAAGTTCTTCAAACAGTAAGTAAACAAATTACGTTTTTCTTACAGGAGTTCGTCACACAGAGATGAACCCAGCAGAAGCAATCACTACCATAATGTGACAATCCTTCATCAGGGAGCAATACTGCACCCAGACCCAAACAGCTGGACGCTGACAGCTTGGAAACTGAGAGGATCAGGCTAACCAAGCTAGGACTATCCAACTCCACAATCACTACCATAATGGCCTCAAAGAAAAAATCCACACACATTAAATATGCCAAAACATGGAATATCTTTAGGCAATGGTGTGAAGAAAGAAATCACGACCCCTCCAAGGCTTCAGAAATTATGCTAATGGGATTTCTCCAATCAGGAGTTGAATGCAGTTTAAGCATCTCCGCTCTAAAAGGACAAGTAACAGCAATATCTGCTCATACCAATATTCAATGGGCCTCCAGGAACCTTATGAAGAAATTCTTCCAAGGTCTAAACAAACTGCGACCCATCGTAAGACCAGAAATCCCTCCTTGGGATCTACCTCTGGTTCTGAACGCTCTTACAGAAAGACCCTTTGAACCTTTAGAGAATTCTTCATTCAAGTTTCTGTGCCTAGCCAGATGAGATGGGGAACTACATGCGTTGTCCATAAAAACCTCAAAGATAACGTTCTTTCCAGACAAATTCATACTAAAAACAGCAGACGGATTCCTACCAAAAGTCCCTTCCAAGTTCCATCAGTGTCAAGACCTTGTCCTACCTGCATTTCATCCCAATCCACAGAATCAACAAGAAAAACTGCACACTCTAGATGTAGTCAGATGTCTTCGTACCTACCTGGACAGAGTAGCAGCCTTTAGGAAGACAGACTACCTCCTTGTGACAACTGGAGGCAGAAACGCAGGGGACAGAGCAACAAAGAGTACAATTGCTAGATAGATAAAACAATGTATACAGACGGCTTACTCTCTTCAGACAGCACATGAGCCATCCTTAAAAGCACACTCTACTAGGGGGATGTCAGCATACTGGGCACTCCGAGCCCAGGTATCAACAGAAGAAATTTGCAGAGCAGCTACCTGGTTCTCACTTTGGACTTTTTCGAAACACTACATGTTTGATACATATTCTAAAAGTCTGGCCAGCTTTGGGCACTACATTCTGGCGGAGGCAACCTCCAATAAATAATTATGAATTACAAGGTGTATTATTCCCTCCCTATAACAAAGCTTTCAAGTCCCTTTGTGTGCCCACTGCCATGTGGAAGTAACAGGAAAGCGGAAAATCATATCATACTTACCGAGATTTTCGTTTCCTGGACTGGAACATGGCAGTGGACAGGGGCTTCCCTCCCACAGGTATTTTCACTCAGTCAGTAAGAATGGGCGCCAGGGCGAGGGGAGTCCCCTTTTATGTGTCATTTCCTGTGCCTTCCTCGCGGCAGGGGGATTAACCCGTTGAACCACCATTTTATGATGGTCTGTGTGCTGCTTCAGAGATCACCTGACCAGAAATATTTCAACTCTAACTGTAACAGAAAGCAAAAGACAGAACTCTCTAAATTAATTAAAGTGGACCTGCCACCTAGACACACAAATCTGTATAATAAAAGTCCTTTTCAAATTATGAACATGAAATCCAATTTCTATTTTTTATTAATGCATTCATAGCTGCTGTACGCTCATTTAAAAATATCAGCTGTCAATCAAATATTGTCTATGCCAGTGGCATAGAGGTGGGGCAGACAATTACTTTCACTTTACATTCTGCACTTCCTAGATTTCACTGCTCTCCACACTCTCTTCACTGTTTAATTGTGTAGCCAGTGCATTGGGGTCCCCCATTCTGGTGCACAAACAAGATTCTAAGATGATATAATGATTGCCTTAATAACAGTGTCCACAAAACGGCTCCTGCCTGCTTGCTATAATTTTGAATTCCCAGACTAAGGGAAAAAGAAGCAAAAATTTGTATTAGTGTAGATAAAGTTCATTTTGCTTGACTATTGCGATAAAATAGGATTTTGAATATTTCTTTTGGGTGATGGGTCCCCTTTAACGTGTGATCTATAATTTGTTTGGTATGTTTGTGTGCACCATTTATGATTACCCAATAGCACATACTATTAAAAAGTATATTATTATGAAAATGGTTTATTTGGATGAAGCAGGGTTTTACATGAGCTGTTTTATGCTATATATTTTTATAGACACTTACATTGTTCAGGGTATAGTTTTCCTTTAAAATCCCAGGAGATGGATGTTATTGTTCAAGAAGTTGGGCAGGTTCTGTAGTATGATATCAGTATTAAGTGGTTTTGTGATTTTAAGGACTACATAAATATTTTGAATACAGAAAATAGAGAGTTTTGTTTGAAATAGTTTGTGGTTTAGTATTGTCCAGAACTGACTGCGGGCAGCAGTGCAGGACAAGAGATGCTTTAAGAACTTTGCATGGTATAATATCAAATATATCTTTATCTGGAAAAGTAAAATCAAAGAGAATCAAGTGCTTGGAGGAGAAACCCTAGATGCTGCAAGAGTATATTATCTGGCTTAGTGATCTGTCTGTTGGGTCCCTTCAGACAGGGGATAATGGAAATTCTGCTTGGATTGGAGAGAACCCAACCCTAGAAAGAATAGAATTTGTTAACAAAACAGTTTCAGTGACTGTATATAAGTATTTGCTCTAATTCTTTATTAAGGTGGAGTACAACTTATAAAGTAAGATGCAAAAGAAAGAGTCAACTCATTTACCATTGCATCAATTGCATTATATACCACAAACTGGCTACCTTCAGTAGATCTGAATACCTTATTCATCCTAAACGGGTTTCAGAAAGAGCTGGAGAAGTGAAATGTTAACAGTTCTAATAGCATTTCTAGAAAGATTTAAAGAGCCACAATGACATACGTTCATGTTATTCTGTGATTTAAAGGAAAACTATACCCCCCGAACAATGCAGGACTCTATAAAAAGATATTGCATAAAAAAACTCATATGTAAAACCCTGCTTCAGGTAAATAAACCATTTTCATAATATACTTTTTAGTAGCATGTGCTATTGGGTAATCCTAAATAGAAAATAGCCATTTTAAAAAATAAGGACAGCCTCCTGGGATCCTAGGATCCAACGGTGCACACAAACATACCAAACAAACTATAAAGTTAGGTCGCATGAGCCAATTAACAGACAAAGTTGTGTCTTTTACTTCCACACTTCTTCCTGTTACAGTTAGAGTTGAAATATTTCTGGTCAGGTGATCTCTGAGGCAGCACACAGACAAGCGCAAAATGGTGGTTCAAGGCAAGAGATGTAAAAGGTCAATATTTACTTAAATATATATTCCAGTTTGGTAAGATTCTTTAACATGTCACTGTTGCTCAAATATTTAATTTGGGGGGTATAGTTTTCCTTTGTTGGTACAGTTGTGTTCAAAATAATAGCAGTGTGTTTGAAAAATTGAATAAAGCTCAAAATCTGTATAACATTTATTTCTATACACACAAATGCATTGGAAACACTGCATATTATATTCCAAATCAAAACATGAAGAAACATTTGTTATTCCTTGATAGAAAGAGATGTAATGGAATAGGAAGTTCCAAAAAAAAAAAATAGCAGTGCCTGCATTCTTCTTTACAAACTCAAACATTCATTGTATCTACTGAATTTGCTGGTTTGCACTACTGCGCATGCGCCGAAAGTCCACAAAGTTCAACCGGCGAACTTCGTGAACTTTCGGCACGTGACCTTTTTCCAATATTAAAGTGTAAAGCTGGCCACAGACGCAACGATCCAATCATACGAATCGAGGATTCCTGCGATTTTCGGACCGTGGAGAGTACTGACATTTTTCATCCAGCGGAGATTGGCCGATTGAATAGGTTAGAAAATTTCTGTCGGCTGCCGATAATATTGTATGATTTTCAGTGGGAGACTGTCACTAGGTTTTGTCAGACACAACTCTCCCCTGCTAGGGGCAGAACATCAGCTTATCTGTGCTTTTACTACTTTATTTGATCTGAAAGGTTAGTGGCAGGTTGGAAGATGGGGAAGTTTGCGTCTATGGCCAGCTTAAAGTTTAATTTTTCACCTAATCTAAAGCATCTCTGGGAGGGTAGTTGCGACTAATACAGCTGTTAGAATTAATATAATAGCTGCTACTATTCCACAGATGCTACTGAGAAACGTATCAACTAATTGTAGCAAATTGCACCACCATTCACTGTCTTCTCAATGTACTGTTGCTTGAATTCAGTGTTTGGCTTATACTGCCATCTTTAACTTAAACACAGCCTTCCCTTGTAAACATACTTGTGCGCCATTCCCCTCTGAGGACACTTATTTTGGCATATTCCTTAATAAACTAAACTGATCTTCCACTTGGTCAGTGGTAATAATTTTTAGAAACAAGAAACCTCAAGCCCTGCATTAAATACACAATTACTTCCAATTACGTATCCAGCAACAATAAATAAACACACGTCATAGAAAAGATCAAAAATCTCAATTTTAATGTGGAAGTGTAAGTCAACAGTATTGTAGCTTTGTCTAAATTTGTATGATTTAAAAAACAGGGAAGCCTTGCTCAAATGGACAGTTTTGTAAGAATTTAAAATTTTCTACAGAGGAAATCCACAAAACACAAACATATCTACAATCTTGGGGAGCAAATAAAATAAACAATTTATTACTTAGTTTTGTTTTTTCCAAATAAAAAATACAAATATGAAAATATAGGTTAACATTTTTTCACCATACAGAAGTTGATCTTTTTTTTTTCTTTTGTTTTAAGGCTACCAAGGCAGTTCAAATTACTTAAAGTTCATCGCGATCTCTATTCAGTATGGTGTATCTATGTTCACTTGGAGCCAGTTTCTGGAAGGAGCTCTCTGGAGGATTACTTATTATATCTTCAGTTGGCTGAAAAGGCAAAACAGTCAATTACATTGTTGAAACGGACTTCAGTTTGTCACTAAAACTAACTACAGGCTACACTGAGAATGCAGACGTGTAGATGCTCTTGCATCCCCTGGAAGGTGTTACTATTAAATATAGCAAGATTCTAAAGCAATTGTATGACCCTCCAATTTACCTGTAATGCACAAGAGCCATGTTTATTGTGTAAATGATAGCCTTATAGCTAGTTATAGCTAGTGCTCAGTGATGCTATTTGTCACATGCCTCACTTACACCTTGTATATTATAATAAACAAATCAAATGCGGGAACAGACACACCAATGCAGGAACTGTGCTGCTGCTTTTTTATTCACATAACATGTTTCGAGCTGTGGGCTCTTTTTCAAGTGTTACAATTCAATTAACTTACACAGAGGTATTTAAAATAGTAAACCCTCCCCATTCTTGTGACATCATAAGTGTAATCCAAACCATATACCTAAAAAACCAACCCAGTGGGAGGCGACTGCTGTGGGGATTCCTATCCAGCCTCGTCTCAAAATCATATGTAATTCAAGGCAAAAACCATTTTAACGGAGTTGCATTATGTTTATGCATGTTAAAGTGGCGGGATACTGGGGTATCAGTTGCAGTATTACTTACAAAATTGCGTATTTTCCCTTTATGTTCCTTAATACGTTCTTTAATCACGCATGACGTTTGACCTACGTAGACTTTGCCACAAGGGCACTTTAACATATACACTACTCCCTTTGTATTACATGTTGCATAGTGTTTTAAAAGGATATTAAAGCCTTTTAAGGGGTGTTGTACTACATTCTCTTTAATTATGGAAGAGCAGCAAATACATTGGAGACACGGGAATGTACCTGTAACATCTTTCCCTTGAAAGATTCTTTCTTGTCTCTGGCTTTTTTTCTTTTCAGCCGGACAAAGCATATCTTTAATGGTGTAACCATTAGGTCAAACTTCACTCGCGATTAAACAACGTATTAGGGAACATAAAGGGAAAATACGCAATTTTGTAAGTAATACTGCAACTGATACCCCAGTATCCCGCCACTTTAACATGCATAAACATAATGCAACTCAGTTAAAATGGTTAGTGCTAGAAGTGATTGAGAACCCACAGAGAGGTGGAAATAAGCAACAACTGTTACTAAAAAAAGAAACATTATGGATTAAAAGGTTACAAAGTTTGTATCCAACTGGGATGAATGACCAGTGGAGTATTGTTAGTTTTTTTATAAGACTTGTGACATTTGTGTCAGCTAACTAACCATGACATCCGCTTTCCACAGTGTGAATAAATTGAGTGCTGCCTAGCTCTTCGCATGAAAGTATAGCATACCTGGTCCTTAGGACATTACATGGGTAAGACACAGGTACTGATTGGCAGCTTGTTATGTATATATATTTGCTTTTCTGGCTATGAAAAATTAAGTGGAATACTTTATACAGTATGTGTAATCAATGTAATGTATATGTCATGCCTTGTCCATGATTAATATTAAATTAAATTAGACGGACTCTAGTAGGCGTTATAGCAGTACTGGGGACAAGTGCTACACGTTGTGCAAAATGGAATTTAAATTTGGACTTATGAACTTTGCCTTGAATTACATATGATTTGAGACAGGGCTGGAAAGGAATCCCCACAGCAGTCGCCTCCCACTGGGTTGGTTCTTTAGGTATATGGTTTGGATTACACTTATGATGTCACAAGAATGGGGAGGGTTTACTATTTAAAATACCTCTGTGTAAGTTAATTGAATTGTAACACTTGAAAAAGAGCCCACAGCTCGAAACATGTTGTGTGAATAAAAAAGCAGCAGCACAGTTCCTGCATTGGTGTATCTGTTCCTGCATTTGATTTTTCTGCTACAGCAATTTCACTTTATTCAAGGACATAAAGTTTGGGAACCAGATATCGGATATATTAAGAATCCTCACAGCTTGGCCGCTCGACTCTACTATTATTATAATAAACAATGTACTCTCCCTGCTGTAAAATATCAGACTGTTAGAAGTCACCTCAGAGTTCCATAGCCTTATGTCTCTTGCTTTTATATAATCATGGATCCCTCTGTGACTTATGATATCCTTCTATTTTGCAATAGGGGGTACAACATGCACTATATATACATGGAGACTAGAATTTCTATATATTTAGCTAAAAATACTTTCCGCCATCTGATAAATACACTTCCAAAGCTCTCAAAAAGTATTTTCATAAAATAGAAAAGACCAAAGAGCAACTAAGCCAACAAAATAAAATAGTGATAATTAGTTTTAC
This sequence comes from Xenopus borealis, assembly GCA_024363595.1. Taxonomy (NCBI): domain Eukaryota; kingdom Metazoa; phylum Chordata; class Amphibia; order Anura; family Pipidae; genus Xenopus; species Xenopus borealis. The sequence continues at coordinate 56,267,018 of CM044442.1, read as the reverse complement.
CTTTAAAGTTTGTATCTATTCATGTTTTACAAAAGAAAGGTTTTCATTCTGCGGTCAGCATATCCGCATTTTTTTTTTTTAAAACATATTCAACTTGAATGGCTGCCCCCATGGCTACACAGCTGCTTATTTATATTAACTGCTGTGGTCTTCCAGCAGTATTTTCACTTTACTTCTGCTAATTTGTATTCTGTCATTTACAAAAAAAAAGGCATCCCTTTTATACACCAGCAGATCTTTCCAGCAGATGCAAGGGCAATCGCTATATTATTTGTATGCCCCCTTTTCTTGTTTTTACTGGTCTTTTAATGCCTCCAAATGTAACTATGGAAAAGGGCTCTGAGGATCAACAGCAGGACAATCTACAGCTAAAATTAAAAAATCAAGTGCCACTGCTGTGAACATTAGGGGATCTGTACTTTGCAGTTCCCCACAATCCTAATATGAGATTATAGCATAATAAAAACTAGGGATGCACCGAATCCAGGATTCGGTTCGGGATTCAACCTTTTTCAGCAGGATTCAGATTCGGCCGAATCCTTCTGCCTGGCCGAACTGAAGGGAAATCACTGAAGGGAGGGAAATCACATGACTTTTAGGCACAAAACAAGGAAGTAAAAAATGTTTTCCCCTTCCCACCCATATGCAAATTAGGGTTCGGATTCGGTTCGGTATTTGGCCACATCTTTCGGAGAGGATTCAGACAAATCCAAAATAGTGGATTCAGTGCATCCCTAATAAAAACATGTACGGTAATATTCACTTACCTGATCAGGGGCAACATCTGTAGGGTCTGGCCCATGATGAAACTCCCTATGCAGTTTCCCAGAGTGAAGGTCTAGTACAAATTGTTTTAGTTTACCAGAAATTCTGAAATTATAAAACCAACCAATAAAAATAGTTAGGAAAAAATGTGGACACGCTCAGTCTTATTAAATAATTCCTGGGTTTTCATTTTAAACAATTATACTATAATTATTTCAAACTTGAAATTTACATTTTGAATTGTCCCGAACATCCTTTTCTGTACTAAGCACTGTAATATGTGGTGTATGTATGTGGTATGTGAGTTGTACAACAGTTTTTAGGATAAATAGTCTAGAAAATGATGTTTGTTAGTTACTGTACAGCAACCACTGTCTGCTCTGGTCCTACAGATTAAAGGGGTTGTTCACCTTCCAAACACTTTTTTCTGTTCAGTGGTTTTCAGATTGTTCTCCATAAATAAAGACTTTTTTCAATTACTTTCCATTATTTATCTTTACTGTTTTTCCAAAATCTAAGTTTAAAGTTGAATGTTTGTGTCTCTGGTGTTTGAGTCTGGCAGCTCAGTAATTCAGGTGCAGACTCTAAACTGATACAATTTTGCAACATTTAATTGATACATTTCACAGGAACAGTATTAGCAACTATTGTATCAGGTCTAACAGCTGCCTGTAATGAAACCAAGAGAGTCTGCTCAGCAGGGACAAAGATAAGAAATGTATCCATTAAATGTATTAGTTTAGAAAAGTTTAAAACAGAGCTGCTTTAGAAGGTCAAAAATTACACTTTACACTTCAATATTAGAAAAACGGTTACAAATAGAAAATAAACAATAATTGTAAAAAGTCATTATTTATGGTTATCTATCTGAAAACAATTAGTTGTTTGAAGGTGGACAACTCCTTTAAAGGGTACCTATAATACCAAAATAATTTCCCCCAAAAGAGGTGCCTGCAGTATGGCTGGGGGAAATAGTAATATTTTGTGAAGAAAATCCCCACTGTTACAATGCACCTGCTCAATGAGGGAGCTCCTGGTGTGGGCACCCATGTTGGAACACACATCGTGCGCATAATGAGTGATCACTAATAATAATATGCACATGCATACCCCAGAATGGCTTCCCACATAAGAGCTCCCTCCCAGTGTGCATGGCTTAGCACTTACCATGGGGGCTTTCTTTACAGAATAATATTGTTATCCCCTACTAAAGTGCAGTCTCTATTTGGCCACACCTCTGGTGACAGAAACAAGGCATTCTACATACTGCACCTGTGTCTGGGTGCTCCTGAGTTGTGAGTGAGAAACCCAAGGTAATAGTATCTTGCTATACTGCATGTATTAGAGTGCTATAATAATTGTATTTTAGTATTTTGTGGCTATCTTGATTACAGTACACTTGTAGCAGGATACCTTGATTTGTATCCCCACTACCATCATAAAGGCATTATTATTGATAATTAAAGGTGTAATAGGCCCCATCTTAATTGATCTGAATTAGATCCACCTGTGTGCACTCACACACAGTGGAGATCAGCCCAAGTATGAGAAAGGAGGATCTTCAGGGCAACCTCTACTCCTCTATGTGACCTCTACTCCTTTGAGAGTGATTACACAAAGTAGATGTGGCTTAAATGAATGGAGCAACTTCTCTCAGCCTGCAAAAATACTACAGCTCCGTGTGACCATGGCCTAAGATACAGATTTAGTCATTCAGTTAGGGTAATCTTCATAATGCACAAAGTCTGAGAAAAGGAGTTATGGGGGACAAACTTTTATTCTTCAGCCATTTTATTTTATTCTTTTACTCTTAAAGTGCTGGAGTGTACACTATACATATACTAGTATACATGTGGTAGATGCCCACCTTGTGGTATTGATTTATGGCAATTACATTGTTATGTAGCAAATTACCACCTCCCACAAAGCCCCATTCATGGAAATAAAAAAATAGAAATACTTAGATTTCCTATTCTCAATTTGTGCAGCAAACAGGGCTATTGTGCCTCAAAATACTGCAAAGAAATTCAGTGCAGAAAAAAAAATCATCCCCTGCTATCTGGCACTTTCTTTTTAATATTAAATCATGTGATCATTAAATCATAAAAACAGTAAAATACTTACGACAAATCTTTAAAATCAGAAAAGACATACATATGTCTAAAGCTATCAATGGCTATTACAGGACAATCAGCAGGTGTCTTCTGTATATGCAGAAGAGGGTGCCTAAATTTATCACAGTCTGCATGTAGGAAATTTATTGTTCCTGTAAAAAGATAAATAAGCATATATTTTTTTGTCTTTTTTTTTTTTTTAAGAATAGTAACTGTTAATGGCTTATAAGCAATAGTTTAGAAGAGCAAGGCAACCTGCAATAAACCACTGCTAAGAATATGAACATTTTAAGGGTAAGGCCAGACGGGGAGTTTTCGGGGAGATCAGTCGCCTGGCGACTTATTGCCGCAACGAATCTTCCCGAATAGCTTGTTGGTGCTGCGCACCCGCTAGACGTAAAGTCGCCTGCGCTTATTCACACGCAACGGCGCGATTATAAAAGTCGCTCAAAATTGCCTTGCCAGGCAATTTTGAGCAACTTTTGAAATCGTGCCGCTGCGTGTGAATAAGCACAGGTGACTTTACGTCTAGTGGGTGCGCAGCGCTAACAAGCTATTCGGGGAGATTTGTTGCGCCGATAAGTCGCCGGGCGACAGATCTCCCCGACAACTCCCCGTCTGGCCTTACCCTAAGAGATGGTGCTGAGATATCTATTAGTACAATGAATGAAAAGTACAGTTGCAGAAGAAAAGTGTAGTGAAGAGCTGTTATCCAGGTATCTGTCCATTGTTTTGAGGCCAGGTTGGACAGAAGAGGCATAATGAAGAGGGGGGAGGGGCAGCACTTTTTTTGGCAACAGTAAAGAAAGGCTGCAGCTTATCAAAGCCCAAGTCAAGTATGGCGGTCTTGCCTGTTGTCTTGATTTTAGTTATGATTTAAGTTATAAAAAAAGTTGGTTGCTGAAAGAATTAATCTGCTCTGGCTTAATCACTGCACTACAATGCAATGTACACTGCACTACAGAATAGTTGTCTACTGTAGCACAAAATCTGCTCGGCCATCAGAAGAGGGCACCCAGGGCAAGCGGTCATGAACCCTCCCACTGCACTCCCACTAATCCACACCTGATTTTCCCAAACCCTAACCTCCACCCCTTTCCCTTAAAGGGCAAGGAAAGTGTAAAATAGAATAAGGCTAGAAATGCTGTATTTTGTTTACTAAACATAAACATGAACTTACTGCACCACAATCCTAATCAAACAAATGATTTATGCTTTCAAAGTTGGCCACAAGGGGCTGTCATCTTGTAAATTTGTTAAAAAATATTTGCCTTCCTCTGGCCCTGCACATGCTCAATGTGATCTGTACTGCTTAGGGGTCTTCATAAAGGATCAAAAAACAAAGCTGCTTGAGTTCTGCATGGCTGGTAAGTAAGGCAGGGGCTCCCCCTGCTGTTCATAAGTATGATTGTTTCCCAGTCAGAAGTTAGGAACCGTCTAACAATTCCTATTTTTTTCCTAATTTGACTGCATACAGTCAGGTACACATTTTTTAATTAAAGTATAATGGAGATATATTTCTTTTTCATTAAAGAAAAGTAAAAATGGAATTTTATTTATTTGCCTTTCCTTGCCCTTTAACACAACAAGCAAAACTCATCAATGCCCGATACTACTATGCAGGGCAGTTAGGAAGGCAGAAGCAGTATATGCTTATTATCCTGCACCCCACCCCATATGCCTGTTTTGCCTAGCCCTAGTTCTGGCCCTGGGAAGGACACTAATAAAATTTGTATCATAGATTATATATAAGCAAAGGAGTCCATTTTATATTGAGATACAATATTTACTGTTTTAATAACAAGGGCTAAGCATTTCAACATGAATATTACACTATGGGGAGAGTGTGCAAGGCCTCTCTGTTAGATACACAACCTAAAGCAATAACTGATTGGTGCAGGACTGTATAAGGGGTAGACTAATTGGAATGGACCATGTACAGGTAAACCATGGCAAAATATACATATGGTTAGTATTTTAAGCCACTTTTATTTCATGAATAATAACATTAACATTCATATAAGAAAAAAAGCAATTTTTAGGAACATCAGGAAAAAAATTTGATGGAAAAACATTGCTTAAAATCAGGGAAATGCACCCATTGAAATGCATTATAAATTGGTGGGACCACAAATAAAAAATGTAAATTGCCTGGAAACTTAAAATCAGGGTACCTAAAATCGAGATTTCACTGTATATCTAAAACATTTATAATAGATTGTTACATTTATTTGTGAAATAATTATCATCCACAACAGCTAAATGTGCATGTTTAGGTCAATGATAGTTCTACTTTAAGGTATATTGAAAACCTGTATCTTTAAGTCACCGAAAATCTTATATTGGGAGATATTAAACAGGAGGAAAAATACCTTTTTCACTGATTAGTTGTCGGGCAACCTCTTGTTGGAATTTTTCTAGGCTTGCAGTATCATCTTTTACATGGAAAAGTATTAGAAACGGAAGACCTTCTTCAGTCAGCTCCTGCACAAAATACAAAATAACGGTTGTTGCTTTGGCAATCCACACTTCTTTTTCTATGAAATTCTGCCATTTGAACGGAGACTAAAATTTACATAATATTCTACAACACACAAGATTTACAATTTATTATAAGGCACAATTTCATCATCTAAAGAATAAAGCAACATTTGAATTGTAAGTTTGGTTAAGCAAGGCCCTCTCTACAACCTGTGTCTGTCAATATTTGTATGTAATCTGATGTATATACATTTTCAGTTATTCTTTCCAACAGGGGTTCTACCAAGTCTACTGTGTCTACGACCAAATATTAAGAACCGTGCCAATATAATTTTAGATATCAAAGGATAAGTTCTAAATGGTCTCATGATATCCACATAGCTCAAGAATAGGATGAAGCACTGTGCTGTGAATAATTTTAATAAATTATTTTATATTTCATTGTTAAAACCCCAAGTGCCTTTTTTTTTTTTGCAAACGGGAGTTAACAATTGGAGGTGGCTTGTTCTATTTGTTTTAATCTCTATGCTGTGTGCACTACTTGTGTTTTTGATACTAAGTGAAAAAAGGAATTATGAAAACTAGTTTTTGTCAAGTTCAAACATATTTGGCAGCATATCAAGTTAATGCAAACAATTAAAAGAGAGCAATCATTGCATAGTTATTCTTTTTCCCCATTAGTTTCCCCACCCTGACCTTGACATCACAAAACTTCCCCTAACTATCTTGAGCTCTTTGGATCACATCATAATTTTTACTAAAACCTAACAGCATATCTCCAAACTGTCCATTTTTTGGAGGGATAGTCCCTCTTTTGAGAGCTCAACCCGCAGTCTCTCATTTGTACTGGAAAGTCCATAACAGCTATCAGGTGCAACTAAGATACTTTGTAACAACTTTGAGACAAGAAAATAAGTAATTGTTTATATAAACAGTTTAGATAAGGAGAAATATTTTCAATCTTTCGCAACCTGCCAAATTTTGTAAAATAAACATGGTAATTGGGGGGAACCCCCAGCACCATTACACAACATGCTGCACCATCTGAGTATAAATAAGCACTTTTTGAAGTACATGAGTGTGCAGTATATTGAGGAAGTTATACAATTTCTCATACACTTCATTACAAAAGCATCTTGGTTGAGGAGATACACTGCTAAGCAGAATGAAAAGCACAGGATCACTTCATGAATGGTTGACTAATAGTCCCCTTTCTTTTCTGCACAACTGCTTGGTATAATTGACCAATGGATTCGGTGTGCAATGGTGCATGGATAAGAAGTACAAAAATTAAGTTAAAAGTGGGGGGGGAAACAATAGAGTTTTGATCGTGTACAAGTTCCATAACTAAGCAATGTGTGTAAGAGATCTTATTAGCCAAGGGAAAATATTTTTTATAACATTATCTATTTAAATTTTAAACACAAAAACAGGGTAAAATAAAGAAATTAAAAAAAATAATAAAGTAACACACCTCTCCGTTTTCAAATGTTATTTCTCGAACAAGAGGGACACATTTATCTTGTGTCCATGCAAACGTCAGGTCAAAGTTGGTTAATGATCCCAAATAAACCATATCTGGAGCATTTTCCTAAAAATACATAAAAAAAAAAAAAACATACTGAATAATAACAATTATACATCATACTTTCTATTTGCACTAAATATCAAATACAGGTCCAGTATTGTAGGCCTCCAGTTGCATAGCATTTTTTGAGTAATTTGATTACCACAGGGGTGGGCCATGAATGTGAGTGTTAGTAATCTAAACTGGAGTGCAGAGATAGATGAATGAGTCCAGCAGGTTAGTTTAAAACAGATTAGAGTTGTGAAAGGTGATGTGTTGGAACACCTAGGGGCAAATTTACTAAAATTCACCCAAAATCCTACAAATCTGTTCGAATGCTTATCGAATAGTTTTAGGCTATCATTTTGCTCGATATTCTATGAAATCGTACGATCGGATACAGATCGTTCGATTTCATGAAAAAATTGTGAAATTTCCTTGAGCCTCTGAAAAATTTGTACGATTCTAACGATAGAGTATGGTATTTGAGCAGGACTTAGCAAAAGAAGCCTACGGGGGGGTTCCCATAGGCTTCTATTGGTATTCGGTAAATTCAATCTGGCGAAGTAGGCATTCAAAGGATTTTAAAATTTTAAATCCATCGATCATCGAATGATCGAATATCCAATCATTCGATCTATTCGATAATTCGGTATAATCGAAGAGGCGAAATTTTGCATATTCGAATATCCGAAAAAATCGTGCGATTGTAATTCGATCATAGTCGATCGAACTTCGATACATTCACATGAATTTTGTAAAATTGCCCCCTAATCTGAGATATATTCAGTCAATGTTGCGCAGATGTATATGACAGGATCTGGCAAGTTTTTAGACAGACCGTGTAAATGACAGATGGAAATCTAAGATAATTCCTAGGTGTGTTTGACTGAAAGGTGATGTTATTGACTGAAGGACAGGGAAAGATTTTGGAGGAAATAATACAATCAATTTCAGAAAGATTAAAGTTCAAATGGAGCTGTGACATCTAGGAGAGAGCGGAGAGGTGTAATTTGGGAAAGGATACAATGCTAGAGGTCAGTAGTAGACAGGTAGGAGCTGGGTGTCATCAGCATGTGCACAAGTACACCTATGCTGTGTAACTCAAGTGCTACCACCACCCTGAATGTAGTGGTAGCTCTAGGGAACCTTAGAATGAATAAATGCACAAAATGAAAAGACACAGTTGTGCTTAGTGTAACTATACAGAAATGTAAGGCATATGTTTGAATGCTTGTATCTTGCTTGTGTAAAACAGTTCTCATCTTAGTGCAACTATACTTAGAGTTGGGTTCATGAACCTTTATTTTTAGAGGTCTATGTTTGTTGCTTTGAACAGTTATGAAGGCAATTCTTGTTTTGATTTACACAGCTGCTACTTTCTGAAGTAACCAAAAGTTTTCACGCAAGGTCATCTCCTTATTTGGCACTGCCCTTAAAAATTCTCACCCGACTGTATATATGACCATAACAGTTGAGAAGAAGGGAAAAAAAATACAGAATATTCCCAGATTTTTTTCAGCAGAAAAAGAAACACACATCAGCAGCTAAAAAAACTCCACTGTTTTAAAGAACTGGTAAAATAAAGTAGTTAGAGACAGTTTCCCTTGACTTCTATTAAACATCACCATCTTGTCAAAGTTTTTCTGGCTACTTTTGAGGATTTTTTTCTTTAATAAATACGGACTATTCAAGGTTTAGGAGAAAATTTCATGCATTTTAACTAGATTTGTGGAAAAAAAGCAAACTCAATTTTTGATAAATTAGACCCTTATGGAATGCTTAAATTAGGCATGAAGGCATAAACTATACTTACAAACGTTTTTTTTTTTTTGTTGTTTTTTTTTTTTTACACACTTACCCCAATAGGTCTGTAGATTACATTGTCACCACTAAACCTCTCTGGTTTTGCAACATCACTAAAAAAGGAAAAAAGGGATTAAAACTCAAACATGACTAATTTAGGTATAAGGTTCATTACAGTATTTTAAATTAATAGAATTAACATTAAAACTCCTATATGTAAATACATTCTAGATTTTGCCAAGAGATGTTTTCTTTTAAAAAAAATGTTATCAATGACATTTGGAGTATAAATACATTTATTCTTTTAATAAAGCTCAGGTGGTTTACTTTCTAAAATATGTAGTGTTTTCTGAACTCAACTTACAGTTAATGGCTTTTATGGGCCTTTCAATGTAGAGTGGGTTTAAATGTGGTTTGAGCAGTATTATACTGAACCACAATCCACAGCAGAATTTCTATAAAACTGAACAAATGTAGCATTGCCATATAATGAAAACAGTTTCTCATATATTCCTTGTTACGGAAGTGCAACTACACAAACATTCAGGTAGATTCCAAAGGCTTGCCCCAAAAAACATTATACATTTCTAAACTAAAATGTCCCTTCAGAAAAGCCCCTAAAGTGACAGAGCACAAAAATCTTAAAACAAATATCTAATGGTAAATCACAAAATTGGCTGGCAATGAAAGGGTTAGGCTTTTCTTCTCAACAACAGCTTATTCAGTGAAACACTTTTTATAAATGTAGTTCGTGGATTACTTTTAGCTTCTTTAGTATGTGTTGTATAACAATCCAAACTTTAGAAGATTGCTAGATTTATAAAATAATCTTTCATTGCTGGACAAAACAGTAAACATGTACATACCCAAATGCAGCAAGGAAGACACAATCATCATGCAAAATATTTGCTACTTTTTCAAAGGTCCTGTAGTTGTCTGAATCCTTGCCTTCGAAAAAGCCAATTATACTTCTTCTACTGCGCTGTAAATTGCCAACAATATGCACGTTACTCATTATTGATAGTATTGAACATAATACCGAAAGCTGTAGTAAAACCAAAAGTTAATCCTCTCTTGGCAGATCTTCTTTTGCACTCTTTGTAATATTTTGTTTCAGTGTTTAAAATAATAAAGTAAATGGAAATAAAGATTTTTGAACAACTTACATGCACTGGAATGAAGGAAGGTACACACACGTGGCCATTGGACAGAGTGGATCTCGACCACTACACTGTCCAATTAAAGCATGCAGCTTACACTTAGCTAAAGTTAGTGCTACAAGGGATAATCTCCTAAGAACAAAATAGTTATTTACAGGGCTAGTAGTATTCTCACTGAAATCTTTTTAATAAAACAATATATTTATTATGAGAATTTGTCTGGCTCTGTGAACAAGCAGCTCAATGCTTTATGAAAAATTTGGGAAGAACACCGCCTTTTTGGGAGAAGTTAAATTCCCATTTAAAAGAACAGTAACACCAAAAAATCAAAGTGTTTTAAAGCAATGAAAATACCATGTAATGTTGCCCTGTACTGGAAAAACTGATCTGTTTGCTTCAGAAACAATACTATAGTTCATATAAACAAGCTGCTGTGTA
>CM044442.1:56245586-56256428 GCA_024363595.1 Xenopus borealis | reverse complement strand
GGAGAGGGCTGGGGTTAGCACAGGAGGGGTTGAACTATGAATAAATTCAGAAACATTAGTTATACACAAGACAATAAATTGCTAATCCCTAGTGAATATTTTTCCTTTTGTGCCCCCAAATGGTAATTCATTTTGCAGTAGACTAAAAAATATTATAGTATAGCATGACTGTGAATAGTATTCACTTGTTGAATGTCCTGGGTGCTTAACTTGTAGATACTTCCCTTGCATGGGGTCAAAAAGTAAATTCAGAAAAAAAATACAGAAGCACATCATAGAATTGATCAGTCAAATGGGTGCTTTATTTAGCCCATGAACATCTGTAAAAACGGCAAGGTAAAATTTATCAAGGACCTGCAGGGGCCCAAAACATTGCCCTTTTTACATACGTTAAAAAAAATAACCTGTTTCATGGAGCAATTATATGGTTTGCTTTTGGATTTTTCTTCTGAATTAACAATATCATAGTAACAAATGTGTAAAATCACATTATCAACTTACTTACATCAACAGTTTTTAATTCTTCCAGGTCGCCAACTTCACGTATAGGGTTACTCTTTTGCTGTCTAATGTAGTCTGCAATTGCAGTAACTGAGCGCTGGCCCCTGTATTCTCTTTTCATCATCATTCCATTTCTGAAAAGCTTTAGTGTAGGATATTTACTGATCCTGTATCTCTGTGCAATGTCGGCTATGAAGAGACAAATAATCATTTAATTAAATAACCATTTTGAAGATAATTTAAGTAGCAGCACACTTAGGGGCCGATTTACTAAATTCGTGTGAAGGATTCAAAATTCGATCAAATTGCGATCCTACGATTTTTTCGAATATGCAAATTAGGTCTCTTCAACCATAGAATTTTGCAAATTCGCTCTAATCGATCAAATAAAATTCTATTCCACTATTCGATCATTCGATGGTCGAGGAGCTTGCACTCTAAATTTAAATTTGACTGCCTAGTTCACCATATTGAAGCTACCGAATTGTAATAGAAGCATATGGGAAAAAAGTTCGAAAAAAAAATCGAGAAATCAAATAGCGCTTAAAACTAGTGAATATTTCATACGATTTTATCGAATTTACATTCGAAAATCGTATTTTTGGCAAATTTGAGGGCTTTTAGCCCTCGAATTGGTGAATAATGATAAATCTGCCCCTTAATATTTAAAGTTTACTGCCTTTAAATCACATAGGGATCTAATAAATGTAAATAGGACTATTGTGAAGATGAAAATGTAATATAAGTAATTTTATGGAAATAAAAATTTTCTTAAATAATCTGGTAATTTACTTGGGGAAAAAAAAAAAAGACTACCAATAAAAATTCTGTAGCATTTCTGAAATAAAAGTGTTTATCTGTGCCGTCAATAAGCAACCATTTAAATTTTCTTTTTTTTTATAGATACTTACAATGTTGATCACAGTCTACTCTTGCGAAAACAACTTTATTTCCATCAGGAAATTCTTCTTGTATTATATTAGATGCTTCTTCAAATATAGGGTGCAGCATCTGACTGAAGCGGCACCTATTAAAATTTATAAAAATTTCTGTTGTAGGTTGACAGAAAATTAAGAGGAAAGACAAGGATGTGCAAAGAAAAAAAGGTAAGTGAAGGTAAGAGTTTGCATAGGAAAAAAAGAGTGAGAACATAAAAGAAAGACTACAACGAAACCTCAGAAGTTTTCCTTCATTTTAAATTGTTATTTTGTGGCCCCACCTATATATTATGCATAATACATTTCCCTGATTTTATATTTTCCTGGGTTTTACACCATTTTTCTACTCTTATTCTCGCAAGGTCCATTCCAACACACGCGTCTTAACAGTGATTGACAGAGATCTATTTAAATCAGCAAAATGGAGCAGTGACAGCAGGCTGCTGAAGGAGGTGGGGGACACTGGCAGGATACACAGTGACAATCACACTGGCCAGTCACGGAAAGTACAGATTGTGTGTGGCCTGAGCCAGTTAGCGCTGCCTGCAGAGTGCTTTCTCCAGGGCAGTGCTGTGTGTGTGATTGCACATATTATTATTAAGTATTAAGAGTTAAGTATTAAAGGAAAACTATACCCCCCAAACAATGTAGGTCTCTATAAAAAGATATTGCATAAAGCAACTCATATGTAAAACCCTGCTTCATGTAAATAAACCATTTTCATAATAATACACTTATTAGTAGCATGTGCCATTGGGTAATCCTAAATAGAAAAATGCCATTTTAAAAAATAAGGACAGCCTCCTGGGATCCTAGGATCCAACGGTGCACACAAACATACCAAACAAACTATAAAGTTAGGTCACATGAGCCAATTAACAGACAGAGTTGTGTCTTTTGCTTCAACACTTCTTCCTGTTACAGTTAGAGAATTAGTATTTCTGGTCAGGTGATCTCTGAGGCAGCACACAGACCATCACGAAATGGTGGTTCAAGGCAAGAGATGTAAAAGGGCAATATTTACTTAAATATATATACCAGTTTGGTAAGATTCCTTAATATGTCACTTGATTTGATATAAACTATCTGTTGCTCTAAAATTCATTTTCGGGGTATAGTTTTCCTTTAAGAGTATTAAGAGCATACAGGCACCACCAACTGGCTGCTAGCGAAGGACGGATAATGTACTGCCAGCACATGAGACTAGTCAGGGAGAAGAAATCAATCGCTGCAGAATGGATGGTCACCCTGTCACCTTTTCTGAAGAGGAGGGGAAGCTGAGTTTCTGAAGTTATTTCTTAACAAACGCTTTGCTATTTTAATTTGTCAGTGGTTTTTTTTCCGTTGTATTCTAATGAATTTTTTTTACGTTACTGGTACTTTAAGGAACAAGGTAAGCACATGGACTATGGTAAACACGTTTTTCCAATGACATCAGTTAGATGGGGGGGTATCCATTAAGTTCTGGCACTATGCTCAAACATGTTCAACTGCTACCTGACTCAAGAGGAAGGCAAAAAAATACTCATCTGAAGCTGTCTTCAGATGACTCGCATGGATCATTGAAAAATGCAGCAAAAAAGCTTTAGGTTTTTGTAATTTTTTGAGCTAAACAGGGCAAAGATGGAAACAAACTAATTCATATTTTATTCTTGTGTAGTAGATGATTGGTTCACCCTTGTACACATAATCCCTCTGTATATGAAGTCCTGATTAAAACAAAGATAAAAGTATGCATTGGAATTATGTTGAACAATTGGCTATACTGGGGTGGTTCATCTTTAAGTTAACTTTTATTATGTTATAGAACGGCCAATTCTAAGCAACTTTTCAATTGATTTCACTATTTAATTTTTATAGTTATTTGCCTTTTTTTCTGACTCTTCACAGCTTTCAAATGGTCGTTGCCGACTCCCTTCTTAAAAAAAAAAATGCTCTGTAAGGCTACAAATGTATTATTGTAACTTTTTATTACTGAACCTTCTATTCAGGCCCTCTCCTATTCATATTCCAGTCTCTTATTCAAATCAATTCATGGTTATTAGGGTAATTTGGAACCTAGTTACCAGATTGCTTAAGATGCAAACTTAAGAGCTGCTGAAAAAAAGCTAAATAACGTAAAAACCTTCAATAATACAAAATGAAAATCAATTGCACATTGTCTCAGAATATCACTTTTTTTAGAGGAAAGTGAAACATTATTAAAACACGGTTTTCTTGGGTGACCTTTTTATGGCTTTACCCTATATTAAATACAGTTTTTTTAGTATTATTTAGATTTTGCAGTAGCTGAAATTACGTCATGATCGTTCATTTGCCATACTTTGATTCTTGAGGCTCTACATGAAATATACTTAGATTAAAATATGCACATTGTGCTTTAAATTGTTCATATTTAGGATTGTGGAACCAAATGACCTCTGAACGATAAGATCCTGGTGTGTTTGGCAAACATGCTACTTTCCAAATCAAATTTATTTCTGTGCATTTAATCAACTTTGACATTCAACAATTGTTTAAGCATATTTGTTCAGGGTTGTCCTGAAAATAAACAAATACTGAATTATAGATTCCTATGTGAATTAAAAATTCCCCCTAAATTGAAGAAGCACAAAAAAAAGTCAAAAATTGTCTGGCACTATGTGTAACTGAAGTTCAAAATTCTTCTGGCAGTAAAAAGGTTAATGGAAGTTAAAGTCAAAGAATGTGCTGTTACTCTGCTTCAATTATTCCCTGGCTGTAACTTTCCTTATCACAATTCTTTACAAGAACGTTAACCTGAAGCCAATGAATACTGGGTTACCCAGAATGAGGGTAGGATTTCCTTACAGCTTGAGAGACATAAAAAAACTATTCCAACATAAGAATCTACTAAGCATTATTCAGCATGAAATTATAGTGGTACTTCAAAAAGAATGAATAACTATACATACCAGTCAGCATAGAAATTCACTAAAGCAACATCAGCATTTCCTGCAAATATAAAAAATTATAATTAAAAAAAAAAGTAAATTTTTAAGAAATACAAATATTTAATAGTCCTTGTATGTTTTAAAAAGTACACCAAAAAGACTTTTCAAGTTGCTTTCCACTTTATTTTTTGTTTTCCGATACGGTTTTCTAATTTTTCTAATAATAAAGTTTATAGTTTTATTTTCATCTTCTTTTATCTCTCTGGAGCAGCTCTGGGAAGGAAGTCTCTGTAAACTGTGCTAATTTAATACAAACGTTGATACAGTTCTTATTTTGTGGCGCTGCTGAGCCTAATTCCCAAATTTAATTAAAGGCTGCTGATACAATAATGACACGAAAGCATTGTAAAAACACAATGGAGCCGATCAGAAAATAGAAAAAGATGCTTTGATTTTTTTATGGTCAAAACTGTTGAATTCTACTTCAGTTATCCAAATTCGATCTGAGTTTTTTTTTTTTTTAAAACCTCTAATTTGATTTTTCGAGATCATATCATACTCAGGCTCTTTAAGAATTCGAATTCGACTATTCACCACCTAAAACCTGCCAAATAGCTGTCAATGGGAGACATCCAGAAATCAGTTTGGAGATGTTTGCAGCCTTCCTGACAGAGTTTTTTTTTTTTTAATTTGTATTCAATTCATATTTTCTGGTTGTTTGATTTGTCCAAGCTTGAAAATGTAATTTTTAAGAATAAATTTCAATTGGTCGAATTTTGAATTTATGGGAGTTTAGGGGAATTTTTAAAAACACATATGAATTTCAAATTAAACTTTTGATAAATGTGCCTCCCAGTGTGACATTCGCCTTACTGTTAGGCTCCAGTAAACAATGTAAAACGGGCAGTTTTGCTTCAGGAATACATTTTTGTGATTACTGAATTAAAATACCTTGTAAGCCAACTCGGTCAAGGGTCAAGAAGACTTCTGTGCAAATGGAAATTTCTCTAGAGTTCATCTGCAAAGAAGTCTTTAGGAAACTCCAAACACTTATGTTTCACATTATCATTTGGTTGAAATTACCAAATCGTGCAGGTTTCCAAGACCTTGCCATATTCTACTGAGTGCTGAAATGGAGAGAGCCAGGAAAAATTATGTCTTACTTCCTGTTAATTTCCTTTCTTGGTTAATTTCATTCCTTGGTTCCTTTTTGGGTTCTTCCCAGAGGTAAAGACAGTTTAGTTTTTAAGTCTTGAATTCTGGAAGAACTTGGCTAGCCTGCACAGGGCCCTAATCTCAACATAACTAAACACAGTTTGTATGAATTGGAAAGCTAACTCTAAACCAGGTTTGCCTTTCCTAAAATCATATACTATATAAACCAAGCAGGCAAAAACATTGTTCCACACAACACTGCAAATAAAATACAAATATTTATTTAACAAAACACTTTGCATTTTTTTGCAACTTTAATGCCCTATAAGTTTAGTAATAGCACTAACAAGAGACATCAAAGTCTGAATTCATACCGAACAATATCAAACAACTGTTCTTAAAGGGGTGGTTCACCTTTATGTTAACTTTTAGTATGTTATAGAATGGCTAATTGTAAGCATCTTTTAAATTGGTCTTCATTGTTTATTTCTCATAGTTTTATTCATTATTAGCCTTTTTTTCCAGCTTTCAAATGGAGGTCACCGACCCCATCTACAACCAAATGCATTGTAAAGTTACAAATGCATTGTTATTGCTATATTTTATTACTATTCTTTCTACGCAGGCCCTCTCCTATTCATATTCCAGTCTCTTATTAAAGTCAATGCATGGTTGCTAGGGTAATTTGGGCCCTAGCAACCAGATAGCTGAAACTGCAAACTAGACAGCTGTTGAAGAAAAGGCAGAATAACTCCAAAACCACAAATAATAAAAATAAAAACCAATTGCAAATTGTCAAAAAATATCACTCTCTACATCATACTAAAGTTTAACTCAAAGATGAACAGCTCCTTTAACATTCTTCTTGCAAAACCACCCCTTTTGCAGCCTAAAAATATTGTCTTAATAACCTGTGTAATTTATTTATTTATTTTATTTATTTATTTCCGATATCCAAGGTGTGTATATATACACATTTTTAAGCATTTAGCATTACACTTAGAGGGACGTTTATCAAAGGTCATTTTTAGAATTCATTTTTTTTAAAAACTCCTCTGAAATCCCATAAATTAGAAATTCATCTAACTGAAACTTATTTTAAAAATTGAATATTTAAAACTGGGATGAATTAAGTCGACCCAAAAACTCAAACTGAATTTGAATCAAATTCGATTTGAATTTAGAGAACTTGATATGAGCTTTTTCTCGGAAAGAAAATTAGAATGTCAGCAAGGCAGCAAACAACTACAAATTGATCCCTGGACCTCTCCCACCGACTCAACCAGCAATTTGGCATGTTTTGGGTGGCAAATAGTCGAATTCTTAAAGGGACAGTATGATAAATCTCAAATTGAATTTGAATAATTCCCTAGTCGAATTTGTAAATTTTTGACCATAAAAATTTTAATTTCGAATTTTCCATTCGACCCTTGATAAATCTTTCCATGAACATAGTTGTGTTAGCAAAAGCTAGATTAAAGGAAAATTTATTCACTTAAAGGAAAACTTTTCACACATAGGCCTTTTAAAAAGTCACTTTTAAGAGGGCATTTTCTTCCCCATCCCCTACTTTTAGAATCCTTAGGCTATGGGCACACATACATTTCTCTAAATACACAATGGAAGATTACTTTGTTGAGAGACATTTATTTTATAAGGCTATGAACACACGTGTCTCTGCAGTGGTTCATGCCGCGGTTTTTAAAAAAAAGCCGACCGCTGCATAAATACGCTAGCAGAAGTGCGACTGACTAAACTTGAAACCACTAAGCATATTTATGCAGAGGCTGGCTTTGTTAAAAACTGCGGCAAGTTCTATAAAAATGTTGCATATAATTTTAGTTTTTGTACTAGTCCAAGGCAACCACAGCCCTTTAGCAGTAAAGATCTCTGCTTCCAAAGATATCTATTACTGCCCCTTTTCTGGTGATTAACAGCACATGCTCTATGCTGCTGCCAGTTACCTGATCTTAGAGACTAACTCACAATATATTGCATATATACAGAATATAAACAACCAGATAAAAATATAGAGAGGGGTTGTGATTTGTCAGTGGTATTTAGGAGATTGAATCTTTTTTTAAGACTTTGAATCCCCAGCACCTCTCAAACAGCGATATTCTGTTATGTTTTCAGCTCTTGATTTTGCCATATTTAGAATACTGCAACCAGAAATCTCCCTTGTTTTTTTGTTTCATACTTTGGTTGTGAAGGATATAATATATCAGTGTATTGTAATTGCAAAAATCTTATCACCTGCACAAAAATACAGGCTGCAGTTATCTATGTAATATTTAAGCAAGTTATTGAACTTGATAGCCTTGTCCCTTTTTTCAGCCTCATCTACTATGCCAATATGTAGAGGCTTTCAGAAATAGGGATGCACCGAATCCACTATTTTGGATTAGCTCGAACTCCCGAATCCATTGTGAAAGATTCGGGCCAATACCTAACCCTAATTTGCATATGCAAATTAGCGAGAGGAAGGATTCGGTTCGGGCCAGGCACAAGGATTCGGCCGAACACCTAACCGAATCCTGGATTCGGTGCATCCCTACTAAGAAATATATTCCTAATTAACTTATACATCCAGAATAGACAGAGATTTTTAAGTATTCCTTTTTGTTTCAAATTGCCATTTAATTTGATTTAAAAAAAATAAAAAAAAATACTTACTTAAAATATCATCTATATTGCCACTCTCTAGGGTCATTATTTCACTTTTTACTGGAGTGTAACCCCACATTATCTGCAAACAAAATGGATATAGTTTTTAACACTGATTACATTATGAAAATGTTTTCAAAGGGAAATTTTACCCCTAAACAATGCAAGTCCAAATTTATTACATAAAACAGCCCATATGTAAAACAGTGCTTCATCTAAATAACCCATTTTAAAAATGATACTTTTCTAATAATATATGCTATTGGGCAATGTTCCCTCTCCCTTGTGCACTCATGTCCCCACCCTTCCCCCCACAAACATAAACAAAAAAAGTTCAGTGGCCTTGTTGAATATCTGTGTGTTAGTATATGGGCCACAAGTTTGGCTCGACTGCCTCATGAAATTTTGGGGTCGCAGGCCGGTGCTCCACTCCAGACATTCCCCACCCCATTCAGTGACATCACAGCAGGTATATAAATATTGAGTTTTTCTGGATGGGGCTGATGTTACAGGAGGCATGACGTCTGGGGTGAGCAATGTCAATCAATGTCAGCTCAGACCAGGGCCAAATAAAGAATATACAGGCACAATCCAACTCCACCGCGAGGCAAGGTGAGGACGCTTAATCTCCGTCCAGCCACCACTCTGGTCACGCAGGTACGGAAAGCAGCAGAGAACAAAGGCGCATTAGCTGGATAGGTGGATGAATGAGCGTGATGGGTAAAACTAAAACGAAAGATGAAGTGACCGCTACAGTCACGAAACGTGTTGAGCCATACACTCCCCTGCTTCGTTCATCCTCCATTCCATCAATGGATTGTTCACTGGCTTGGATGTTTTTAAAATTTTTTAAATAAAGATGGTTTTAGTTTTACCCATCACGCTCATTCATCCACCTATCCAGCTAATGCGCCTTTGTTCTCTGCAGCTCAGACCAGGGCAGCAGAATCAACAAATAAAATCAAAAATCAAGCTTGTTCCACCAACAGAAAAACCTCAATCTCACCCAAGCCATAGCCCTGACTATGTTCCCTGCTATGTTTGTCAGAGGTTTTAATATTTTAATGCTTTTCAAGTCGGCATATAAGTACAATTAGGGTGAAAATTCTGACAGTGGGTGACTGGCTTGTTACAGAGAGTGATAGGCTGTGAGAATATAAAAAAAAGATTTCATCATGACAAAACAGATTGAGATTACAGAAGCAAAACACTGCTAGAGATTTTTGAGAAGCTATAAACTCAGATTTATTGTTCACAACAAATATTTAGTTCCCTTTTCCATCCTTTTAGCTTATTCTAACTTCGAACATAACTCACTAAAGGTGGCCATACCCTGAGAGATCTCCAAACGAGCGGATCTCTCGTGGCCATACCCTGAGAGATGTCGCCAAACGAGCGGATCTCTCCCCGATATGCCCACCTTGAGGTGGGTGATATCGGGCTGATCCGATCGTGGGCTCTAGGGCCCAACGATCGGATCATAAGGGAGGCCATAGAAGTATGCACCCATTGTATACCTGCATTATGAATGAATAAAGCTGATATGATGTTATAACATCCGACTCCTGAATAACTCTCAGCCTGCACACGGCGGCAATACTGAAGACAGAGGCCATATGGACGGTCGGATAGCGGGACTGCATCAACGAACAGATGCGGCCGCGATCCGACGAGATTTTTAGTCCTGTCCGATCGACTTCTGGCAGACTTTCGCCCAGATATCGATCGGGAATGCCCGTCGGAGGACCACATACATGGGCTGATAAGCTCCCGTCTATCAAGTTTTCAAATGCAAGTTATCTATAAAAAAGAAATTGACCAAAAAATCTTTGCAGTCCTCCTTTGATCCGACTCCTATAAGAACTTGTTCTCCCAAAGTGTTAAAACATCCAAAAAAGTATATGTAGGGGCAGATTTACTAAGGGTCAAATTTAGAAGTTAAAAAACTTCTAAATTTGACCATTGAATTTTTTTTAAAGGGCATTTTGATCGAAAATGGACCAAAAAGGTCAGTTTTAGATCTAATAGAAATAGTTGGAATCACTCTAATGCATTGTCCGATTCGAACAATTTTCCGCAAAATCCTTTGATTTCCTAGGACTTAGAAAAAATTTCAGGACAGATTCTAGGAGATCCCCCATAGGCTAAAATGGCAATATAAGGCAGCAAAGTGTCGAATTTGAAGGATTTTAAAGAGACAGTACTTCGAAATTCTAGTTTTCAAATTTTTTCACTTCGATAGTCGAAGAAGCCCAAAACTACTTTGAAATCTCAAACAATTGAATTTTATTCAAATATTCACTTTGACCCTTAGTAAATGTGCTAAAAAGCTCCAGAGGTTAGATATGCTGCGTGTCACGTAATGAGCATGGGAGAGAATAAAATATGCTACTTAGCGTTATGGTTTCATACTCACACACTTTTCACCTTATCTTCCTTTTTTCATGCAATAATAATCGCAAATTTTTAATTTCACCACGTGTCAAAGTATAGTAATATACTCACACAATGTATATAGATATATCAGCATATGATGCAAATGTCTTTTCTGCGGATGCTTTTCCGAAGACAGCTCTGACATTTGAAACACATGCTGATATATCTATATACATTGTGCGAGTATGTGTGTGTATATATATATATATATATATATATATATATATATATAT
>CM044442.1:56206952-56219934 GCA_024363595.1 Xenopus borealis | reverse complement strand
CAAAAGAATAAGAAATCAGGAAGGGGGCAAATAGTTTTTCACACCACTGTATACCTGTAACTGAATAATAATCCACATAGTTGAGTTATTAGAAATAAATGGGGGTCTATTGTAAAGATTACATTTTGTGTACTTACTTGATATCTTCTCCCTCCAGTAATTTTTTATATGTAGCAATTTCTACATCTAAAAGCTGTTTAATGTCCAGCAACTCCTGGTAGTTGACAATAATTTTATGAAGTTCAACTTTTGCAGACTCAATGGCAGATTCATAGCTTGTTATCTGAGCTTGATACTCTGCAACTCCCACGCTGGACCTTGCTGCTACTTCAGCCAAGCTGCTTTCAAGTGTGTAATTCTAGTAAAGAAAATTGTAGTTGAAATAAAATCATTAATAAATAGGAATTATTGTAACAATTTACATGACAAACCTGTACATCAATATAGGCAGTCTAGCAAATAACTTATATTCCTATAAACTGGTATTCTAATGAGGTAGGTGCTGTTAGAAGTTAAATTAGTTAATAGTTCAAAGGACATGAGTATATTTTATCTGCAGTGAAAGTGATAAAACAATGTTATAGTCATATTATTACCATACCTTTCTATTCTAAAATAAAATCCAGTTTAACTGCTAGAATACATTTATTTCTTCTTTTTCCATTTTTAAAAAGAGGGATTGTTTAAGTTGTAATATGGTATAACAAATTTAAGTTTGGTACGACTTTCAATACTCACCACTGAAAGAAGCGACTGTAGTTCTGTGCTAAATGTCTGTAATTCCTTCTTTGTGGCTGCAATTTCTGCTTTAACTGTGACAGCAACTTCGGACGTTTTTGTTGATTCACTGTTTATTTCTTCAAGCTTCAACCAAAAATAATTACATTAATAAAATATACGTGATTAATTTGTTCTTTACTTTTATTATTACTTTTATTATCAGAAACAACTTTATTTATTTGCCAAATTTTCAGTATTAACTTGTATGGTTACATTTTAAGATTTTGACTTATTTGATATTTATGTAAGACACCAGCAACCTGGTGTGATGGAAACACCAAAACAGAAAATTATTTCTTTAAGTACCTTAGCTCTAAAGTAGGCTTCGGCGTCTTCTTTATGCTGCTGAACAGATGTTTCATATTCTGCTCTCAGTTTGTTTAATGCAGTGGTGAGATCAAATGATTTAACAGCATCAACTTCAATGAGAGATACCGAGCTCTCAGTTGTAGCACCCAGCTTACTCTGTAGTGTGACAAGTTCCTGATACACAAAAAGGGTTACAGAGATTTATAAAAGATGTATAGAGCGCTCACATGTTTATGCACTGCTTTACAGAGATTTTTAAACATTCTTATAGGTCCCTGAAGTTTACAATCTAAGTTCTCTATTGCTTTTACAAAACACACATGGATCCGTTTCATCAGCAACTAAGTTATCTGCCTGATTGTTTTTGGAGCTAAGAGGAAACCTTTGAGAAACATTGAGAAACCAACTTAGACTCAAGGGAAACAAGCAAACTCCTTGCCATCAGGACCCAGAATCAAAGTAAAGACCCCTGAACTGCAATACAAAAGTGTTACTGTTCCTTGCTATACATCTGCATTTTTCTTCATTATCTAGCATAAATACACAAAGGCTTATAAGATATCAATTGAAATGCCACATCACATCTGGTGCACAGGCAAGATAAATAAAAGACTGAATATGCCAGTATGATGACAAGCACTGCATTACACATACACTTTTATATTTTTTTAGTTTAGTGACCACCCAAACCCCATCATGCAAGAGCCGCATGATATCATCTTAGGGTCACATTTCCTTGACAAGCAGAATTTTTTTTTTATCCAAAAGGCAGCATTTTAACTATGATGCCTACGTAATTGCAGTCAGCAGAGAGATATGATAAAACTGATGCAATTGTGCTTGCACCTCAACACAATATGGCCACAATTGTGCTGAAAAGTTCTGTGGGAATCATTTCTAGAATGAAAGAGAGGTGGGTATGATTCTTTTGGAGAAACTGCACTGCTGCACATGACACAGTCTGCTCTGGGAACCCTGGAGTTGCTGCCTGGTTCGGCGGTAACGGTATATTTCCAGGGTTCCCACAGTGACCTTTGTTAGTAAGTTCAGCTGCACTCAATTATTAACAGTGATGCAGGAGGAATGTAGCACCACTGAGAGCAACTTTACAGAACTGCAAAGAGGGAATGATCACACATGTACTTTTACTAAATGGTAGCCCAATGACTGCAAGGAAATTTATATATATGTCACCTCTTCATGTGTCTTTTTTAGGAACTCAAGATCATCCAGTGCAGCGGTAAACCTTTGTTCTAGTATGGAGCGCAAATCATTAGCAGCGTCAATATCCTGAAACAGAAAATTGATTTTTTTTTTTTAATATCAGCATAATTTCACGATTAAGCACAAAAATGTAGCAGATTTACTAAAATCTCAAACTTTTGGCCTGTCTAATTGACATGAATGTCTATCTATGTTGTGAGTTATCTTAAAAAAATCTTAAAGGGCACCAATCATAACTAAAATCATTTACTAAGTAAATGCACTATGTGAAAGTTCAAGAAATCACATTTTTAAAACAGTTAGAATTGTTTGTATAATGTAAATCAGGGGTCCCCAACCTTTTTTACCCGTGAGCCACATTCAAATGTAAAAAGAGTTGGGGAGCAACACAAGCATGAAAAAGTCCTTTAGGGTGCCAAATAGGGGCTGTGATTGGTAGCCCATGTTTGGACTGGCAGCCTACAACAGGCTCTATCTGGCACTATACTTAGTTTTCAAGATTGGAATTCAAAAAGTAGGCATCTTGGATTTTACTGACTCCTCCTACCTATATCTTCACAGCCAACTGTAGCTCTGAAATCTCGCACATGCTCAGTTGAAATTCCTTGCTTGCCTAATAAACTGTCTATGCTATTTTGAAATCTGCCAAACTTCTGTGTTAGTGCTGCCACCTTCTGGAAGTTGCTGTGTGCCCATCATTTGCATAATTACACTAGCAAGGAATAAGATAGGGAAATCTTGTGATACTTAGAGTTTACTAAAGCTAGGCATTCTGGGTAGAATACTCAGGACTTTTCATGTTATAGTCACTGTATGGACTCCCTCAGTGAAAGAAGTAAGGGATTTTTATTTATTTTTTTTAAACCTGCTGTTTTTTTCAAAAAACTATATATGTAGTTTGATTAAACTTGTTTAGTTTGTACTGGTCATATTGTTATTATGTGTTTGATTTTGGCTTTGATAGGTGCCCTTTAATTCAGAGTTAAAAATAGACTTACACTGGCACACAATGTTTTCAGAGCACTCCGAATCTGTAAGTACATACATTCTTTTACCGTAAGTGTCATTTATTATGAATATGTTGTGTCCTGCTGGACTAACTTGATTAAGTATTAAGTAATATCACAGTAATTAGCTTGACAAAATATTTACATATTTAGATTTGTGGAAAAGTGTATTGTCTGGATAAATTTTTGCCTCAGGAGAACATCACAGCAACAAAGTATGGATTTGAATTATCGCAAATATTCAGCAGGGCACAATTATTGCTCAGAAAATATTAGGTGTTCAAAGCACTGTGCTTGCCATAAGCCTTGACAATGTAAAAGTAAAAAAATTACCCTTTTCATTGCAGCAATATCTGTTTCCAGTTGGTATTTCACTCCCAGTTCTAGGTCATATCTGAAAAAAAGATGTACATTTTATTAATTGCGTATGAGCTAGAAATTTACAAGAAAGTTTAGTTTAGCCTAGGATAAGTCTAGGATACATTAATTAAATTGTTACCCCTAAGTGCTCTTACACTTCTTCCCCTAGGGCTCATTCAATATCATTACAATATTATCTGAAACACAGGCGCAATGGACACACACAAAATTAATCTGTAGAGCATTTTAATGATACATTAATAATATATTCAATAATAAATACTGTTTTGGTAAATTTACAATCATAGCCAGTTGCCTTGGAAAAATATTGTTTGTGAACATGCTTACTTGGTTTTAAGTTCTTCAGCTGCTCCTCTGATGTTGTCAAGTTCAATCTCATATCTTACATTTTCTAAAGTTAGAGACTCAACTGTGTTTCTCAGATCTGTCAGTTGAAGTTCATAGTTGACTGGGGCAGAGGAATCTGACGATGTGACAGAAGAGCCACCTGTCAAAAGGTTCACTTGTGTCTGAAGAGTCTGATTCTCCAGCTGTAGCTGTTTCACTTTCTCCATGTAAGAGTAGAAGCGCTCATTTAGTCCTGCTAGGGTTTGTTTTTCTGAAGCTCTAGACAGTAATTGGGGCACTACACGAGGTGCACCAACATTCAAGGTTGAACTTAGTCCACCTGCAGTCAAAGAACGCCCCAAAGAAAATGCTGCGCTTCCTCCTAAACCTCCACCGAATCCTCCTCCTACACCAACTGAACCAAGACCACCACCCACACCAATTCCAATACCGCCAAATCCCCCACCTAAACCACTACCCAAACCAAGACCAGCTGCTCCTCCACCAAAAGCAGATCCTCCAGCTCCCACAGCATAACCTCCTCCAACACCTAATCCTCCTAAACTCAAGCGGGACAGACCAGCTGAAAACCCACCACCAGCAGCTGCACCATGTGCAAGTGAGTATCCAGACTTTTGAGAAGAAGCAGCTACCCAGCTAGCAGAACTGGAGCCTGAGATGGACATGATGGCACTAGAAGAGAAAGGAAACAAATGCAGAATGGAACAGCTTTAAAGTAGTGGTCTTTCAGGACACAGGTATGAAAGCAAACAGTTGAAATGCTTCTGGTTTTTATATGTTTCTGTAGAATCAGAAACACCTGCCTTGCCTGGGGAGAGTGTTTCTACATTTTTGCAGAACAAGGACATTTCCAGCGTCTGCCCTCTAGCATGACAACATATGAAATATGAAAATCAATAGGATGATTATCTTTTGAACCCCTAAGCAGAAAATTTGCTGTATGTGGTCATAGATCCTCATCTATCTTACTTTTTTGGTTTCTTTACTGGCATTCATCTCAAATCTACATTATGCAGGTATTTTATTTATTCTCCATCAAGTTTTATATGTGCCACATTTAGAAAATGTAAGTTAAAGCAGTATGTTTGAGTACAGTGGAAATTATTGTCTCCAGCAGCTACAAAAATCGAATTCACACTATACATATATTAGAATAACATTTTATAAATCGTTATGTTACTATCCCAGAACAAAAATCTAATCTAAAAATGATTTACAGTTTAGCTTACATGAGAGTCATCTTATTCATGTGGGCACTTGTTTGAAGGCTTATGGAAGCTTATACAGACTTTTTCTGTAGTATTCTGTATGAAGTGAAATATTCACCATTTATCATCTTAAATTCAATGAATAGGGCTTACATTATTTGTGCTTGTTGGTTTAGGAAATATGAATGGTGTGTAATATTTCTTGCATTAAATATGGTAAATCTGAATTTGACAGTAAATTCTCATGGTTCGCAAGAAAACCAGTCACCAGTCCACTGAGAAGCCCTTTATTTGGACAAGCTAGTACCTGTGTTACACACTGAGGCACTTGCATTGTATTGCAGGACAAATACAGTCAGGACCCAGTATTTCTGAGATTTGCCCAACAAAACACTTAGGGGTAAATTTTAAACGAGTGAAGTTCCGCCACTAAGGTGAAATTCCGCAGCTCTTAATTAATTTCTATGGGATTTTGAAAGGCGTATTTATCAATGGGTGAAAGTGAAATTTCACCCTTTTATAAAGATGCCTTTAAAAATCCCATAGAAATGAATGGAAAGCTGCGGAATTTCACTCTAGTGGTGGAACTTCACTCTTAACTTCACTCTAAGTATAAATATACCCCTTAACATCAAGCAACAATCACCTTTTGTGACTCAATAGACAATTATTTCATTTGTATGAAATCTACTCAAACAATTCTCCTTTTTTTGTCCCTAAGTAGTTGTCAAAAATCTGGGACTAAAAAAGCACTGCAATCTCATGATGTAAAAAAATGAACAATTGCTAACTTTCACCTGGCGCAAGTTTGTACAAAAACTTCTTGGCCAAATTGGGAGCAGAAACTCTGATGAGTATTGGTGACAACCATAAAAAAGTGTTAGCGCTCTTAGCAGAGAAAAAAAATAATTGTAACTTTGGTCAAAAATTGGGAGTGGAGATGGCCGTGGTACTGTTTTCAACCACTGCGGGAAAAATAACGTTTTTTTTTCCATTGGCAAACATAGGAGCTGTTATTAGAGGAGAAATATTATAAGACCAAATTAAAAGTTGCTAAAATATTCTAGGGATTATTATAAATACAGCCTCAGTTGTAGTATTACAAAAACAGACACAACTTTGGATACATTTATTAAAGGTACCTCACCTAGACACAGTCCTCAGTATTTGCGTCAAGTGCTATCGTGTCTATCCAGTCTGGTGAATAAATAGGTCAATAGGTGCAGCAGACTTGTGCTCAAAGATTCATGTGCATTCCCTAGTAACAATACATGAAAATCTGTAAAACTACTCACTGCAATTTTGCAAGTTTTAATGCACTGGCCATAAGACCAAATTAAAAGTTGCTAAAACATTCTAGGCCTTATGAATACAGCTTCAGTTGTAATAACACAAAAATATACACAACTGTGGACACATTTATTAAAGGTACCTCGCCTAGACACTGTCCTCAGTATTTGCGTCAAGTGCAAAGTGAACTGCCTGTAACCAATCAGTGGAAACCAAGGAGTAAATTTACTGAAAGGCAAAGTGACTAATGCTGGTGATGATTTGCCAGCGTTAACGTTTTCAGTCACTTTGCAGATTTACTAACGGCGCAGGTGTCACTTCGTTAGTGAAGGAGTTAGACGCTAGCATTGCTTCGCACTCTAAACGCCAGGCAAATTTCACTGTGGCGAATGGACTTAACTCTGCAAATTCACTAAGATGCAAATTTTACTGAAGGTTACCTCTTTCGCCAGTTCAGACAATTGGAGTGCATAGAACATCATCAAACTTCAGTAACTTACATCATCATTTTTGAGTGGAATACGCTGGCTGATCTGCCAACCTTATCTTCTGATACCTTGTTCCCTGATACCTTGATTCCTTGCTCCTGCCTGTTCATTGCTTCATTGGTAAAGACTTTATTTTGCACTTTTTCTGTAACGTTCATAGCGGGAAGCCGCTGTAACGGGAGTAAATCCCACACTTGCCAGTGGGTGTGGTGGAGGCTCAGGGGAGTAGCCATAGACAACGGGAGCAGGCATGGTAAAATAAACAGGTTTAATGGTGACTGAGTATAATACAGGAAAAGTTCAAAATAAACTCTTTACCAAGGAAGCAATGAACAGGCAGGAGCAAGGAATCAAGGTATCGAGAACAAGGTATCAGAAGACAAGGTTGGCAGGTCAAGAATCTCAGGAGCAAGTAATCAAGGTATCATGAACAAGGTATCAGAAGGCAAGGTTGGCAGGTCATCCACAAAAAACAGGATACAATTAATGACACAGCCCTGAGCAAAGCTCAGGGCGTGGTGTATAAAGGGAAGATATTAGAAATAGGGAATACATGAGGATAATGAGGTGAGAGGAGACAAACTGGGAAACAGACAGAAATGCAGAATAATAAAACAAGAAGTCAGGACCAGCCCTAAGAGCCCCCAGTGGCTCATGGAGCAAGTGCACCCAACTGTCCAGACTACAAGTCCCTAGAGTTTGAATCCTGGGATGGTCCTTACATTACCCCCCCTTGAGGATAGACCTCTGGGCAATCCCAAAGTCAGATAGTCCCCACTTTTTTGGAGCAAATATAGGGACCAGGCAAAGGGGCATAAACAGGAACCACTGGCACGGAGACTGGAACTGGCTGGGCTGCTAGCACAGGAACTTGGACAGGCTGGGAAGTCATCACAAGGGAACAGATTGGCACCATAACATTGTAGTTGGCTGGGAAGCCAACTACAAAGCAGTAAGCAATGGAGGTTGCTGAGGAACCCCCTCTGGAGCTGTGAGCAGTGAAGACCGCTGCAGGATAGGCCCCTCTGGAGCTGTAGGCAGCTGGGTAGGCCCCTCTGGAGCTGTAGGCAGCTGGATAAGTTCCTCTGTAGGCAGATTTTGGGAAGCCGGCACAGGAGTCAAGACGGGCTGGGAAGCTGGCACAGGAGACAGGACTGGCTGGAAGCAGACACAGGAGACAGGACTATCTGGAAAGCCGGCACAGGAGATAGGACTGGCTGGGAAGCCGGCACAGGAGACAGGACTAGCTGGGAAGCTGGCACAGGAGACGGGACTGGCTGGGAAGCCGACATAGGCACAGGAGTCGAAGCAGACTTTTGATGAACTGCATCCAGCTTGTCAGAAAGAAAATGCAGACTTGAAAAATATAGTTCTGTTTCCTCTCACATACCTCTAGGCAAAGAAGGAGATTAGCATCTCAGTGGTCAGTGGAGTAAGTGCACCCAACCGTCCAGAGTACAAGTCCCCAGAGTTTGAATCCTGGGCTGGTCCTTACACCCACCTATATTATGCATAATACATTTCCCTGATTTACATCTTCCTCAGTTTTATACTATTTTTTCTGGTCCCCTGTAAATGGGGGCTATACTGTATGATCATAGTCAAATTTTTTAAATAAAAATGAATTTAAACAAGTTTCACACAACTTGAAATTTACATGATAATAAATCTGTCCCTAAATGTAACAAATTGTAACTAAATGTAAATGCAACTGAGCTGCCAGACTGAGACACTAGAGAAGAAATATTTAACATTAAAATTACATTTTGGGGAAACAGTAAAAAATAAAAGATGGAAAGCAACTGAAAAAAAGTCTGTTTATGGTGAACAATCTGAAAACAGCTGAGCTGAAAAAATGTTTGGAAGATGAGCAACCACTTTATATCTCTTTTTGCTACATTATATACTTTGAAAGTATAAAAAAGGTTTATACAGTATAGATAGACTATAGTTTCATGTCTTCGCACTCTTTCTAGCTCATTACTATTTTTCTTAAGGACTAGGGCACAAAACTGCATTCCATACTCTAAGGGGCAAATTTACTATTATTCCGCAAAATAAATTTGACCAAATTCAAATTCGATAAACATTCGACCATCGAATGCTTATTGAATTGTTTTAGGCTATCATTTTGCTCGCTATACGATTTCTCGATGAATTCGTACGATAAGATACCGATTGTTGGATTTCAAGAAAAAATCGTGAAATTTCCTTCGAGAGTCCGAAAAATTTGTATGATTCGTATGATTGAACGCTCCGATTGTACGAATGGTATTCGAGCAGGCCTCAGAACTTCCCATAGGCTTCTATTACAATTTGGTAGGTTCAATCTGCCGAAGTAGTCAGTCGAATAACTTTAAAATTTAGATTCCTTCGATCATCGAATGATCGAATATCCGATCATTCGATCTATTCGATATTCGAAGAGGCCAAATTTGCATATCCGATTTCACGAAAAATTCATACAATCATAATTCGATCGAACTTCGATCATTTCACGTGAATTTCATAAATCGGCCCCTAAGTGATGCCTTACCAGGGATCTATAAAGAGATTATTAGTGATGGGCGAATCTGACCCCATCATTTGTCATTTTAGTGGCAAAACTCAGAAAAAAATTTGAGCATCACTAGAGATATTATGCTTTAATCAATGCTGTTTTTAAGTCAGCACTAAAGGAGTGAACAACTCAAGCAAAGAATGGCAGACTAAAAATACATACACACATCAGGACCTTCCTCCTTTACAGCCTTTCACACAAAATTCTGGTTCTGGATGAAACACTACAAAATCACACTTCAGCAGTACCACTTTGTAGGGAAAATGTTGAACTAGCAAATTTTAAATTCCTTATGCATTCTTTAACAGAACAGGTCACCTTGAAACAAAGTCACTGCTCATTTAATCTGTTCACATTTATCAATGGTCGAATTTCGAATACATATGCATTTTTTAACTCTAATATATATTCTAATATAGTCTAAATTTGAGAGTTTTGACCAAAAATAAATTTAGAAAATCCAAATTCAAATTTTTAGATTGACCCTTAATAAATCTGCCCCTGAATGCAACAACTTATGTAAAAATAAATTAATTCCTGTTAAACTAAAAATACTTAACACTAAGGACAGAACATATAGAAACAATATCAGATTTAGAGCTATTTCTGTTAAATAGCAACATTTATTTATTTGTAAGATTTCATTAGTGTGTGTAATTCTACAAATTCCTAAAAATCTTTTGGTGATTGATAGAGCGTTCTGTCTGCCTACGGCAAAAAAAATGCAGCATTGTATGTTATTGCCATAATATATTACACTAACATGTGATAACACAGATAAGCTACAAATCTGCATGGACAGTATGCAGGATATTGAGAATAATGTGCCTCCTATTTATAAAAGATAAGAATAGTACAAGTTTATAAAGGTTATAGAATGTAGCGGTGAATGTTAATATTCTCACCTTTTCTCACTGATTAAATGTCTTTGATACTTTTTCTCTGTCTTTGATATTTTTGACTAGAGTACTAGATGTATCTATTTAGGAGGCTATATTACCATAAGTTATCATATTACCTGCTACTGAACTTGAATGAAAAGATATATAAATATATCCAGTCATATACACCAGAAGGTAATAGCATTAACACAAAATGCATACATATACCTAGTCTGTTTTCAATGAGGCTGAAAATAAAGTCACTTGAGACAATTCCAATTAACTTCTATAAAAATTCAGCAGCTTAAATGACTATTTGCAGGTTTCAAAGAATACCTCATAGAAGTTAAAAAAATCTGTCCCTGAACAAACATTCTTGCTGGGGCAAATCCAGGCCTGTTGGTAGAGTATTGAATCAATTAGCCAATGCGGTCCTCACCCAGTGGATGTCATTATTATCCTTCTCTTGCCCTTGCCTTTCACATCAACCAATGGGATTAGACCCCTGTCTATTTAAGGAGCTGTCCATGTGCCGTGTTTGAATGAAATTGGCATGAGAGTCTTTTGTTATTTTTGAAAAACAGTAGTAACAAAATGTAATGAGCTTCACCAACAGGACAGGGCAAGGGGGTGTTTTTGCTAGAGTTTATTTCTGCATTCAACTAACCATTTACCTATTACGCCTCCCGGTGTATCTAAAGCGCACTTCCACCATGTGGGTGGCAATGATTCCCTAACCACCAGTCAGTGGCTGGCTCAGGATATGATTAATAAAGCTTTAATAAAAATTAATGTAACCAAAGAGAGCTCATTTCAGTTTTAGACTGGCCCATATTTCTGATTTTCTCAGATTCACTGTTATCTGGTAAGGTACCTATGGATTGGAGAAAAGATGATGTTATTCCAATATTTAAAAAGGGATTACGATCTCAGCCTGGCAATTATAGGCCAACCAGTTTGACATCTGTGGTGAGCAAATTATTTGAACGCTGTCCAGCAGCCCAGCAGCAGCCTGATTGGTTGCAGTCAGCCAATCATGGCTGACTCTGCCCTATTATATGGCCATCCTAGTGTTGTGGCAGCACCCCTAGCTAGGTTGCTCCTGCTCTAGCCCTTTTCCCCTTGTTTCTACCTTGCCCTGATCTGCCCTGTCTTGCTTTACCTTACATTGTACCTTCCCAACCTTGACCCCTGCCTTGCCTGTTCTACCTTGTACCTTCCTTTCCCTGACTTCACCTTGAACCGACTTTATCTTGCTTGTTCCTGATTTCTCCTTCCTGTTCTGCCTTGAACCTAACCATGCCTGCTCTCCAGTCCTCTCACTATCCTGCTCTCCAGTCATCTTGCCATCCTGCTCTCCAGCCCTCTCACTATCCTGCTTTCCAGCCCTCTTGCTATCCTGCTCTCCAGCCCTCTCACTATCCTGCTTTCCAGCCCTCTCACTATCCTGCTTTCCAGTCCTCTTCTGCTCCAGCTCTCTTGCTACTCTATCCACAGTCTGATACAATCTACGCCCGCACTGTCCTATCCTTTCAGTCTGCCCCCGATCTACACCTGCACCGTCCTGTCCTATCCTTTTTGTCTGCCCCGATCTATGCCTTCACTGTCCTGTCCCATCCTTTAAGTCTGCCCCCGATCCATGCCCACACCGTCCTTTTCCGATCCTGTCAGTCTGCCCCAATCTACGCCCGCACCCTCCTGTCCTATCCTTTCAGTCTGTCCCCAATCTACGCTCGCACTGTCCTGTCCTATCCTATTAGTCTGCCCCCAATCTACGCCCACACCGTCCTATCCTATCCAGTCTGTTCCTGGTATCCCTTCACCCGTTCCAGTCCTAGTCGTCGCCTTCTTCAGCCAGTACTTGCCTTCCCTTTACGTGTTCCCTGGGCACAACCAGCTCCTGACTCAAGGACTCACCCTTCCCTTATCAGCATCCACAGTGCCCCCTACCTAATCTTTGACAAAGGCTTGTTAAGTGATCACATTCAAAATTTGTCATAGTGAACGGCATTATGAGCAGCAATCAGCAAAGTTTAATGAAGCATAGGTCATGTCAGACAAATGTAATTGCTTTTTATGATGAGGTAAGTGAGATGCTGGACAATGGGGGAGCAGTTGATGTGATCTATTTGGATATTGCCAAAGCATTTGATACCATGATCCACAAATGACTGCTTTCTAAACGAAGGTCTGTTTGGCTTAATGAAGTAATTTGCATATGGATAGGAAACTGGCTACAGGATTGGGTACAGATTGTGGTTGTTAATGGTACATTCTTTACTTGGAGTAAGGTTCTTAGTGGGGTCCCCAAGGGGCCGATATTGGGTCCACTTTTATTTAACTTGTTCATTAATGACCTAGTGGAGGTTATTGTAATATATCAGTGTTTGCAGATGACACAAAACAATCCAACCCAGGATGTGGCATCCTTGCAACAGGATCTTGACAAACTGACAATCTGGGCAGCTAAATGGCAAACAAGATTTGTTGTGTTTGGTAGCCGAGG
>CM044442.1:56162641-56178900 GCA_024363595.1 Xenopus borealis | reverse complement strand
TGCATTCCATATGCATCCATCTGACAGTTTATATTTGTATGGTCCTCACTGGCGTCTCACTTCAAGTGGTGGAGTAAAGTTAGATTGTTTTTGTTTCAGTATTCCTGGTTTCTTAATTCTGACTAAAGATCCAGTCTGAAAGTGCACTTCTCTTGCACCACGTTTGCTGTCAGTATAAGCCTTGCATTTGGCTTGTTGACGTTTGACAATGTCAGCAGTAGACTATTTTGCAGGAACAGTATTTGGTGGATGTCTCCAACCTAGTGCGCATCTGTCTGCCATGTCATAATTCAGCTGGAGATGCTTGGGTTGTTG
The DNA here is from genome assembly GCA_024363595.1 of Xenopus borealis. Taxonomy (NCBI): domain Eukaryota; kingdom Metazoa; phylum Chordata; class Amphibia; order Anura; family Pipidae; genus Xenopus; species Xenopus borealis. Next base: position 56,178,585 of record CM044442.1, on the reverse strand, counting down.
CATGGCACATTGCGATGTAGCTATGTACTGAGTTTACATCTGATCTCAAATTAACTTTGTGTACAAAGTTCTTTGCACATCCCAATGAAGTGTTGCTTTGGGGTGGCACTGGTGCGGTAGTAATGAGACCATCAATTAACTGTAGGTTTAATGCAGCAAAGAGATCCCTTCCAAGTAGAGCAGTACCCTTATTCACAATGTAAAAGTCACATTTTGCTGTATTTGATTCAAATTGTACAGTCACTGGCAAACAGCCAAGCACAAGGATTGGATCCTTTAAGTAACTGACCAGTCTCAGGGCAGGTGCACCAAGCATATCTTTTGCAAAGTATTTCAAGAAGATATCCTTTGGTAGTATAGAAACAGCTGAACCTGTATCAAGCATCAACTTGTCTGGAATAAATGTACCAGCATTATCCACACTTAATACTGTGACATGTGTAGTAGTGACTTCATGAATATCTTTAGCAGAACTACGGCAGACCTTTGCAAAATGTCCTCCTCTTCTGCATTTGTGACACTGTACAGCTTTTGCAGGACATGTAGCATAATTTGCAATGTGTTGTGTTAAACCACATCTAAAGCAGTATTTTTTTTTTGTATTTGCTGCACAGTTTTGCAGCGAATCCCTTTCCTTAGCACTGTATTTTTCCTGTGACATTATTATTCTGTGTTCATTATTAGGCCACTGTTTTGAATTCACAATCTGTACATTCCCAGCAGTGTTAGCCTCTGCCACTGTAATAGCCTTTGCAAGGGTTAAATCTTGCTCTAGGAGCAGTCTCTCTCTAATGCGCGGTGAGTTTGTTTTTTCCACTATTTGGTCTTTTAGAATTTCATCTGTTAGATTCCCAAACTCACAGGTAACAACCAGCTCTCTCAAAGCTGCTACTAAATGTTCTGTGGATTCATCATTACTCTGTCCACATTGGCGGAATTTATATCTTTCAGCAACCACATTTACTCTTGGCACAAAAAAGTTCTTTATAGCAGTAAGAGCAGTTTCATAGGTATCATCAGGTAATGGTAATGTATAGAATATATGCTGTTACTCTGCCCCCAGGCAGTGAATAAGTAAAGCACGCTTTCTAGCTGCAGAAATCTCCCCTTGGTCAGCAGCAATAATGTAATTATCAAACATACGGATCCAAGCAGTAAAAGTTATGGTAGGCTCACCAGGGTTTGGTAGAAAAGGTGCAGGCTGCTGCAGAGGTAGAAAAGACATCCTTGTCGCCATTTGTTGTGTTTGGTAGCCGAGGATGAGGAGGGTATAACAATGCTTTATTAGCAGGTTCATGCAGCCATTACGTAACAGCAGTAACTCTTAATTTCACTTTCAAGCTGTATAGAAAGTCCTGTGTATCCACAGTGACACCCACAGGCCATTTGTATAAACACCAAATATATCAGCAGTTATATTGCCATGTTTTTTTCGGTTTATTTCACACTATGCATATATAATATTTTTTTCACTTTAGAGTTTATGTCACATACTTTGTCTCATGAATATAATGTCACACTGACATCATCAATTTTTTTTCCTCCACTAGGGCTTTATTTGAGTTGTTACTTAGCACCTTGAGAAAGGCTGGTTTAACCTCTGAAATTTAGCTTTGACTTTAATTCATCTTTTTGACCAAGATATGTCTTGTGGATTTGTGGATTTCCTTCAATAAATGGGTACTCATATACAGTCATAGAGCCTGCATAATAATTTGCTCCACTTTCAACAAAAAAAAAGGGTACTGGGTGTTTTCTGATCAAAATTTTTAGTGAAGCAGTATTCAGCTGTATGAAATTAATTCAAATGTGAAAAATTGGCTGTGCAAAAATGTGGGTACCGTTGTAATTTTGCAAATTTGAATGCATGTAATTGATCAATACTGATAAATAGCAACATCAAATTGGTTGGATTAGCTTGTTTAGCCTTGAACTTCATAGTCAGGTGTATTCCTCCCAAGTGTCCCATTTTGTGCGGGACAGTCCCGCTTCTGACAGCTCAACCCACTGTCCCGGGTTAGTACTGGAAAGTCCAGATCTCTCTGCACTGAATGGGGAAAGTCCCTTTTTCCCTGCACTGAACTGGGAAAGTCCCTATTTCTCAGCACAGCCAAAAGAGATGCACTGTTTCTAATTTAATTAACTAATTAACAGTTTTGTCCTTTGGGAGAAGAAGAGTCACAGCTTAAAAGGCAATTCACCTTCATTAGTAAACCTGTAATAAAACATAAAAACTACAGAAATGTGTTCAAACTTTCAAAACCTGCCAAATTTTGTAAAATGGACATGGTAAATAGGGGCCACAAAAATGGGACATGATCAAAAAAATAGCTGCGCTTCGTGAGCCAAATTTTTTTTGTCCCTCTTTCCATTTCCTGGGTATGCAGGTGTGTTCAATCATGATAAAAGGTAATTAAGGTGGTCAATTGCAAGTTGTGATTCTGTTTAACTCTCCTCTGAAGAGTGACATCATGGGATCCTCAAAGCAACTCTCAAAAGATCTGAAAACAAAGATTGTTCAGTATCATGGTTTACGGGAAGGCTACAAAAAGCTATCTCAGAGGTTCAAACTATCAGTTTCAACTGTAAGGAATGTAATCAGGAAATAGAAGGCCACAGGAACAATTGCTGTAAAACCCAGGTCTGGCAGGCCAAGAAAAATAGAGGAGCAGCGTATGCAGAAGATTGTGGGAATGGTTACAGACAACCCAAAGTTCACCTCCAAAGACCTGCAAGAACAGCTTGCTGCAGTTGGTGTATCTTTAAATCGTTCTACAATTCAGCGCAATTTGCACAAAGATCATCTGTATGGCAGGGTGATGAGAAAGAAGCCCTTTCTGCACTCACGCCACAAACAGAATTGCTTGTTGTATGCAAAAGCTCATTTAGACAAGCCTTAGTTATTTTGGAACAAAGTGCTTTGGACTGATGAGACAGTTGAGTTATTGGGTCATAACAAAAAGTACTTTGCATGGTGGAAAAAGAACACTGCATTCCAAGACAAAAACACCTGCAACCTACTAAATTTGGTGGTTGTTCCATGCTGTGGGGCTGTGTGGCTATTTCAGGGACTGGGGCTCTTGTTAAAGCCAAGGGTCAGATGAATTCAACCCAATATCAACAAATTCTTCAGGATAATGTTCAAGCATCAGTCACAAAGTTTAAGGTATGTAGGGGTTGGATATTCCAACAAGACAATGACCCTAAACACACTTCAAAATAAACAAAGGCATTTATGCAGAGGAAGAAGTACAATATTCTGGAATTCCTGTCACAGTCCCCCAACTTGAATATCATTGCAAATCTATGTGATGATTTGAAGCAGGCTGTCCATGCTCGGCAGCCATCAAATTTAACTGAACTGGAGAGACTTGGTATGGACAAATGGTCAAAAATAGTGATGGGCGAATCTCCCCCTTTTCGCTTTGCCGAAAAATTTCGCTGGAAATTCGCGAATTGGTGAAAAAATTAGTGAAACGAGTCTCGCGTCGTTTTTGACGAGCGCCGCGTCGTTTCCTACGCACGTTGCATCGTTTACGTTGCGTCGTGTCATTTTCGGCGCACGTTGCGTCATTTTCGATGCGTCGCGTCAAAAACAACGCGCTACTCGGTTTTTTTTGGCGAATTTTCGCTGGCAAATTTTTGCTGCCGTTTGGCGAATCGCGGGAATTCTCCGCGAATTCGCCCCTGGTGAATAAATTCGCCCATCACTAGTCAAAAATACTGCCATCCAGACACTCATCAAAGGCTATGGGAGTCGTCTAGAGGCAGTTACATTTGCAAAAGGAGGCTCAGTATTGATGTAATATCTCTGTTAGGGTGCCCAAATTTATGCACCTGTCTAATTTTGTTATGACAAATACAAGAAGTCCTCTGCACTCAACCCATTATCAATATATTTAAGAAATTGAGATATTTTGTGCATACAGCTACTAAAAATGTATTACCCTTTAATCAAAACAGGTATTGTGTGTCCATGTATTGCAATATATTTAAGCTATCTATATCTGGCCAGACCTACTCTCAAATTGCATCTGTTCATTAAGAATTCTATTGTTTCGTTATACATTTTTCAAAGGGACTAAGTTTTACCTGCAATTTACTTGCTGATTTCAAAGTAAAACTCCCAAACTATATAGACAAATACAAGAGGTCCTTTGCACTCAACCCATTATCGATATATTGGCCCACTATTTCAAAGTCATCCCATATCTGACCAGTCCTACTCTAAAATTGCATCTGATTCATTAAGAATTCTATTGCTTCATTTTACATTTTACAAAGTTTTTTTACCTGCAATTTACTTGCTGCTTTCAACGTACAACTCGCAAACTTGGTTGCCCTTTTATTAGACACCAATATATGGACAAACAATCCCTGTTTTGTTTAAAGGGTAAGGCATTTTTTAGTAGCTGTATGTACAAAATGTCTCAATCAGAGGCGGACCAGGCCAGCTGGCCACCCTAGGCAACCCAGCCAGTGGGCTCGCCCCCACTTCCCCCATCGCGCACATGCACAGTGCCAATGCGCACTTCCACAGTGACATTTGCCCCCTTGCACTTGCGTAGTGACACTGAACACTTCTGCGCATGTGCGGCTGAGCGCAGTTCACTCAGGTTGGCTTGCTTTCAATATCAGGTTATCCAGATCTAAGGGTAGACAGACAAGGTAGCTGCCCAGCGCCCCCCAATCGTTGCGCCCTAGGCAGCTGCCTCTTCTGCCTACCCCTAGTTCCGGCCCTGGTCTCAATGTCTTAATTATATTGATAGTGGGTTGAGTGCAGAGGACAATTTGTATTTGTCTATATGCTTTTTGTCATCACAGCCTCATTGCTTTCCCTTGTTATGATGCATATTCTATATTTTCTGTTAATCCAATAAACTTTATGTCACTGTTCTATACCCTTTATGATGATTAAGGCAATCAATGGTGTCTCTCAATTAACTATGTATGGCTCTCTTGACCACAGGAATGAAGATAATGTACTAGGAGGGTAACCTATATTAACCAATCGCTAGTAGAAATGTGAAAGCAACATTTTGATTGGCTTCATGGGTGCAGATTTACCCAGGGTTGTCTCATAATAAGTCTTTCATTCAAGGACTATCCTTATCCCTGACACAACAGGTCTATTCCCTATATTTTGTAAGAACAGTAAGAAAAACTTAGCAATCTGAACTTTATAAGCTTGAGTGACTTATTTAATGATTAAAGTATTTATAATCACATATAATGCTCCTGTCATCTGTACTAACTCTCCAGCTTGTAACTCTTTCAGTTGTTAGGTGTTCTATTTACCTTAGCAACCAGGCAATAGTTGCAGACTGGAGGATGGATAGAAGAAGACCATAATAGAAAAGTATTAAGAACATAAATACCATATATTTAATAATACATTTACCTAGCACAGCAGCCTTATAGTTAGAAAGAAACTGAATAAAATCATAAATAAATAATTGAATAGCTACATAATAGAAAAAACCCAAGGGAACTGCATATTTACATTCCATCTAATGTATATTAAATGTTAATTCAAACATGGACTTCACCTTTAATAACCAATAAACTGTTCCCACAAAATCAATATATTAATGTAAGAAGAGAGGTATGTTTACATGTAATGCATATTTTAATATCATTGTTTTGCAATTATAACCATTGTTTTCAATTTTATACATGTGAAATACTGTTTAACAAGATATTGAGCGAAATCTCAAAATGTGCATGGCCAAAAATTTTGTGGATTTGTTTTACATGAGCTTTTGCAAGGTTACAGTTATCTTAATTTGCAAATGCGTTAAAAGTACCTAAGCAGCAAATCAGAAGAAACATAGTTTATGTAAACTCCTAAGTAGCTGCAATGTGTTCAAGGCAAGCTGCAGATTACTACTAGAAATTTCATTTTATTCACAAAATATACTGGTATCATAAAATTCAATTGCCAATATGTTTCTTACAGTAAAAAATTAATGCAAATATCAAAAACAAAGCACTTATCCAGCAAGGCAAGTAAACTACCATTACATAAGACCAAAGTAAATTTATTCCTCATTCATAAATGGTTTGAGGGGAATAATATTCACTTGTCCTACTACCTGAACTGGAACGTCTCAATATGAACAAACATTTTGTACCAAATAATGTTGACAAATGTCGCCGGAATTTGGTTCCAACAAAGGTATAGAAAAATGGATTGATACAGCAATGCAAATAGGCAATATTCCGACATATATAATAAGCACTGTCTATATAATCACTACATGTATCTTTCTGGGAAAGCTTGATTAATATCACTACATTATAAGGGGTCCAGCAGATGAAAAATGCAAGTACAATTACAAATATTAATCTTAAAGCTTTATCTTTGTTATGCATTCTGGTATGAAAAAGTTTCACTATAATTAAAGTGTAACAGTACAATATCACAATCAGTGGAAAAAGGAAGAACATAGTAAGTTGCTGATAATAACCAATTCGCTTCCATGTATCTATTTTCTCAGCAGAGTATCCAGTTTCCTCACACACAATTCCAGCAGAATAATCAATTCTTGTCCCATATAATACAAATTTTGGAACTGTAGATGCAAAGCTTGTAACCCAAATGACTAAACTAGCCACGTATACATAAATGAGTTTTCTAGTTCGTGCAGCTGATACAGCATGGACAACAGCCAAGTACCTGTCCATAGTCATCACTGTCAAGAACAAGATGCAACTGAAAAAACCAATGAAGAACACAGATGAAACAACTTTGCACATGCAGTTTCCAAATACCCACTCATTTTTGTGATAGAAAGCCTGAAATGGTAGCGAGATGGTAAATAAAATATCGGAGATCACAAGATTCAGGATGAATAAGTTAGTAACAGTCTTTATCTTCTCATATTTCAATAGAAGAAACAATATAAGACCATTACCCAACAAACTGAAGGTGAAAACTGTGTAGTAAAAGAAAGGCACTGCTGCAGCTCCAAATTTAATGCTCTCATCTTTTCTGCATATGTAGATTTCATTTTCATCGTCATAACTTATCGTTGAAAAATCCATTGAAGAATTGGAAAGATGAATTTCAATAGAATTGGACATGGTAGTTTTGAATTCGGCAGAAGATATTTTCAAGGTTTGATATCAAATGTTTCGGTTGAACAAGTTCTATTTTGGTGTGGAGTGAGTGTGGTTAGCAAGCCAAGTCGCACATTTCTTTGTTGCGAGAACTGAAACTAAAGAAGACCATTCATTTGGTGGGTAGATTACAAAACTGCAGGAAGCATATGCTTGGCAGGAACAGAGGCATACTGGAAACACAATTTACTTTCTGAGAAATAAAAACCCGCATAACAATTTCTCTATATCAGCACGATGGAGACAGGAATATTAGTATTAATGCTTAAAAGGATACCATTATCTAAAACAAACTGTTATTCATACCTGAAAACTGTCAGTTGTGTTAACTAGATCAGTGCTTAAAATCATATCTATATGAAATATATTTCCTTAAGCAACTATTTATCTTAAAAAATAATATACTGTATTTTAGATGTATTTTCAAAAATTAAAATTTCTAGCTACATGCTGAGATATATATCATTCTGCCTCCTTCCACTCATAAGTTTTAACTAACAGTAAGTCATTTTCTTAAGCACTAATAATGATTTTAAAGGCTAGAGAAAGAAGAAAAGTTAAAGGATATTATTTAAGTTTTTGTTTTCTTACCAGCATTCGGTTTCTAGTGTAAGCAAATCATTAGGCTGTAAAAGTTTAATCTCTGTCTATCATGTGGGAGACCTCATCCCTTCATTTGCCTTTAAATATCACCGCAGGCAACACCCGTTCACTAACATCTTATTACAAGACACAGATCTTTAACTTCTAGCTATCTCCTTGTGGCTGAATAACCAACACCATAAATGAGGAAGCAACCAAATTCCATCACTTTTTTGGGGGTGGGGTTGGTCTGGCAGAAACATCTGTATGTTGCTTTCTAAAACTATGGATTGGTGCATCACTATATCAAACTGAACTTAACTAAAACAATACTGGAGAAACTTTTGAGTGAGCATTTTTTTCAACTAACTATTGAAACACGTATCCATGCCCTTAATTCATCCCATCTAAACTGCTATCTGCAATCAACAACTGACAAACCACATTGCAAGAATTCTGCTACACCCCCACAAAGAAAATCTGCTGCTCCCCTCAGTGGTGTAATTAGATGTTTCTGGGCCCCCAACATTTACAGATGTTGTCCTGTTTTCCAATGTGTGTTGATACTGGTCATTAATTAGGACCTCATGGGGCCCCCAATGCGTCCAGCCCCCCCTGCAGCCACAGGGTCTGCTTCCTCTGTAGTTATGCCCCTGGCCCCGCTATTAAAATCACTGACATGGCAAAGGATACATTTAAAAATTATACTACAAAAATTCAAAGCTTTTCACTCTTTGCTACACATCTTTGTCCCATACTACATATATTCTCTCTTCATACTGTTTGCTCTTGATCATCTCCTACATTACTTTCAGAGCTACTGTATTTTTACATCACCCACACCCACTGCCATTAAAAGGAAAAGGAAAGCTACTGAGGCAGTTTATTGCCAATATATTAGCCACAATAGTGCAAGTTATAACACTACATTTATTCTGTAGAATGCTTTACCATACCTGAGTAAACGGCTCTAGAAGCTCTGTTTAGGATAGCAGCTGCCAAATTAGCTTGGTGTGACATCTCTCCCTGCTCACTCATAGTTCTGGGCTCAGATTACAGCAGGGAGGGAAGGAGTGAGGGAAAAACAGCAAGGGGGAGAGGAAGAGAGGAGCAAACTGGGCATGCTCAAGCCCTAGCTCTGGAGGATTATACTAAAAACAGGATAAACTTATGTATACAAAATTGATGGAAAGAAATTCTGTGGTTATTTTGACAAAGGTCTCAGATACTTTGCCTGTGTGTGAATTCTCTGCTTGTGAGTGCCATACTCTGCCTGTGCGTGTGACATACTCTACCTGTGTGTGACATACTCTGCCTGTGTGTGCCCTGATCTGCCTGTGTGTGCCCTAATCTGCCTGTGTGTGCCCTGCTCTGCCTGTGTGTGACATACTCTGCCTGTGTGTGCCCTGCTCTGCCTGTGTGCCATACTCTTCCTGTTTGTGCACTGGTCTGCCTATGTGTGCCATACTCTGCCTGTGTGTGCCCTGCTTTGCCTGTGTGTCCTGCTCTGCCTGTGTGTGTCATACTCTGCATTAGTGTGCCCTGCCTGTAGGGTTGCCACCTGGCCGGTATTTTACCGGCCTGGCCGGTATTTTTAGTAGTTGATCCCAATGTTGTTAATAGGAAGAAAAGATAAATATATAGGAAGGCCGGTATTTTTTTCAGGAAAAGGTGGCAACCCTATCTGCCTGTGGAACATAAGCCTGATATTTGTTCTGGGGGTTTGTTAGCTTTTAAAAATAAATTATTGTTAGGGGCCCCTAAGGTGTTTAATCATGTGCTGGGGGTGCTGTGTTATCCGAGGAGAAGAGGAGGAATATGGATTCAAGGGTATGTCTTAATATGACAACTTTTTTCACATGAGTGATAAGTGAAATCACAGTGAGCACCAACCATTTGGTTTTTTGGTGTGCTACCATTTGGACATAGTCTTGTGGTAACATGAGTGTGGTTTAAAGTGGGTGCGGTTTAAAAACAGTAAATGGTCAACACTGGCTTCCATTATCGGCCCTCCACTATGTAGGTCAGAAAAATTCTGCAGAAGTTGGACAGCACTGATCAAAAACCCACAAGAGGCACAACATATTGAAAATGGTGTGAGACCTATTATCGAGAATGCTTGGGAACTCGGGCTTTACCAATAACGGATCTTTCTGTAACTTGGCTGTTTTTACCTTAAGGGGCAGATTTAGGGGTCGAATACTAAATTCAAATTCTCTAATTGGTTTTTGGTTTCAAAATTCACAAATTCTAATTTTAATCCCCCAATTCAAATGTAAATCTGAATGCAACACACCTCAACCATGTAAATAGTTCTAATTTTAATATTTGCTACCTAAAACCTGCCAAGTTCATTTACAAGTCAATGGCAGAGGTGTTGAACCATTGGAATATGTTAATTGCCTTCCTGACGTCCAAGTTTTTTTGGAGGGAAAAAAAATTCAATTTCTAATTTTCACGTCGGGACTATACAATCGAATATTAGATGTTTACATTTTTTCTTAAATAACCTCCCATTTGAGTTGTGATTATATTCAAATTTATACGATTAAAAAAATTCACATAAATTTGACCTTTGAGAAATCTGCCTACTAGTGTACTAGAAAATCATGTAAACATTAAATAAACCAAATAAGCTGATTCTGCTTCCAATAGGGATTAATTATATCTTATGTTGAATGAGTCTATGGGAGACAGCTTTCTGTAACTCTGAGATTTATGTATAAAGACCTTCCAGATAAAGAATTCCATACCTGTACTGCATAACATGGCTGAATTAATGACCTTGACATGGTTGTTACCTTCCATTTTTATAGTGTTGCTTGTGATTATTTTCCTTATGTTTATAAAAATGGCAAAGATGAAGATAAAAAAATTGTAAAACATCCCACAGCAGCGCAAAACTGAATATGTAAAGCACCACATCCTTACTTCACTGCATAAAACCATGATTTTTGAAAACTATAAATTCCAGAAAATTCTTAATGGAGCAATGTGTTTTTGTGCTACACAATGTCAAACTCCAAATAAATATCTATTATTTTCTGCTTCTTTATAAAAAAAAGTCTCAAAAATGCAGACGCTGTTCACGCTGTTACAATGGAGTAAAGTCAATACATTTCTATTGTAAATCCTTTAAAAGTTACTCTATACTATGATGTGTTAATTTTTCAGAAAAGTGTTGCATTTGCTTAGCACATAAAATTATTCATATATATTTCCAAAAGCTATATCTTTTAATAGAAATATGTCTTCACATCTGAGTCATTTTAGAAAGAAACATCTGGCTTGGGGAGTAACAAAGTAAAACCACAAAGCAAAAAATATTTAGCAACATTAACTAGTTCTTTTTTCCTTTTTCTTTTATTTCCATCCTTTCAATATATTGTACTGAAAAAGATATACTGCAAGTAAAAATATAAATAAAACTTTTTGTTATACTGTTTAAAATATGACCTGTAAATATGCATATAAAAGCTAATACTGAGTTCAAATATGGACACAATACAGTGGTACTGTGGGAAAAAATCCAGAAGCACACCAAAAAGTTAAACATTCACAAAAGTCGGAACGTTTCGGGCCTAAGGCTTGATAAAGGGCCTATATTGATCGTTGTCCCCGTGCAAGGAGGGGGACTTCCAGTTGAGCACATACCCCTCCTCTATCATTGATAAATACAGTGGAACTGACCTACTGGAGTAGTGCAAACATTTTTCTTCAACAGCCATTTCTTTGAATGAGCTCTCAAAGTTATATTGGCACTAAAAAACTATTTTTCAAAATATTAATGTACTTTAAAAGTTGATGTTGTGTTGATACTAACTACTGCTGCACATATGCACAATATGACAGCTCCCTCATAGAAGACATGGGAGATCAAACAGGTAATGTAAAAGCATCTGGCAAATACTTTTATGGCAAAATTATGAACAGCATGCAAATAAAAGGTTATGATAGATGTTGAAAAAAGATTTAATTTCTGGTGTCAGTATCTCCTTAAGGGTCAGTTGCCCCAGTGACAAATCGCCTCTTCTTCGGGGCGACAATCTCCAGGAACTGCCTTCTCCCTGCCCTCCGCCCGCGAAAATGAAAATCACCTTGTGGCAACTCACATGCGGCTGTTCATTTTCTGAAGTCACCTGAAGTTTCCTCGTAAGGCAACAAAAAGAAAAGTTGATAGGACAATGATCTCTCGTGCAGCGCTCAATTTCTCCTCCCTGGCTATTTCCTAAGACAGGCAGGGAGGAGATATCGATCGCCGCACATAGGGTTGTCACCTGGCCGGTTTATAGGAAATTTATAGAAAAGGTGGCAACCCTAGCTGCACAATGGATCGCCCAATCACTTTTCCTGAAAAGGAGCGGAATCAGAGTATTGTTAAAGGGCACCTATCGTCAAAAACAGTTACCCCCGCTCGCTAGTGATCCCGGTGCGAGCCGCCATGACAGTCGTGGCGCATGCGCATTTGCACACGCATGACGTCGGCCTCAACACTGGGAACATTTCTTAATGCGAATGCGCCTGACGTCACACACGCGCAAATGCGCATGCGCTGAGACTGTCATGGCGGCTCCCACCCGATGTGAGCGAGTTAGCGCTGGCGAGGGGCATTTAAAAAAAACAAAAAACACCAGTACCCCCAACCGGAATGCGGGCTCTATCAGCCCGCACATTTGGTTGGGGGTAACTGTTTTTGACGATAGGTGCCCTTTAAGTTATTTCTTAATAAAGGTTTTGCGATTTGAAAGTGTTATTTGTCTTGGTGTTTATTTTTCTATGTATACTAACGAGTTTAAAAGTCAAGTTAAGTTTGCAGCACCTGTATTTGTTTGGCATGGGTATAAACTAAGGACAAATAAGGGGAATGCTGGAGGGTGATGTAATTTGAAAGTGAATTAAGGCCAGAGGGAGAAAGAACTATGGTTAAAATAAACTAAGATATAGTAATGATGAATTACTAGGGTTAAAATTAAAAACGTAACACTTTAGGGGCCTGTTTTACTGTGCCTTACCACAAGTGCAGAAGCACTAAGGGGTCTAAATGCTTAGATTATATAAAATATTCTCAAATGCAGTTTAAGGGTAATGACACAGGGAGGCACATTTATCAAAGGCCAAATTTCATTCATGTGAGTTTTTAAAACTCCCCTAAACTAAAATTTGAAATTCGATCAATGGAAATGTTTTTTTAAAAACTTGGATGAATTAAATTGACCTGAAAACTCTAATTGAATTCAAATCGAATTTGATTCAAATTTAGAAAATTTCAATGTGAGTTTTTTTCTCCGAAAAAATTTGAATGTCATGAAGGCTGCAAACAACTCCAAATTGATCCCTGGACCTCTCCGGCTGTTTCAAACAGCAATTTGGCAGGTTTAAGGTGACAAATAGTCAAATTTGAATTCTTAAAGGGCCAGAGTATGATAAATCTTGAAAATCAAATTCGAATTTGTAAAAAAACTCAAATCGAATTTTAATAATTTGACCATAAAAAAATTCTAAAATTTGCATTTTCAATTTCACCCTTGATAAATCTGACCCTGATAGTGTTCATGAAGTGCCATGAAACTGCTTAAATATTACACCCTCTGTAATCTCATAAAAGACCTTCGGTAAGCCACTCTCATAATGGCATTCTAGAAGAAATTCCATGTAGCAGGCACCACGTTCTAGAGCTTCTTGAAAAAAAAAAACAGCCCTTAAAGAACCCACACACATAAACAGGGGAACTTTTGAATCTAATTTGTGGGGAGGAAACTTTGGGGGGGCTGAGGATGGGCTAGGATTTAGTTCTCTTTTAACTGATGCATTTTTTGAAAATCCAAATTTAGTATTAGGGGCAGTACTGTAACTACAATATTCCAAGCCTGGTTGCAAAATCTTTACCAGACCACCACCCCCATGCCACCACCCATTCTTTTTACCTTCCAGTGGCTCTTTGCAACAAAATACATATAAGTATTCCTTGTAATACTTTTACCTACTTTTCCATACTTTCCCATGGCTATTGAGTTTGTTTCTTTCACTTTGTAGCTTGGCTAAGGGCGATGTTTCAGGTGTTTTTATGAGGTAGCTATGTATAAATGTGGCATTTACAGCTTATGAAACTGCCCCCTTAGTGTCAAGTGAATCAGCAAATTAAACAAATATCATTGCTTCATTGTTCACCTTTTAATTCTTCTAAAGACTTAACTATGGCATTTCAAGTTATATATTATTAACCAAAAACAGGGTATATTCATACACTGTATCTCTTTAGGCTGCAACTCTACCCTCATGTACACACCTACACACAAGACTGCTTGCCCTGAGATCAGCAATTCTAATTAACAGCATTTAGAAAGTTAGTTAAAGGAATAATTTAGTATAAAAATTAAAACTGGGTAAATAGATAGGCTGTGCAGAATAAAAAAATCTAATCTAGTTAGTTAGCCAAAAATGTAATGTTTAAAGACTGGAGTGAACAGATGTTTAACATGATAGCCAGAACACTACTTCCTGCTTTTCAGTGCTCTTGGTTCTATTCAGTCCATCTCCTATTCATATTCCGGCCTCTTATTCAAATCAATGCAGAGTTGCTAGGGTAATTTGTACCCTAGAAACCAAATTGCTGACACTGCAAATTGAAGAGCTGCTGAATAAAAAGCTAAATAACTCAAAACCACAAATAATAAAAAATGAAAACCAATTGCAAATTGTCTCAGAATGTCACTCTCTACATTATACTAAAAGTTAACTCAAAGGTGAACAACCCCTTTAATACAAAAGCATTTGTACAAACATACATTTTGGTCTGTAACTCCCCAATAACAGAACCTACAATCGTATCAAAACAAGAAAAATTTATTTTGTTTGAATGTGATTTGCTAGGTTTTACCAACTGCTAATGAAGCTTAAGTGTATGAATCCTAGACACACCCAGGTATGGATTACTTTATTCCAAGATACACTTGGTAACTAATGTTACCAAGTGTAAAATTAATATAATGCATGCTAAAATATTTAGAGCATAGTTTATTATTATTATTATTATTAGGGGAAAAAATGTACAGTCAGCACAGTTTTCCACTTTGCCTCAGTACAAATGGGATTGAGCACAAGGATTGTGGAGGTATTTTTGGATCGTGTTTATAAAGGATTTCTCTTTTGCATGGTAGATTTTTAATTTGAATTTGTAGATGCAGCAAAAACAGTATTTCCAGTAATTCCCACTATAGACTTGTGTCTGTTTGTAGTGCTGCGTAGGGTTGCCACTGTCCAGTTTTGACCCAGACAGTCCAGTATTTTGAAGGGCTATCTGGGTCAAAATTGTTTGCCCAGATTTCCAAATTAGGACAACTTGGCAGGATTTGGTGAGATTGACTCAGCAATCAGCCAATCAGCAGTCATCAAATCGTAGCCCCACCCCTGACATAATCGACCCAACCTATGGGGACTTAAAGGGGCTGTTCACATGTACTTAATTTTCTGAGACAATTTGTAATTGGCTTCCATTTTTATAAGTTGTGGTTTTTGATTTATTTAGCTTTTTATTCTGCAGAGCTCCATTTTGCAATGTCAACAATTTGGTCCAAATTACCCTAGCAACTATGCATTGATTTTAATGAGAACAACAATGGTAGAGTGCTTCCACCCCTGAACATGTACCCTTTGCGGTACCAGGTGCTACACTGAGAGACCCACTCCTGCCATACGGGTCAAACAGGTACATAGAAAGATTCCAGTGGCACACTGAGTATTGAAAAAGTGTAGAATTTATTCACCCCAAACACATACAGAAAAAAGGCAAAGTTTCGGACCACTCCGGCCGAGCCTAATGCAACAATCATGTACTCCACATTTATAGTGTGATAAGGCTCCTCCCCTTCCCCATTGGTGACATCACATCCAAAGTGTTTATATTTCAATAATTATAGGTGTAATAAGAGTCCTAGTATAAAAGTCCAATATCCATTGTAAACTTAGAAAAGGAAGTCCATAATAATCCTCAAAATATTGTTAATGCACTTTTGCTCCACTTATTATTCTTTAACTTGTGCCCAAGCATTTGTAAATTATCACTATAAATAAAATTTGATTGAGCGTTTAAAGTGCTGAATGAATGCACCTGCAGGTTTGTATCCA
Source organism: Xenopus borealis (assembly GCA_024363595.1). NCBI lineage: Eukaryota > Metazoa > Chordata > Amphibia > Anura > Pipidae > Xenopus > Xenopus borealis. The sequence goes on along the minus strand of CM044442.1, from coordinate 56,162,757 downwards.
TAAGGTTAAGACAAACTATAAACACAAGCTCTATATTGCACTCCAAAAAAGCAAAAACAGCAAACCAGTTCAGGTGACTTAAGTGTAGGCAACACGTAATGTGCAGATTAAAACTT
>CM044442.1:56131006-56146208 GCA_024363595.1 Xenopus borealis | reverse complement strand
CACCTTTTCCTGAAAAAAAATACCAGCCTTCCTATATATTTATCTTTGTTTCCTATTAATAATATTGGGATCAACCATCAAAAATACCGGCCAGGCCTGCAAAAAAACTGACCAGGTGGCAACCCTACTCATTACAATATCCGTAAACATGTGTTGTCTTTTTTTTATTAATTGTAATTTTTATTTCAGTTTTGTTAACTAATATTTGCATGGAAAGATTACAAGCATATTTGATTTCCAAATTGTGCCATATAGCCCTTTTTTCAATTTCCCCCATTGCTATTGGTTAAAGTGCATAACAGATAACACCATTATGTTCTACGGAGATTATCTGCTGTGTAACCTGAGCCTTTTTTTCCTTGAATGGCTGCCACCATTGCTACACAGCAGCTTATTTATATAAACAATAGTGGTGTTTCTGAAGCAAACACAGCCGTTTTACCAGTGCAGGGTAACATTGCATTGTATTTGTATTACTTTAAAACACTTAATATTTTGATATTACTGTTCCTTTAACCAATACAGCATTGGAATGAACTGATCTCACCTCTTTTGGATAGCATATGACCAAGCACATGTAGATAATATAAAGAAACAAGATCTTCGTTTTCAACTTCTTGCCATCTAACTGTTCACTACTGCATCTAGAAGCAACTGATAACCCATCAATATATGTATAACATGAGAGCCCACATAAAACCAGTATTCTGGATAGGAAATCTTTGTGCTATTTTCTTAGGGGCAGATTTAGAAGTTAGCGCACCACAGAAAAAAACACTTTCTATTTAATCCTATGGGATTTTTAGAAGTATATTTATCAAATGACGAAGTCTAACTTTCACCCACTGAAAAATACACTTCTAAAAATTTCATAGGAATGAATAGGAAATTGTGGGTTTTTCTTTGGTAAACTCTAATTTCACATTTTCATCTGTCATGATTATGCACATAAGTAGGACTACACATATTTTTGTCTGCCTGGTTTTCATGCTAGGTGGTCTTTTTAGGACTGGGGAACAACTGCCTTATGCCTAACCCATAGCCACTAACTTTGAGTTTTTTTGGTGGCACACAAAGTGAGGTGCTGTCAATGCACCCAACATGCAGGTGGAGAGAAACTAGTGATTTGCCAACTTGAAACTGACAAATTAAAGGAACAGTAACATCAACATTTCTTTTAAAAAATGTGTTACTATACATCAAAAAGTAAACATCAAGACAAATAAAACTTTAACAGTGCAAAGGTTCTATTAAGAAATAAATTCCAGAAACTCCACTTCCGCTCCTGTTCAGAAAAGGCAACAGGGCGACCATCAATTGTGCGGCGCTGGATTTCTCCTCCCTGGCTATCTGTCATGTTGTACTGAAAGCATGTGAAGCAGCTGCACCATCGATTTGGAACAGTTGTAGGTGCTGCTTCGGAAGGGTGATCACATAAAACTCTATGGAGCAGTTGGAGTTCTTCTGGCACAGTTGTTCCCGGTCCATTTTGGCCCCAGTACTAATCTCGCTGCTCTCCTCCTGCACGGTAATAGAGGGGAGCTTGATAAGCTGGTCTTGTGCTTGATAAGCCGGTGCTCGTCAAGATAGACAGCTGTGGCTGTTGATGCGGTACACGTTTGGGGTGTCAGAGGGGGCTACAGATGCAATGAAAGGGTTAAAATGTGCCGTGTTTATTGGAGTGTAAAGAGCTGCCCCCCCAGACCTGTACCGGAGCAACAGCCACAGCGGTCTATCTTGATAAGCCGGTGCTTGGGGGTCACCATGTAATTGTGCTCCGACCCCCCCTGTCAGTTATTGCCTGGCTGGTCTCCTCTCGCTGTTGCTACGGTACAGGTCTGGTGAGTTGCTGAGGGCTCTTGTACTTGTATGGGAGCGATCTCTCGGGCGACTGGTCTCCTAGCTGCGCACACTCCCCCCTCACACAGAACTCGCCGGGAAGATCCCGCAGCTCCCCTGGCTTTTCCCATCACACCACACAGCCCATAGGAAGGGAGTCACGCTACAATGCCAGTAGGTTTTCTAAGTTACCCCACCCAAATTCTGTTCCGATCCGAGCTATGCAGCTCCCCTCTGTTTACTGTGCGGGAGAACTGCGAGATCAACTGTGCCAGAAGAACTCCAACTGCTCCATAGAGTTTGATGTTATCACCCTTCCGATGCAGCACCTACAACTGTTCCCAATCGAGGTGCAGCTGCTTCACATGCTTTCAGTATAACATGACATAGCCAGGGAGGAGAAATCCAACTCTGCACAATGGATGGTCGCCCTGTTGCCCTTTCTGAACAGGAGCAGACGTGGAGTTATTTCTTAATAGAGGCTTTGCAATGTTTCATTTGTCTTGGTGTTTTTTTTGATGTATAGTAATGATTTTTTTTTTTTTTTTTGATGTTACTGTTCCTTTAAGTAAAGTGGTTTGGCAATCACTAAAGCTAAGCAAGTGCTTCAAGGTCTGTGCAACTTTTGATGGTTTAGGGCAACAGTACTTTATATTTTTATTATTTTTAAACACTTGAATTTTTTTGTTGTTAAGCTGCCTTAAAGGAAGAGTAGTTCCTATCCTAGCTATCCTTCAAAATATAGGAAATTGAGTATTACTTCCCTAAAGAAATGGTAAATCTTCCATTTAACAGTCTTGTCTTGTAGGATCACTCATTTAAAGGGTTTTGTAATTAAAAGTCAGAAAAATGAGACAAAACATAAAAAAAACATTTTACTAGTATAGATATGGAATATTATTTAATCTGTTTTGTAGATTATGTGGACAAACCTCTGGAAAAATCTTTGAAGTTGGTGCTTAAAGTTGGAGGTAGCGAAGTGACAGAACTATCTGGATCTGGCCATGACTCAAGCTTTTATGAAGATCGATCTGATCATGAACGTGAGCGTCACAAGGAGAAGAAAAAAAAGAAGAAGAAGAAATCTGAAAAAGAAAAAGATAAGTATTTGGATGAGGACGAAAGGAGACGACGAAAGGTAGGTGTTTTCAGACCCGAGAAATAAAAGTACAGGTATGGGATCCTTTATCCCGAAACCTGTTGGCCAAAAAGCTCAGAATTACAGGAATCTTCCATAGACTCCATTTCAATTAAATAATTTAAAAACTTATTTCCGTAATCTCTGTAATAATAAAATGTATATACTTATTGGCGAGAAAACATTACTATTGGGTTTATTTAATGTTTAAATGATTTTTAGAAGACCTAAGGTATGAAGTTCCAAATTATGGAAAGACCCCTTATCTAAAAAAAAACTCAGGTCCAGAGCATTCTGGATAACGGGACTAATACCTGTATTATTACTATCCATTATGAAAATATGTATAATTTTGTGTTACCTGAAATAATTTTAACCCATTATTAATAATAAACTCTGTGTACAGTGCACACAAGTAGTCTCTGCATTCTTAAAGGGATATGGTCATGGGAAAACGTTTTTTTCAAAATGCATCAGTTAATAGTGCAACTCCAGTAGGCTTCTGCACTGAAATCCATTAGAGCAAACAGATTTTTTTTTTAATATTCAGTTTTGAAATCTGACATGGGGCTAGATATTTGGTCAATTTCCCAGCTGCCCCTGGTCATGTGACTTGTGCCAGCACTTTAGGAGATAACTGCTTTCTGGCAGGCTGTTGTTTTTCCTTCTCAATGTAACTGAATGGAACACAGCTGTTATCTTGTGGTAGGGAGCTGTTATCTGGTTACCTTCCCATTGTTCTGTTGTTAGGCTGCTGGGGGGGGGGGTTGATATCACTCCAACTTTGCAGTACAGCAGTAAAGAATGATTGAAGTTTATCAGAGCACAAGTCACATGATTTAGGACAGCTGGGAAATTGACAATATGTCTAGCCCCATGTCAGATTTCAAAATGAAATCTAGAAAAAATCTGTTTTCTCTTTTGAGAAATGGATTTCAATGCAGAATTCTGCTGAAGCAGCACTATTAATTGATGCATTTTGAAAAAAAAATTTTTTTTCCCATGACAGTATCCCTTTAAGATTATGATAACTGTCTGTTCTATGCTGTAAATAATTTTTTGAATGTAACTAAAACTTGAGATTTGTTACATGGAGTTTTTAAATGAATGCTTCCCACTGCATATTTTTTCTACTGATTTGTACTGCTCCATGGCTAGGCATGTATGCTCATTAGTCATTGCTCTTGATATTCCAGATAGGAGAGGAATTCTGGATTCATATTCTCTATACAAATATACAGTTATGTCCCTAATTTATGGACAGTGCCACAATTTCCATATTTTTGGCAAATTTGATTGATAAAGCAATCAAGGTTATACAGTTGTGCTTGAAAGTTTGTGAGCCCTTTAACATTTTCTATATTGTAATATGAATATAACCTTAAACAGCATCTGCTTTTCAAACTAGTCCTGAATGCAGATGAAGAAAACTAAAGTAAAACAAATGGCTATATATTTATTGATAAAAAATTATTCAAATACATATCTGCATGTGGCAAAAGTAGTGGATCCTTAAGGTTAATATATATGGAAAGTGAGTCTGGTGTTTTTAATCTGTGGGATGACAGTCAAGTGTGAGTGAGAGACCCTGTTGTATATACCTAGAAAAAAAAAGTTTGGACTCCACCAATTTACAGTCAGAGCGATTGTGTACAAATTGAAGAAAATAAAGACCGTCCCTACCCAGAAGTGGTTGACCATCAAAGATAACTCCACCTGCAATGCGTCTAGTTGTTAGAGAGCCTACAAAAGAACCCAGAGTAACTTCTATCTAGGCAAACAAAGGCCTGTCTCACATTGGCAAATGTTGGGGGTTCTTGAGTTCACCTTCAGCAGGACACTGAACAGCAATGGCATGTATGGCAGAGTAGCAAAGAGCCACTGCTCTCCCAAAAATATTGCTGACTTTCTACAGTTTGTTAAAGATCATTGAGACAAAACCGAAAGATACTGGAGAATGTTTTGTAGAACATTCTGGCTTAAATGAAGAGTTACATTGCATTCAATTTGTGAAACGTGGTGGGAGTGTTCTGGTTTGGGTCTGTTTTGCTACATCTTAACCTGGACAGCTTGCCACCATTGATGGAACAATGAATTCTGAACTGTACCAGAGCATTCTAGTTTATTCTTTGGTTTTCCTCATTTTCAGTAACCTTTGTTTAGGGCTATGTTTCACTTTACCTAGGAAAATGCTTTCCCCTAATTCTCCTAAAGAGAGAGCACAAAATGTTCAAAATGGCTTGAGCTGAGCCCAAATAAAGTATAAAGCTTGACACATAATTTGAAACAGAGCTGATACATTTACACAGGCCATCACAAACATTGTTCATTATCAGTTCATGCCCCTCTAATGCTTACAATAAACTACTGTTCTCACATTCACAAGATTGTTTATATTTCAAATTTATTTTAAAAAATACATATATAATATATAATACCCCTGCTTAAACTTCTGGGAGCACCATGGTATGTATGATGGAAGTGTGTGAAACAGCCTTGGACTTTGTTTATATATTAATATATGTAAATGTTTCATAAATAATTTTTTTTTTTTTTAGGAAGAAAAAAAGAGAAAACGTGAGAAAGAACAGTGTGATTCAGAAGGTGAAACAGAAGTTTTTGAATCTGTAAGAAAAATAGACATTGAAGCAACAGATCGTCCAGTTAGAGCATGTAGAACACATCCAGGTGAATAAAGTTAATATAAAAAGCTTCTAAACTGTATTTGCTCCATAGATTCATTAACAGTACAAAATGTTCTTGTTTACACTGCTGGAACATTAGATTGAATGGTTTCATTTTTAGAAGGCATGGATATACAAGCCTTCTGAAATGAACATTGATCGCATGATGTTATAGTGAACGTGTCATCCAGATTAAAAGCATCACAGGTATGGATCCATTATCTGGAAACCCATTATCCAGAAGTTCCAAATTACAAGAAGGCCATCCTTTATAATTTTTTAAAATCTTTTTTCAAATGAAACTTAATTTTTGTTTAAAACTTCTATACCTGTTATAAAGTCTTTAAAATCCTCAGCTGTCAATCATATATTGCCTTCCCGACATGTTTGTGTAACCTGCACATAAGTACTGCATCAGGTCCTTTCTACTGGCAGGTACATTATATTTTGGAATGATACAAAACTTGCCTTGTTAACCGTTTCCACAAAATGCCACCTGCCTCTATGCTCTCTATTGTGGATTTGCAAAAATTTAAAATGTAAACAAGATTGATAACAAAACAGAAAAGTAATGTTTAAAAACAACTGTGATGCAAGGGTCCAAATAACCAAGCCTTAGTAAGTCAAAAAACCAACTGCAATATCTAAAATGTTGATGCACATATTAGTGATGTACAGGCCAGCCTGAAACCTATGGATTCTGCGCATATTAGCTGGCTAATCTCTCTTCTGGTCATGGTGGGTGGTTGCTCAGATATGCCAATAGCCCTTCTTGCCAACAACAACAGTGAGCATGTACTTTTTATCTGCTGGCTATTATCTTTATTTATATACTCGTGCCTGCTTTGCTGTTTCTTGTGATGTCAGAGATGGGTGGGCACAGATATATTAGAAACAGTCACTTGCCAGTTCATTGTGGGTACAGGTTGGGAGAAGGAGGGTGCAAGTTGACTTTTTGTGAGCCCAAACATCACTAACACATATTCGTTTATAGTTCTTTTATGGCAGTGATATGAGTTGGCACTTGTGACTACAAAATTCCTTCTTGTACAGTTTAAAAACAGAGCACCAAGAAAACCAGTATTCATTTTTAAAAAGTCACCATTTATTGTCCATTGTTAAAAATCATGTTGGCATGCAGAATCAAACCATTCTTTGGGTTGTCCACTTGTGGCTTCCCGCCACTTCCTCAGAAGCTATAAAGTGTGGTTTGATTCTGTATAACAACATGATTTTTAACAGTGGATAATAAATGGTGACTTTTTAAAAAAGAATACTGGTTTCCTCAGTGCTCTGTTTTTAAACTGAATGGCATGGAATGAAGTAGCAGTGTGGGACTGCAGTATATGTGCAGCAGGAAGGAGCTTATGCTGACGGGTAAGGCCTCCCACTGAAATGATCTTTTAGACAGTCACTAAATGCCTTCTACTGCATTGTAATAACATTTGATGATTACTGTAGCTTTTATGACTAATAGTAATATTTAATTTAGTTTTTAGTAAATAGTAACTAACTCTTCAAAACTATTTAGACCTAGGGATGAGAGCTTTTTTTTCTTTATTGCCTTTGTTACATTTTCATACAAGAACTGAGATGAAGAAAGAAAGAGGAGACAGCAGTTCGGGAGAGTCTCAAAAGGAAAGATGAAATAGAGCGGGTGGGGGAGATGGGCCCCCCTAGGTTGTTGCTTGGCATGATCTGTGTCGTCTTATTCAGTTATTGAACCAAAGAAAGAGGTGTGCTCCTTGGTGCTGAAACATAGTAGTTACTGAGGCATTAATTAGCCACATTTCAGTGAGTTTGAGTGATAATATCTCCAAGTACTCCCCAAGCCATCTGCGCCATACTTTCCTATATTTTTTGGGGCAACCCCTGGCCAGAGGCTGGGTAGGCCATTGTTAATTAGCTTTTCCCAGAAGCTCACTTTGGGGGCACTTTAGCCTTCAGAATATTTTTTTTTTGGTGAAATGTAGGGGATTAAAGAGAAATTCACTTTTTTCTCTCTTTCAGCAGAAAATGAAAGTACTCCATTACAACAGCTCTTGGAATATTTCCTTCGGCAATTGCAACGGTATGTTTTCAAACATCTTATTCTAGTCTATTAAAAAAATAAAATATACATTTTTCACCCAGTATTTTTTAATAACACTGCAAATTTTTATTACAACTATTTTATATTTTTCAGGGAACCAGAAAAGACGTCCTAAATATATTGTACATTTGATATTAGTGGGACAAAAAAATTACTTAATTTGAGGGAACCTCCCAATAAGCATTTTATAACTCAAGACTGAGGTTTGGGGACACAGAAGTCTGGCTCCGCTGCATTATTTTTGCAGACTGAGAGAAGCAGATCCACCCGTTAATCTGCACTGAAAAGGCACAGAGAGCACAGGTTAGCCTGAAAATGCCTGCTTTCGCATTCTTGGACTGGCCTCTGCTTTATTTGCTTGCATGCTAGCAGAAGCTGCACAGATCAATGGAGCTGCGTAAGGCAGTGTATCCTCTAATCTAAGCCTTCAAATAAAACATGGGCTGCGAGCAGCAGACCCAACAATGTGTACACTGGCCCAAAGCTCTAGTTGTAGAATCTGATCTTGCTAAGATAGTATCATGCATTAGGCATTTTAATGCCTACTTTTCGTAGCTGTTTTAGCCAGTATCCATTAGGCCTATTGCACACTGGGTAAAATGCCCATGCCACCACTACTCCTCTAACTTTACTTCCTTTTTCATTGCTTCCTTCCCTGATGTTTAGTTTAAAATCTTCTCTAACCTAGCCAGGATTCCCCAAAAGCATCAGATTTTACTGTCATTTCAAAGTCAGTGAACTGTTTATTTCTGTTTATTTTTTTTTAAGGAAGGATCCAAATGGGTTTTTTGCTTTTCCTGTGACTGATCAAATTGCTCCTGGATATTTCATGATCATAAAAAACCCAATGGATTTTAGCACCATGAAAGAGAAAATTAGCCAGAATGAGTATAAATCCGTCACAGAATTCAAGGTAAGTATGCTGGGTAGAAACACCACATTTATAAGTTTGAATATAATTGTAGTATGGTTACACAGGTATCTGTACCTGCAATGTATAATAGCTGCAAGAAAAGTCTGACAATTAGAATTTTAATATGAGGCATCTGTATTCCAGAAAACCAAAACATGCAGATGATTTATGGTAAAATGGGAATAGTAATGCTCTGTAAAATCAGATGACAAGGAAATGTTACTTGCTGGTAGGTTGCTATAGTAGCTACTAAAACTGTAGCAAACTTTGAATCTTTTATTATTTTAACCCCTTTTGGATTAAAGGGGAATTTCTTTTAGTATATTATAGGATGGCTAATTCTAAGCAACTTTTCAATTGGCCTTCATGCTTGCTGCTTTATAGTTTTTGAATAATATGCCTTCTTCTTCTGACTCTTTCCAGCTTTCAAAGGGGGTCACTGATCCCATAAAAAAAAATGCTCTGTAAACGTACAAATTTACTGTTGTTACTCCTCTTTATTCAAACCTCTCCTATTCATATTCCAATCTTTTATTCATTCTAACAGACATGCACTCGGATCAGTACATGGTTGCTATGGTTATTTGGATAAATAGCTCAAAAACCACACATAATAAAAAAAGTAAATTTAAAGGTGAACCAAGTATTTTAAATTTGTTTGTTAGAATGTTTTTATTAGTTTAGATGGAGCTTGTAGACTAAGGAATTGTGTTTTTTCTGATAGAGGACACATTTTTGTGCGCCATATGAAAGATCTTGTTTGACAATGAACTGCCAAATTGATATCCAAGCAGTAGATCAAATCAGGCTGATCTGAATGGTAACTAGCCAAAGGGATTTTCCAATCTGCATGATTAAGCCCCGGATATCCGCTAATGAAGGCTTTGTTTTTTGGCCCATCCAATGGGCAAAAGGCTTCAGACGAGCTGCAAAACTGGCAGCTAAAATATGTTTTTCTGCCTTCATTGTTTGTTGACATTGTATTTGTGTATAGCCAGCTTACACTTTCTGCAGGGCTATAACAGGTGAATGTAATATAATATGTTTATGTATACTGCTGTCTTAGTAGTAATATCTATTTGACAAAGAGATACCCCCTAAAATATTATTGTGCAATGGGCTAATAATTAGCTATTGCAGCATGTTTTTTTTTTTTTTACTTTTTTACATAAATAGTTATATGTTGCCCAAGCACAAAAAATTTAAACCCTGGTAACTGAAAACTTTTAAATATTTCACAGGCTGACTTTAAGCTTATGTGTGATAATGCGATGACCTATAACAGACCAGAAACTGTCTACTACAAGTTGGCCAAGAAACTGCTACATACAGGTTTCAAGATGATGAGTAAAGTAAGACCTTGACTGTGAAAATATTTTATACATATTTTTATTTTAGTTTTTATTCATCTGTCGTGTTTTCTACAGCTTATTGTAAATTGCACAACCTAGAGATTATTTTATGCCCAGTGTGTCAGAATATTTAATAGCTCTTGCAAGGGCTGCTGTGCTGCTAGAATATCTTGTTGGTATAAAAAAAAAAACATTCCTTGTGCAATCATCCTTGGCTATTTTCCATTAGCTTAGTAAAAGATAATAACGAAGGCTTATTTTTTATATATGGCCTTTAAAGAGCTAACAACACCAGGAGATAAGAAGACTCTTTATTGATTTACACATAGTTAATTTAGACTGCACTTTCAAAACTGTGTCATTATTTCTAGAAAGGATTTGGCTAACTATAGGCCAGATGTTTAATTGCACCAGAACATGTGTCAGAGGCTCCCTAAATTAACTCGTCAGTATGATCGCAAATTCTGGACTCTTAGTCGAAGCAGTCTGGCAGGGACTGTCAGAATGGCTTAAAGGACAAGTCAATCAAACTTACTGGGGGCTGCCTAACATATAGGCACCCCCCTTCCCCATTGAATATAATCAGTTGCTTTAGTACCTGGGATGGTGATCTTCTGAAAAACATTGCACCGCCATTTCTGCTGATGTTCCAGTGACTTCTTACTGTACAGGATAGCTGCATGCACAGTAGAACAAAATTCTAAAGTCCAGATGTTACTCTACTGAATTGTTTAGTATAAAAATAAAACCTGGTTAAATTGGCTGTGCAAAAAAAAGTGTTTTAATATAGATTGCCAAAAATGTAATCTATAAAGGCTGGAGTGACCTGATGTCTTGCATAATAACCGGAACACTACTTCTTGCTTTGCAGATCACTTGGTTTCCACTGACTGGTTATTAGGCAGTAAGCAATTGGTGACTTCTGGAGGTGGGGGGGGGCACATGGGTCATAACAGTTTGCTTTTGAATCTGACCTGCATGTGAAGGATCAAAAGCAAACTAACTGAACAGTTAGTTTAAATGCCCTTTAAAGTCACTGAGCAAGTTGTGTTCTGTTATGTTAGAACAGTGATTTTCAACCTTGTGCCTCCAGCTGTTAAGGAACTACAAGTCCCACAATGCAATGAAGGAGTCTGACAGCCACAGTCAGGCAAATGCATTGTGGGACTTGTAGTTTCTTAACAGCTGGAGGCACAAGGTTGAAAATCACTGTGTTAGAAAACTGGTCACTCCAGCTGATTACATTTTTGGCTAACTATATTGGGCTGTGCAAAATAAAAAAATTTCTATCTATTTACCCAGTTTTAATTTTTACGTTGAACTGTTCCTTCAAGGCGTCTGAGAGAGGATTGCTGGAACTGTGGCAGAGATGGTGGTCACTGATGCCTCCCTATGTGAATCTTCTTAGATATCCTCTGTCTTCTTAAAACGAAAAGTGAATTTTGGTCTCCGGACTTTGAATTCGTAACCTTTAGTAGTAGCATTCCTTCCATTCATTTTCTTTTAAAAAGACCATGGACACAGCTCATTGTGAACCATTGCCATTCCCATAACATCCATTCATCATAGCACCTTTTGCTATGATTGAAATGTAAAGTCCCTGCTGCTCTGTCCTTTTTTTAATTCTAGGAACGGCTTTTAGCTTTGAAGCGCAGCATGTCGTTTATGCAGGACATGGATTTTTCTCAGCAGGCAGCACTCTTGGGGGATGAAGATACTACAACCGAAGAACCTACTCCTGAGATCATTATGCCCACTGCAGCAGAAGTTGTAAAGAAATCTAAAAAGCCAAGCAAGGATATGTTTAGGTAAACTCTTGTATTTCTGCATTATTATTATTATTAACATGTATTTCTATAGCGCCAACATATTGCGTATTTAATATTTCAATTATGGTACGTATATTAAAGAACAAGGAAACATAGAATCACTGGAAGGTGCCAATTTTTAGACACCCTCCAATAACTCTCTTACTACTCCTCTTCCAAGAAAATGGTTCTGGGGTTGTTTTTAGCAGGGCAGGCCACTTCTCCATGTATCCTGGCATACATGTATTTCAGTGACAGCAAGTCTAAAGAGGCATCAAGCCCTAGAGCCTTGTTCATTTATTTTTGAGGACAATGTTATGTTAACTATGTTTTTGCCATAGTCCCTTCTAGATACCTAACATAACTGTATGCTATGTCTGAAAAGGGTATTTTTTTTTTCTGATTTAGCAGTAAGCTGTAATCGCTAATGCACATTTCTTATAAGCACATTCTTTTTAGATCATGTTATAACATGTCCTGTTTAATTATTTATCATTTCTAAATTCATTTAAAATCCTTTTTGGCTCCGAAATGGGGGTCAATGACCCCAGCAGCCAAAAAAAATTATTACTCTGTGAGGCTTACATTTTATTGTTATTACTACTTATTCTATTCAGTATCCCTATTCATATTCAGCCCTGTAATTCAATGTAGTTGCTAAGCAACCAAATGACTGCTAAAATTCAATGAACCGTTGGTGAATAATTCAAAAACAATTATCAAATTCTCTTAGAATATCATTTGGATGTCAGTGTTGGCAGTTTTGTATGCTTTGGAGTTTTTTTACTTAAAAGAGAAGGAAAAGGATAATCTTTGGGGTGCTAAGATCATAATCACTTACCTGGTAACCTTGGGTTAGTGCTTCTATTCACTGAAAAGTGCATCAGCCCAGGGTACTACTGCACAAGCATTATTATTGCTCATTTTATTATTGCTACTACCTATTACCTATTATATTCAGTCTCCCTAATATTCATATTCAGGCCTGTAATTCAAGGTAGTTGCTAAGCAACCAAATAGCTGCTAAAATTCCAACCTGAAGAGTTGTTGAACAAAATAATGAATAATTCGAAAACTACAAAAAAAAATTTGCACATTCTCCTAGAATATCATTGTCTAACTCATACTAAAAGTAAAGTTGAAGGTGGACTTTCCCTGTAAGCGATTGAATAGTTGCTCTAAGAATATTTGGATGCCAGTGTTGGCAGTTTTGTGTGCTTTGGTGCAAGGGATAATCACTGGGGGTGCTTAAAGTTTAGTTAGCCCCTAGAGATTATAATCACTTTCTTGATAATCTTGGGCTAGTGCTTCTATTCACTGAAAAGTGGCCCAGAGTACTGCATGAGCATTGGACCACGTCTTCTTTCATGTTCCAGTACACATGAGCAGTAGTGTGATAAGCAAAACACCAGCTTTTCACTATAATCCATATGTTCATGATGTGCGGTCAGGTTTTTCCCAACCTGCGCCTCCCTACAGGCTTCCTTTTATAGACACAAAAGGGAGGGGGCAGGCAGGCGCACATCTATATAAAAAAAAAAAGTCGGAAGCTGTCAATGTAAGGTGGAGGGCGGGGAGAGCTTAACCCGTACTCTCCCGCCACATGAGGGGTGAGAGGCCTCATATAGACCTTTATAATACAAACTTGGGATGACAGCCTAACCAGACTCGAGCTATATTGGATCTGCCATTGGATCATTAGTTAATTCCGGTAATTTAGCGTGACCACACTATCACTTTATTTCCACTAGGCCTCGGTTCGCTGTGATATGTGCAGTTATGCTAATAGATTGTATATGGGATTGTGTGATTAGGCATCCATCTGAGAGGGATATTTCCCCCCCCATGTATTTTTAATTGGTTTTAATTGCAAACAGAGGCATGCTTGTGAATAAATATTGCCTCTTTAACAATACTTTTGATCACTTAATTAATTCGTTATTCATGGGCTCACAGTCAGGGGTTAAGTCCCTATCCTACCTGAAGACATATTTATATTGACTTTGTGGATACCCTGACTCTTATGGCCTGGTAATTATTTTGGGAACTTTGCTTAGTTAATCGTTTCAAAGCTATTTAAACATTCAGAATTCCTGTGATAGAACATGTCTGCACAGTAGGCTCATTTTAAACGTTATGATGCCATATTCTGTCACTGGAAGTCTGTTTTAGAGTCTGTTTGTCTTACAAAGAATTAAAAGTGAGCCAGGATTCTTTTCCCAATGTTTGATAGAAATTGAGGGGGATAATTTATAGGGGCAATATTTCCTCCTTTTCAACATGAGTGCAATTAATTCGGGATGGATTATGTACTAGTAATTTCATTATCTATGTACCTCACAAGGATCAAATATGGGATATCTTAAATTAAGTTCCCTATTCCCCTGCTTGGTTATTTAAAATGATTCATGTTTTAAACAATAGGCAATTTGGCACAAGCACAATTTGGTGAACTCCTGTTGAACAGAGAGGTACACTGCCCCTTTAAACATGTGATGTTGTTGATAATTCAATGCAGATATTATCTTTTGTTTTTTAAGCACCTATAGTTTAAAGTAATTCTAAATAGGGTGTGGTGACTACACATATGATGGAGTCCAACTAGCTTTAGCTCCGTTGTTATAGTGGGGTAATGTCCTCTAGAATGCTTTAAATTAACTGTATAATTAAATTTGTTCTTAATTACTCAATAACACTACTTAGTTTTTATTGTGTATGCCCATTAGATTTAATATATACATATCCAGTTTATTTATTCAAATCTGTTGCTTTATAGTTAAAAGTTATTTAATATGTTTGTTGTATCATAATAAACGAATAAGCCTTTTTATTTCTCTTAGGGTTATAGAGGAAGATCAAAGGTGAGTAATAGCATTACCTCTTTGTGGGTGTTAAATGTCTCTTGTATAGATAGCTTGTTCAAAAATGGTCTTTCCCACCCCCTTGCACACTCTGGGGGAAAGGTATTCGTTATACTTTTTAGTTGAAGTAATATCACGTTTTCTCTACTGGCAGATGAAAAGCCAATCTGCTGCCATCCTCTTGTATTTTCTCCAGATCTGCTTGGGGGACACAGGGACAGTGGGTATAGCTTGTACCACTAGGAGGCAGGACACAACTAGGAAGAAAACTGGCTCCTCCTCTACTGGCTATACCCACCCTACTGTGAGGAGACTAGCTCAGTTTTAGTTGTGTCCTCAGGAGGATAGGACGTATTTTTTTGTTTTCTCAATATTTCTAGCTAGTCTGACTATTTGGGGGACAGTCCAGCCTTCTGCACTGAGTAGAGGTCTTAAGTGACACCCTCCAACGTGGGCTCTGCCTTAAGGTCTTAAGGTAAGCACAGAACACCAGCCAGTACCTACCTTCTCTCTTC
>CM044442.1:56088908-56130791 GCA_024363595.1 Xenopus borealis | reverse complement strand
AGGCTTGAACGACGCACGCGCTCCCGTGTGGCGCTCTATGTCGCTCATTGAGACAGGAGAGCAGAGTGCTGACGGGAGTGTTCGCGCGGGTTTACACGCTGGCGCAAAAGACACCGCGCTTGTTCTCGCGCGACTGTGGGAACTGTGCAAGTCTCGGCCGCCATCTTAGAGTCGCAGCACAGTGCGCTACCTCTCCTGCGCTCGTTTGTTTTGGGATTTCAACAGACTGCTGCAAATTGGGAATCGCTGCCACAGCTCTACTCTACACAGGGACAAACCCAGGCAGGGGGTGCCTAAAGCCAGTGCTGCTATTGAGCAGGACACAGGCAGGAATTAGCTGTGTTTCTCCATTTGAACCAAGAGATTACAGTCCCGACTTTCTGTCCTTCACCAGCAAACCCTAAAGAGGTGGCCTTGCACTCTCTAGATCCAGTCAGCTCTCTGAAGTTCTACATTCACAGAACTCAAGATATTTGGAAAACTGATACGCTGTTCGTACTTCCCTCAGGGCCCTACCAGGGCACCCAAGCGAAGAAATCGACTATTTCCCGTTGGATAAAACAAGCGATTCAGAAGGCATACACAGCACAGGGACATTCCCCTCCGGATAGACTCACCGTTCACTCCACTCGAGGGATAAGTACGTCCTGGAACGTCCTGGTACTTTCAGGAATCAGGCGTCTGCAGAACAGCTGTGTAAGGCAGCGACGTGGACTTCTGTCCATTCATTTGCAAAATTCTACCATTTCGACACCTAAGCGACATCTGACACTCGCTTCGGCAGAAAGGTGCTTCAAGCCGCAGTGACTACTTCCAATTAAGCCTCTCTCCTCCTCCCGGGAGAATATATTCGGGACAGCTTTGGTATGTCCCCACTGTCCCTGTGTCCCCCAAGCAGACCTGGAGAAAAGGAGATTTTGTGTATTCACCGTTAAATCTCTTTCTCTTCAGTCGCTTGGGGGACACAGGGCTTCCCTCCCTGGATCGAGGCTTTTCTTTGTTTTTCAGACAAGTTAAAGATAGGCTCAGTTATCTGTTGTTAAAAAATTGATGGTTCCTGTAGACTTTGGTACAAACTGAGCTAGTCTCCTCCCAGTGGGGTGGGTATAGCCAGTAGAGGAGGAGCCAGTTTTCTTCCTAGTTGTGTCCTGCCTCCTAGTGGTACAAGCTATACCCACTGTCCCTGTGTCCCCCAAGCAACTGAAGAGGAAGAGATTTAACGGTGAGTACACAAAATCTCCTTTTTGCAGCACTGGCAGATGTTTAATTTCGGGGGGGAATGTAAACCTATGATGCAATTCACATTTGTTTTTGGTCTTCTGCACTTCAGTTTGACCATTTTCATAAATAATCACAATTTGGTAAGCCTTTCTTCTTAACTGGGGCCAGCTTTGTGTAGGGTCTGAAATGCTTGAAACCTGAAGTTTTCCAGACATGTCTTTTCGCATTGTGATAAAGTGAGAAAGACTGCCTGACAAATAAGCACCCCAGATGAATACCATTGCTGATATTGCTCCTCAGGCTAATGCTCTTCACTGAAAATGTGCGGGTCCGTTGTTTACTCATAACAGTACCATGCTGCTCATTTTCCACACGTGCGGCCAGGGAACAAGGTGCCTGAAAAATAGGCATCTCCAGTAGTTTTCACTTTCCTTGTCTTTAAATACATCAGCGTGAATTTTTGGTAGTTTAACATTAATGTGCTGTTTCATTAAAATTTAGCCCATCAAAAAAGTCAAAATTTCGTTTTAAAAAGCATATGGAAATTTCATAGGTGTATTTATTTATTTAACTTTCTGGATAACTGGTTTGTAGATGAGAAGTCCATCCCAACTTTTTCCTCAACATTCTTTATTTTTATTGACTTTATATTATTAATTATTTATTATTGTTTATTTTTAATTATTAATATATATGTTTATGATCTTTATTCAGCTGCATTTTTGAACCTGAAGGAAATGCATGTAGTTTAACAGACAGTACTGCTGAAGAACATGTACTCGCTTTGGTGGAACATGCTGCAGATGAAGCCAGGGACAAGATAAACAGATATTTGCCAAACTGTCAGGTATATTTTCTTTTTCTATGTTTTTTTTTTTTAATTCTTAAAATGTTGCATTGTTTTCATTATGATATGGGTTACTACTGAAGTAGTGAAGATCAGGTTTATGGCCAATGTGACCATTTGAGGCCATAGATTTGAGGTTACATTAGGAGCCCAAATAGCTCTGTAAAAGTCTGTCTGTTGTTGCCTTAGTACACACTCTTATTTGAAGTAATTTTCAATTGTCTCTATTTATATCAAAATACTGGTGATTAAACTAATACTAATTATTAGCTATTAATAACTAAAACCCTTGTTTTTATTTTTCAATGTATGTTTGTGCACAGGCTAAATTATTACAAAAACATGGGTGCAAACAATGTGCATTGATTAATCCCCTCGTGTGTGTGTGTGTGTGTATTTGTGTATGTGTGTAGTAAATTGTGCCAGATTAGTCATACTTTCTCAGTATTTTATTGTATGTTGCCCTGCACTACCATATTTTACCAGAATTATTTATCTGAAAAAAAATCTAAAATCCACATTTTGCCATTTGAAAAATATTAAAAAAAATCTACACAGTGCTTTAAAATGTGTTCAAAAGAGACATTTAGCTGTTGGCAAGTGTCACTTTTGCTTTGTGTTCTTCGTGTACTTAGTATTTATGAGTAACTGCTCTGTGCTTTTCTATTGCCTACAGATTGGTTACCTTAAAAAGAATGCAGATGGAACTTTAATTTATACTGTTGTCAATGGTGACCCTGATAATGAAGGTAAGTAATAAAATGCACTGGTTATAAGCAAATTAAATGAACAGGTGTGTATTTCACTAAAGTCACTGGTTGAACAGGTTACAAAAATGGACTTGATTCCCATACGCCTAAATCGCAAAGTACCATTAGTGCCTGAATTAAGGTTGGTGGACTAAACAACAGATTTTAATCAAAGCAGAAGGATTCAACTGTGGTCTGTTGAAATTGCCTCTTGAAAAAGTGGTGTGGGATGGGCATACACTAAGTAATTGCTACTTGTAACTTCTTGCATTGTTTTTTAAACTATTTGTTAAGGTTATTGCAATTAAAAGCATTCTTGGTCCCAAGGGTGTTCTTTGGTTCTGTTATTTACTGCATTTGTTAAACTAGGTTCTGCACATACTGCAGTGGTGTAGAAGTGCTCACTGCCTCTGCTCCTATGAAGATAAATCGGTGTACAGTGGGTAACCATGCCGTGAACTCATGGATACACAAAAATTTCAATATTCAAATCTTTATCAATAGAGAAGTTTATGCAAAATATGTGAGGCTTCTATAACAAACAAGGGAAACTTGTGCTCAACTCTAATTTTTAAAAACCGTAAGCAGTGGTTCAATGAGGTTGTGACCACAAAATTCACATAGACAAATACAAAAGATCCTCTGCCATCAACCCATTATCAATGCATTAAGGACATAGAAACATTTTGTGCCTTAAGCTACTAAAAATGCCTTACCCTTTAAACAACAGGGATTGTTTGTCCATATATTGCAATATATTTAAGCTGGCCAACTACATCAGTCATCCCTGGATTTTGTTATAATTTATACAGGCGCAGTGGCCAGCTCCATGTTGTTGCTCCCACCCTTTCCAGCTATAGTCACCTGATCCCACTGCTGGCCATGGGGCTACCAAGTTTGTTTGGAAATTTTACTTTGAAAGCAGCAATTAAGATGCAGGTAAAACTTGGTCCTTTTATAAAATGTATACTGAAGCAATGGAATTCTTATTGAATCCGATTCAAGTCAAGTGTAGGACTGGCCATACCGGGGATGACTTTGAGGATGTTGGCCAGCTTAAATATATTGCAATATATGGACAAACAATTCCTGTTGTGTGTTAAGGGTAAGGCATTTGTAGTAGCTTAAGGTAAAAATATGTTTCAGTGTCCTTAATATATTGATAATGGGTTGAGTGCAGAGGATCTTTTGTCCTACCATGTTCTTTGGCACAAAGATTCATTATGTGTGTTAAACACAGATATTTCCGATAAGTTTAAGTGTTCCAAAATATATGGGTATTTCAGTGCAGATTCTGTTACAGACTTTATGTAAAGGTGGAACCAGAAGGTGCAGGACAAATAGGGTTTACAAAATCACCCTCCAAAAACTAGACTAGACTGAGCAGAGGTATGTGCACTGATCATGTCTCTATAGGGTATCCCCTTCCTCTCAGCCCTCACGAACATTATACCTGCATGTGTCTGGTGGGTGGGGTGAATTTTTTTTTTTTATAAACAGACACCTGAGGGTACCACCCCCCTGTCACCTTTCTTGTCATTGTAGTCACACATACACTTACTACAAAGGAAGTGAACGCTTACAAGATATGCAAAATAATTTGCAATGAGAAATGATGCCTATTATATTTAAAAATCTATTATGATTTACCCATGAGTGCGCAGTTTTTGTGATTTGGGGTTTTTGATGCGCTGTTCTGTTTTCAAGCTCTCCGCTCCAAATACATGGGCTCAGGTTGAGTGAGTGGGGCACTAAAATAATTTTTATTTCTTAAAGAATTGCAAATCTTTGCAAAACTCTTTTTACTTAATATTCATCCTGATGTAGCCCATAAGCTAGACAGCTGCACTCTAGATTTTGGAACAAGATGTAAAGTAATATGACAATTATGTTCTTCCAGAAGAAGACACACATTTGGTGGATTTGAGTTCTCTGTCAAGCAAACTATTACCAAGTTTTACTACACTAGGATTTAAAGAAGACCGTCGTCATAAAGGTAAAAAAAAAACATTTTTAGTATAATTGAATTTTCATTTAGCAAATGTTTACTTTCAAATGCAGACACTGATTTACATATATTGATTAAAGGAGACATATTTTGTCCTTACCTAAGTATCTTATGTCTGTTCAATGTCTGGGCTCAAATGCGGGCTGGTCTTGTCCTTTCATTTATCCCACAGGAAGTGATAACACTTTGTGAAAATTCAGAAAATCAGAACCTTGCAATAGCAGCTCATGACCCACCTCCAGTCTCTCTGCTCAAATCCAAACTCCATAAAACTGTCTCAGATTGTTTTTGTTTGCAGTGGATCTGCTGTGTCCTATTCTCATTCCCTGCACTTTTATTTGCACATCATCCACTGTTTATAACTCAAATGGAACATGCAAATTGTTATATAATCTTGGGGCTACTCCTTATGTTCTATTGCAGTTAGGTGTCCCACCAGCTGTCAACGTTGGTGGATGCAGTTCTAGCAATGTGGTTAACTGCCCACAAGAAGGAACATGTTGTGTGTCATTATCTAATAGCACAACTGGCCCTAAACAGCAACTACCACCGAAGAGTACAAGTTCTGCTAGAGGGCCACCATCATATTCATCGATGCGAGCAGGTTACATAGTTACATAGTTAAATTGGGTTGAAAAAAGACCGAGTCCATCAAGTTCAACCCCTCCAAATTAAAAACCCAGCATACATACACACACACACCTCCACTCTTTCAAACACAAACCATATATGCCCATAGCTATACTAACTGTAGAGTTTAGTATCAAAATAGCCTTTGATATTATGTCTGTCCAAAAAATCATCCAAACCCCTCTTAAAAGCATCAACAGAATGAGCCATCACAACATCACCCGGCAGTGCATTCCACAACCTCACCATCCTGACTGTGAAGAACCACCTACGCTGGGCCACATTCTGCACATGCAGTAAGATCATATTTGATATTTGATAATCAAATCCCCTTTAAAGTGTTACGGATACAAAAAAAGGTCTTAACAAAATATGAATCTACATCCAAACCTACCTATAGGTCATGTTGCCAGTCTTTTCCTGAAAGTCATGTTTCTCTAAATCCTATTATAGATCCAGAACCTGACTGTCTGACAACCTGAATGTAGCTTCTCAGTCAAGGACTCTTTCCCCCCCCCCCCCC
Source organism: Xenopus borealis (assembly GCA_024363595.1). Taxonomy (NCBI): domain Eukaryota; kingdom Metazoa; phylum Chordata; class Amphibia; order Anura; family Pipidae; genus Xenopus; species Xenopus borealis. The sequence continues at coordinate 56,124,813 of CM044442.1, read as the reverse complement.
CCCCCCGCACAGAGAACTAATAAACGGGTACACTAGAGTGTTCTGTAGTCTGCCTGCTTCTTAAGCTTGCCTCTTTTGCCAGCGGCTAAACTACAACAAAGGAGATGGGGCAGATAACTTTCAGAGTGGAGAAGTTCTGACCTAAGGGGCTGCTTCAATGTAGTAGGTGGAGTTATGACACCAGGACAGGGTTATCGCATCTCTTAGATGCAACTGGCTGGCTTTCAATACAGTTTTCTCAATGTTTTAAACCGAACATAAAGTTTTGATTGACCATTTCACACTGGTGGCAACCCTATCTTTTATCTATATTCAGCCTGTTGAGAAAGCCCAATCCTTTAATTAAAGGTATGGGATCTGTTGTACAGAAATGGCTATCCAAAAAGCTCTGAAATTTAGCAGTGCTTATTTAGAAACCCATCAGTTAGTTGTGCTGCTCCAGCAGAATTCTGCACTGAAATCCGTTTCTCAAAAGATTTTTTTAATTTAATTTTGAAATCTGGAGCTAGACATATTGTCAGTTTCCTAGCTGCCCCCAGTCATGTGACTTGTGCTCTAAAACATTTTAGTCACTCTTTACTGCTGTATTGCAAGTTAGAGTGATAGCAGCCCCCCTCCCCCCAGCAGCCTGACAACAGAACAATGGGAAGGTAACCAGATAGCAGCTCCCTAACACAAGATAACGGCTGCCTGGTAGATCTAAGAACAGCACTCAGTAGTAAAACCCAGGTCCTACTGCAACACATTCAGTTACATTGAGTAGGAGAAACAACAGCCTGCCAGAAAGCAGTTCTACCTAAAGTGCTGGCACTTTCTGAAAGCACTTGACCAGGCAAAGTAAAAATGACAGAATCCCTCTAAGAACTGTGAGAGTCTCTCTCTCTCTCTCTCTCTCTCTCTCTCTCTCTCTCTCTCTCTCTCTCTCTCTCTCTCTCTCTCTCATATGAAGCCCCAGATGGGTTTACAAATATCTACTGTAATAAAATCTGAACCATTTAAACCCTACATTTTTATCAGAACTCTAAACTATGCAGCTCAAGCTGTTGCCTTTTGCAAAGAAATGCTGTTGTCTTATCCACATTACTGAAATCAGGTAAAGATAGCACTGTATGCTCCAATTACCAACCGATATCCCTCTTAAACTACGATTTAAAAATGTATGTGACCTTTTTTACTTAGCACCTACAACCCACATTACCCCATCTCCTCACCAATGACCAAACAGCCCTTGTAAAAGAGTGTCAGCTGCATGATAATACTAGGTGGCTGAACAGCCAGACCCAGTTGTTGAAACAAGGCGCCTCTTCCCTGCACCTTGCACTCAATGCTGAAAAAAGCAATCAACAGTGTTAATAGGGAATACATTCAATAAGTATTACCATAAATTTCCGTTGATTAAATAAAGCATCTTAAAAAATATAAAGATCTGTGATCCATAATGTCGTAAAAATCCAGAAGGAATATACCAGTGAATGCTTTAGCTAATCATCCCTTTCTCATAACTGCTGTAGTTTTAAGAATTAGCAGTTTAGTGGACGGTTTTACTTGATTAAAAGCTTTTAAATGGAAAAAGAAATATGATATGGAGCATTTGGGCAATTCTTTTTGTTCATCAAGAAATATCTGATGTATTAACTACTTTTCTGCAGAACAATGATTTAGACACAAGTGCCGAAAACTTCAGTTGTTTCAGTTCCTCTGAATTAAAATTGTCACTTTACTTACTTCTACCTGAAGCTAAATTAATTTTTTTCCATAGATGGGGATGTTTGTGGGAATGAGGTTGAAAGCTTGAAATCCCTCTAATATTAGTTGCTTTAGTATGGGCCAAAACTGCTATTTGTCTGGACTTTGCAGTACCAAGAACATTTGTGACACACTGGACACAATGCAGTTGATGATCGCCGCTACTCTATAAAAAGTCTGTTACCATGTGCCATTGGCAAGGGTTATTTCATTTCCAATGTTTGTACTGATGTGTGTTAATAAAGATCAATTCAAACATTACTGTTTTGAACTTTTTACAGTGACATTTCTCAACAGTACTGGTACAGCACTATCTTTACAAAACAACACACTCTTTACTAATCTTAAACCAGATCAAGTAGAATTGATGTATGCTGGCTATGGCGATGATACAGGGATACAGTGTGCTTTAAGGTAAGATTTGTGTGTGTGTGTGTGTGTGTGTAGAAAGTCTGCTGGTCCTGCTGTCAAGTAGAGCTTGATGTCACTCTTAGTTTCTGGATTTGTTTAAGTATCCATCCAAAAGAGAAAAACGGCAGGCACTCAAAAAACTCCCACAAAAAAAAAAAACCTGAGAACTTTATTTAGGCCATAAAAATTGAAAATTACATACCCTTACACATTAAAGTTCTTAGCTTTTTTTTAGAAGTCTTGGAGTGCCTGCCGTTTTTTTTCTTTTGGTTGTATACCTCAGTGATTTTCAACCTTGTGCCTCCAGCTGTTAAGGAACTACAAGTCCCACAATGCAATGAAGGAGTCTGACAGCCACAGTCAGGCAAATGCATTGTGGGACTTGTAGTTTCTTAACAGCTGGAGGCACAAGGTTGAAAATCACTGGTATACCTCTACCTCGAGCTGTAGGTCTGGGGCATGAGCACCCAGACGCCACGTTTTACCGGTGAGATAAAAACAAAAAACGTCTTTGGTTTTAACATTGGGACTCTCTCTTTAATTTTGTGTTTTTAAATAACTGAAATATAATGTACCATTGCCCTGCACCGGAAAATCTGTTTTTTTCTACAATAGTTCTAAATAGTATCTAAATAAACTGCTGTTTGCCATGTGAGAAGTCAATCAAAGTAACGCAGCTAAGCTCTGTAGAACAGTGTTATTCTACTGAGCTTTTTCTCTTATCCACCAGTTTAAATAAACTATAGCAGTGTCTCTGAAGCAAACAGATCTGTTTTAGGCTGGGTGCAGACAGGGAGATTGTTGCCTGGCGAGGCGACAATCTCCCCGAACTGCTGCGCCGCGTGTGTATTGGCGTTGGTGCTTTTTGATTTAAACAGGCGGCAGACAGGGAGAAGGCAGTTCGGGGAGATTGTCGCCAGCGATTAATCACCAGGCGACAGAATCTCCCCGAATCTCCCTGTCTGCACCAGCCCTTACCTGTGCAGGGCAACAGTACCTCATATTTTAATTGCTTGAAAATATATTAATTTTAGTTTTTCTTGGTCAGCACTGTATGGTGGGATTACTCATCCAAGCAACCAATTCAGCTGTGCTTATGCCATGTCTTTCGGACAGTGACTGATTTAAAAAAAAAATTCTAGATTTGTGATGGTATTGTATTTGGGATTGGTGGGCACGGTATTTTATATTGTTTTATTTACATATAGTATTAATCACTTTATCATTTTTAGCCTTCAGGAATTTGTAAAAGACTGTGGAAGCTTTGCAAAAAGAATGGTAAATGACCATCTAGATCAAATAACTGGAGGTGATCATTCTAGAACCATTTATCAGATAAAACAGGTAAGGTCTTGCACATTAACATTTAGTAAACTTTCAAGCACCATATTCTGTCACATATATTTCAAACATGAGCAAATAATAACCCCTTATTTTTTATCTTTGCCCATTGTTTTTTTTAGTGGCAAACATAATGTCTCCATTTATGCACAAAAGTTCTCATAGGATAATAATGTCAATATTCTTTTCTACAGATGTCTGGAACAGAGAGGGAAGCAAGTAGCAATTCCGTACTTGACTTTATGGCTTTAAAAGCATACTCTGACATGTCTCTTGATATGTCCATGCTAAGTTCTTTGGGTAAGTATTTAAAATACAACTGTATACAATGTTCTTACTCTGTTTATAGATCCATAAACTTAAAGGGAAACTGTCATGGGAAAACTTTTTTTTTGTTTTTGTTTTTTTTAAATGCATCAGTTAATAGTGCTGCTCCAGTAGACTTCTGCACTGAAATCCCCCTTATATTTCTTAAAAGAGCAAACAGATTTTTTTATATTCAGTTTTGAAATCTGACATGGGGGCTAGCCATTTTGTCAATTTCCCATCTGCCCTGGTCATGTGACTTGTGCTAGCACTTTAGGAGGGAAATGCTTTCTGGCAGGCTGTTGTTTTTCCTTCTCAATGTAACTGAATAGTACGCAGTGGGACATGGGTTTTACTATTGAGTGCTGTTCTTAGATCTACCAGGCAGCTGTTATGTTGTGTTAGGGAGCTGTTATCTGGTTACCTTGCTGGGTGGGGGAAAGGGAGGGGGTGATATCACTCCAACTTGCAGTACAGCAGTAAAGAGTATTTGAAGTTTATCAGAGCACAAGTCACATGACTTGGGGCAGCTGGGAAATTGACAATATGTCTAGCCCCATGTCAGAATTCAAAATGAAATATAAAAAAAATCTGTTTGCTCTTTTGAGAAACGGATTTCAATGCAGAATTCTTCTGGAACAGCACTATTGACTGATGCATTTTGAAAAAAAAATATTTTCCCATGACAGGATCCCTGAAAAAAACTATTACAAATACTAATTTATCACATTAGTCAAGCAAAATGAAACATTAATTACACTATATAAATTATTTTAAACTTGTTTCCTTTGGTCTGGGAATTAAAAATTATAGCAAGTGGGCAGGAGCCATTTCTCCAGGTCTGCTTGGGGGACACAGGGACAGTGGGGTATAGCTTGCACCACTAGGAGGCAGGACACAATACAATCAAAAACTTAATCCCTCCTCCTCCTGCTATACCCCTCCTCTATAGAAAGGATTGCCAGTTTTAATTGTGTCCTCAGGAGGTTAGGACGCGAGGCTCCTGTGAGGAGCCAGAAACATTTTATTTTATTTTTATTATTTTAATTATCCTTTGCCTCTACATTTTGAGAATTGTGGAAAGACTGGGCATCCACACAAGGTGTTTTGCTTTCAGTCCGCATCCCCCAGGGATGCCTGCGGGCCTTGAATTCAGTGCCCTCGCAGCCGGCTCCCCCCTGTTATGAGGGCTGAGTGTCTGGACGGCAGAAGGAAGGTGCAGCCTGGAACAGCAGGTAAGCCGCACCTGCCTCCTTATACCCTTTAGTTACCGCACTTCCTAGGAACTGCAGCTATCGGGACTTCTCCCGGATCAGGCTGCAGCGGTAGGGGATAGGCGCACCTTTAACTTCACCGGGGAGAGCGGCACTTCCAAAAGGTTTTCTCCCCAAAGTTGGCGTGTGGACAAAACAGCGGGGAGGTAAGCTGACGCCGCCGGGGGTTCTCCTCTGCAAGCGCGCGATAACGTGCGCGTCACCAAGGGCCTCCTCTTCCGGGGCGCAGGTGACCGGGACGCGTCACTACTCTTGTCAGTTCGCGCCTTTTGTCCTCAGCGGTGGGTGCAAGACCGTGTCTCTCCCTCCCTCCGGCAGCACGCGGAGCTCCATATAGCGAACCAGGAGAAATACCCTGAGCGGCAAGAAATCCTCCACGCAAAGGTTTTTTTTTCGTCAGCGGCCCCTTCCTGCTCCCTTCTATAAAGCCATAAGAAGGAACATTATCTGGGAAGCCATAGCCTCTGCATCAGTGGTCGCGGGCCACTATACAGCCTAGGGGTCCTAGCTGCTATACCTTCTCTATATAGTTGGTACCCAATAGTACCAAAGCGGGGCAGCTATTATATATGCTTATACAAATATATATTATTTTATATATATACATAATCACATATTCTCTTCTTCAGAACAATTGCGTGAACCATGTCTGAGGGATCAGGTAATAACCTTTTTTCCAGGGCACCTACTACTGTATCCGTAAAATATTTAGCCTGTGCCAAATGCCGAAAACGTCTTCCAGCTGGTCACAAAGATCCACTGTGTTCCAAGTGCAAGCCACCTGAGGCCATTCCAGAAAGCCCAGATCCCCGCCCGCAGGTAAGTCAAGCCGCCCAAGGGGACCAATCAGATCAGGATAGGGGTTCCACTCAAGCTCCCCCCCCTCCCCCTGAATGGGCTACCCAGTTAGCCTCCGGAATCCCCAAACTAGCGCTGTCTAGATAAACTTTTAGCCAGGCTGGACAACCCCCGTCCCAAGCCCTTCAAGCGCAGAGCCCCCTCCCCGTCAGACGATGAGGGTGAGATAGATTCCATTGCTACATCTCCTCCGGTACCTGATTCCGGAGACGACCCAGTCCTCTCCGAGGGCGAACTTTCCCACAGTTCCAATCAGGAGGAAGAGGAATCTCCAAAACTATCTTCTGAGGCTATAGACTCACTTATTTCCTCCATCCTAGAGACCCTACACCTACAGGAACCGGGTAATAGTTCTAACCCATCTACCTCCCTGTTCAAACGCCACAACAAACGCTCTCCCTCCTTCCCCTCTCATGCTCAACTTGAGCAGATCATTCAACAAGAGTGGGATAAACCAGAGAGACGTTTCCAGGCAAGTCGCCGTTTTCTAAGACTCTATCCTTTTCCACAGGAACTTATAGACAAATGGGCATCTCCACCATCTGTGGATGCACCGGTTTCCAGGTTGTCAAGGAATACTGCCTTGCCGGTTCCCGACACTGCCTCCTTCAAGGACTCCATGGACAAAAAACTTGAAGGTATCCTACGTTCTCTTTTTTCCGCCTCAGGTACTTCGATTCGGCCAGTCCTTGCCTCGGCTTGGGTAAGCAGAGCCGTTCAATCCTGGTCGGAATCCTTATGCAGAGCAATCGATTCCGGGATTCCACGCGAGGATTTGGCACAGTTAGCTTCACAGATCAAAGAGGCAAACGACTATCTGTGCGAAGCATCCCTCGACGCTCTTCAGGTCATTAGCAGAACCTCGGCCCTGTCTGTAGCGGCCCGCAGATCCCTCTGGATGAAGCTTTGGACTGCTGATCTGTCATCCAAAAGATCTCTCACCACACTTCCATTCAAGGGAAATCTCCTTTTCGGACCTGACCTAGACAAAATCATCAGTCAGGCCACAGGGGGTAAGAGTACCCTGCTACCCCAACCCAAGTCGCGCCTGTCCTTTCGCCGAACCCGAAATTTTCGTGGCTCACAACACAGAGCGGCAAGATCATCTCCTCCTAGACATTCCACTGCCAATAGGGGACGTTTCAGCAGCAAGACACGAACATCATGGCAGAACCGAAAACCCTCCACCAAACCGACAACTAAGGCCACGTCTGCATGACTCAGTAGCCCCCCTTCCGGAAGATACAGCGGTGGGTGGAAGACTTCTCAAATATGCCGACGCATGGACGACTCTAACACAAGACGCATGGATTCACGAGGTCGTCCGTCAAGGATACCACTTAGAGTTCGCATCTCTCCCTCCACGCCGTTTCTTCATGTCCAGACTCCCTCAAGATACACAAAGGGCTCGGGCACTTCAAGACGCAATCGACAAATTGCTCAAGTCAAATGTCATTATTCCCGTACCACCAGAGGAGCTTTTTCGGGGCTATTATTCCAACTTATTTGTAGTCCCCAAAAAGGATGGGTCTGTCTGGACCTAAAGGAACTAAACACCTTTATCCGTCCCAGGAGATTCAAGATGGAGTCTCTCAGGTCCGTCAAAGCGGCCAGGTCTCCAAACCAATTCCTAGCGTCGTTAGACATAAAGGACGCTTATCTTCACATCCCAATTTTCCCTCCCCATCAGAGATTTCTGCGCTTTGCCTTCCAGAATTTCCACTTTCAATTCAGAGCTCTCCCCTTCGGTCTAACCTCGGCTCCTCGTGTCTTCACCAAGATCATGGCGGTAGCCGTTGCATCCATCCGCACAAGGGGGCTCTCCATCACCCCCTACCTGGACGACATTCTCATCAAGGCACCCACATACGCAGAGGCCCAACAATCGCTTTCCTTCACCATGTCCCAACTACGGGAACTAGGTTGGCTCATCAATCTGGACAAGTCCTCACTGACCCCGCACCAATCCATGAGTTTTCTCGGGATGATATTCAACACTCAGACACAGACCATATCCCTTCCCAGAGACAAGGTTCACCATCTACAACGTCTAGTGCGCCTCCTTCTGGCAAAGCCTTCCCACACAGTGAGATTCTACATGAAGGTATTAGGGGTAATGGTCTCCACCATAGAGGCCGTACCGTTTGGCCAACATCACCTCAGGGAGCTGCAATGGAACATTCTTACAGCTTGGAATCGCAAGTCCTTGATCCAGGAAATTCGTCTATCTCACAGGACTCGGGTTTCTCTCCACTGGTGGACAAAATCCAACCACCTGACGAAAGGCAGACCCTTGGGGGAACCACATTGGCGACAGATGACCACAGACGCAAGTCTCCTGGGATGGGGAGCAATGATGGAGGGTCAGTCGGCTCAAGGTCGCTGGTCTCAAACGGAACAGCGCCTTCACATCAACCTCCTCGAAATAAGAGCAGTCCGACTCGCTCTTCAACACTGGCAGAACGAACTAGCGGGACAACCGATAAGAATCCAGTCCGACAACGCCACTGCAGTGGCGTACATAAACCACCAAGCAGAAATGCTCTAAGGGAGGTGGCACACATCTTCCATTGGGCGGAAAACTATCAGTCTCAACTATTCATTCCAGGACTCTTAAACTGGGAAGTGGATTACCTAAGCAGACAATCCCTAGATCCCGGCGAGTGGTCCCTAAAGGACAGCATTTTCCAAAGAATAACGCACAGATGGGGGACGCCAGAGGTCGACCTCATGGCATCACGCCACAACCGAAAGGTTCCACTGTTCTTCGCAAGGTCCAGAGATCCCCTGGCGATCACAGCAGATGCTCTAACCTCTCCTTGGGAGTTCGGCCTCGTGTACGCCTTCCCGCCCCTTCCCCTCATTCCACGAACGATCAAGAAGCTTCAGAGAGAAAACACTACGCTTATTCTCATAGCGCCAAAATGGCCTCGTCGATCATGGTTCTCAGATCTAGTGAACTTTTCAGTAGAGGAACCGTGGACTCTGCCCCTCATCCCGGACCTTCTCTCTCAAGGGCCAATCCTCCACCCGTGCCCAGAAACTCTGTTTGACGGCGTGGCTACTGAGACCGCAATCCTAATCCGCAAGCCAGTGTCCGCTAAAACTTATCATAGGGTCTGGGCCACTTACCATTCGTGGTGTCATCGTCAAGGAATCAACCCATTCAGGTTTTCCGTTCCTAAACTGCTAGCCTTCCTACAGGAGGGCCTGAACTTGGGCATGTCCCTAGGGTCTCTTAAATCTCAGGTTTCGGCGCTCTCTATTCTGTTCCAAAGGCGTCTAGCTCTACTCGCAGACGTAAAAACCTTTCTTCAAGGAGTGGCCCACTTAAAACCCCCGATACGCGCACCGATGCCTAAGTGGGACTTAACCCTAGTCCTACACGCCCTACAGCGCACACCCTTCGAACCCATGGATTCTATCCCACTACAGTGGCTCACATGGAAGGTGGTGTTCCTAGTGGCCATTGCCTCTGCGCGCAGGGTGTCTGAAATTTCTGCCTTCTCATGTAGGTCCCCTTGGCTGACCTTCTACAGAGACAGAGCAGTACTCCGTACTTCTCCTTCCTTCCTTCCCAAGGTGGTCTCTAGCTTTCACCTCAACCAAGAAATCACTATTCCTACCTTCTGCTCTTCTCCCGCAAACGCGAAGGAAGCAGCACTGCACACTCTCGACCCTGTTCGAGCACTAAAATTCTACCTTCACCGGGTAGAGGACATCCGCAAGTCGGACTCATTGTTTATCATTCCCTCAGGTCCCCTTAAGGGCACATCGGCCAATAAAACCGCGATTTCCCGATGGATTCGACAGGCCATATAGAAGTCCTACTCATCGCAGGGTAAGATTCCCCCAGGTGCTATCAGGGCCCATTCTACCAGGGGAATGAGTGCTTCCTGGGCTTTCCACAATCAGGCCTCAGCAGAGCAATTGTGCAGGGCTGCAACATGGACTTCCATTCATACTTTTGTCAAATTTTATCAGTTTGACACCTTTGCGGCATCTGACACCTGCTATGGCCGGAAGGTTCTTCAGGCTGCGGTGGTTAGTTCCACATAAGCCTCTACTTCCCGCCCTTATAATCCAGGGGACAGCTTTGGTAAGTCCCCACTGTCCCTGTGTCCCCCAAGCAGACCTGGAGAAAAGGAGATTTTGTGATACTCACCGTTAAATCTCTTTCTCTTCAGTCGCTTGGGGGACACAGGGCTTCCCTCCCTGGTCAGAGGCTTATATGATTCTTAGATTCGGTTGACTCAACACTCTGTCATTGTAAATAGTTATCAGTTTTTCTGGTTTTCATTGTTAACCTCCTGTTGTTTCTTCTTTGGTACGAACTGGCAATCCTTCCTATAGAGGAGGGGTATAGCAGGAGGAGGAGGGATTAAGTTTTTGATTGTATTGTGTCCTGCCTCCTAGTGGTGCAAGCCATACCCCACTGTCCCTGTGTCCCCCAAGCGACTGAAGAGAAAGAGATTTAATGGTGAGTATCACAAAATCTCCTTTTTGTGGCACTATTGTTAAGGCAAGCCTTGCATAATCTCAAAATCTTGTTTGTGCACCAGAACGGGGGACCTGATGTTAATCCCCATGCACTGGTTACACAATTAAGTAGTAAAGAGAGAGGGGGGAATGTGGGGAGTGCAGTGACATTTAGTAAAGTGAAAGTAATTGCCTGCTCTGCTTCTTTTTTGATAAAAAAAAAAAGAATTTGGATTTCTTGTTTAATTTGAAAAGGACTTTTATTATACAGATTTTTATACCTGGGTGAGGGTTCCATTTCATATTGATTTGAATTTTTCTTTAAATTCCCTACTTAGTAGTTCAAAAGTGAGAAATATTTAAACTCCAACTTCATCACTGTTAGATTTTTTTCTATTGCATATTCCACCAAAACCTGCATTGTTTTTTTAAAGATATTTAGATATAACATGAAGGAATCGCTCCCTTCATTGGATGTCTGTGAATCAAGGGTTAAATCTAAGGGATTATTTATTAAGTCTGAATGCCAAAAACTCATTCAAGTTTTTTTTATTTTTAAACTATAAAATCCAAATTTTTAGTGGGGTGTTTAGAGGGTTTATAACACCCTCTAAACACCCCACTAAAAATTTGGTCCGAATAAAAAGAAAAAAAGTACTCTGACTCATTTCACGTAGAAGTCAATGGGAGAAGTCCCAGAGATATCCTGATCTGTGCTGGAAAATTGTATGATTCGAATTTTTCACTTTTTTTTCCTGCACAGGAAATTTTCAGAGAAACGTATTCATAATTAAGGGGGAAAACCTGGTCGGAGTACTTTTCAGAAAATCAATGTTTCCAGATTTTGATAACCCCCTTTATGTCTTTTATTGTTCAAATTGTAATTACATTACTTGAAGTAGAACTAAATTAAAATAAAACAGTAAATAGAACAGTATGACGTGGAGAGTGATATTCTGAGACAATATGCAATTAGACTGAATTAATTATTTGCGTTTTTTTTAAATATTTGGATTTTTTTGCAGTTCTCCAGTTTGAAACCTGGAAAGAGTCCAAAAAGAAAAGCAAATCATTTAAAAAACCAATTGAAAAGCTGCTTAGAATAGGCAAGCTAAATTGAAATTATCTAATAGACATGCTAAACGGTAACCTAAAGGTGAACCACCCCTTTAATAAGACAGACCAGCCTAATATTTTTACAGTAAGCCAAAACAAAGTGACACAAATGTATTTCTTGTTTTTTTTTTTTTGTTATAAACTGATTGTCAATTGGACTATGTTCTTATTGTTTCACAAACTTCAGATAAAGTAAAGAAGGAACTAGAACATGAAGATCTACATTTAGATGATGCATCTAAGCTCTTGCCTGACTTTCATGATGTTCATAATGACAGAGGAGGATCAAGGCCGTCTTCAAGCAGCTCAGTGTCCAACAACTCAGAAAGAGATCATCATTTAGGTTTGTTTCTGCTTTATTTCATTTTGTGTCACAGGGTTAGAACAGAACAATATCAACGTGCTAATAAATAGGTTAAAAGAACAAAGGAACTTAATGTCTGATTTTTTTCTTTCTTTCTTTTTTTTCACCTTTTTCTTCAATACCCAAGGAAGTCCTTCTCGTATTAGTGTCGGAGAACAGCAAGATATTCATGATCCTTACGAATTCCTTCAGTCACCAGAACCTGAAAACCAAAATTGAAAATTGTATCACATTTGTATTACGACTAATGGAAATTCTTAAACATTTTTTTGTAATTTTTGTAATGGATTGCTTACCCTAAAGGGCAGAAATGTTTATTATTAAACGAGCTATAACAATACAGACCCCATGGTGTTTTGCCTTACATGTTTCATACCCTCTAATACTTGCAGGGTCGGACTGGGGGGCCCGGGGCCCACTGGCACTGCCGTCCAGGGCCCCTTCTGGCCCCCGCGCCTCTCCTCACCTATTACTGCGCTGAAGTAGCTGCTGGCGCAGGGCACCACTACGCATGCACGTCTAGCGCCGCTCTGCAGAAGTTTTTTTTATCATTAATGGGGGGGGGGCGGTCTTGGCCAACGGGGGCCTATGAGGGTCGGGGCCCACTGGGTTTTTACCTGGTGTCCCGCTGGATACTTGGGCAACAGGCAACATAAAACTTATCTGAAGCTTCAACGAATTTCTTAAACAGAAAAAAATGTTATACATTTATATGTTTACCAGATGGTATGAGTTATGTATGGCACAGCACCATGGGGTCGGTTTATAACTTGTTTAAAGGAGAAGTAAACCTTTAATAATAAGTGACTAAAATGAATAAGGGTGTTATTCTTACACTTTTGTAATTTACAGTAATTATTTTTCTTTAATTCCAAGATATTAAGGGATACATGTATTGTTAATATAAATGAATTTTGTTACAACACCTCCATCTGCTGGTCAGTTTCCTTTTTTCCTAAGCAGAAGAACATCACATCAGCCTTTTTCTTTCTCCTGACAATTTCCATGACTTCGTGGTGGTCAAAAACTGACCAGCAGGTGGTGCTGTTGTAACAAAATTAATACATATTGCCAGTATATGTATCCCTTAATTACCTGGAATAAAAACAAAATAAACAATGAATGTACATACTTAGAATAGCACCCTCAACAGTTTTACATTCGCTTATTTTAAAGTTTTACTTATCCTTTAATATGAATATTGAATTAAAAAAAATTTTACGGAAGGATTCTGTTACGGGAGACTTTTTCTATTTTTTTTTTTTCACCAAATGCTTTCCACTGCTACATTCTAAGCGGTATGGGTGCGGCTCATTTCCCCGCGTGATTAGATGTTGCTCCTTCTAGACAATAAACCAGGGTTGCTAAACATTTGAAATATCAATCACAGAATATTTACCCAAAACCGAACAGTAAATAAAATTATCAGCAAGTGGTGTTCAGTCCATGGAAAGCATCCAGTCAGGAATGTATGGCATGAATATTATATTTAGTACCCTGTGGGACCTCTACATTGTAAGTATTGTAATCAGTACTCATGTTAAAAAATAAACACTATTTATATAATAAAAAAAAAAGAAAGAAATCTGCAAGCCTCAAATATTTACCTCTTGCCCATTGTCCTCTTATGTTGTTATACCATATTTGTCGCTTTATAGGGGTTGTTCACCTTTGAGTTAACTCTTAGTATGATGTAGAGAGGTATATTCTGCAATTAGTTTTAATTTTTTATTATTTGTGGTTTTTTAGTTATTTAGCTTTAGATTCAGAATTTCTTCTTTTTGCCCTTTTAGCAGTATGGTTGCTAGAATCCAAATTACCCCAGTAACCATGCATTGATTTGAGAAAGAAACTGGAATACGAATAGGAGAGGGCCTAAATAGAAAGACGAGTAATAAATTTGTCAAATATACAGGTAGAAACAATAGAATTCTACTTGTATCTGATGATTCAGCACTAACAATGGCCGATGTTCAGGGTGCTTTCAAAGGCATCCGATCAAAATTTTCCATCCAGCCCAATCAACCAGCCGACCGATATCTTAATCTTCTGACGATATCGGTCAGCTCATTTCCCACCATACACGCACCGAATATCGTACGAAAATTCGTTTCGTACGATATTATCTGTGCGTCTATGGCCACCTTTACAGAGCATTTGTTTTTAGATGGGGTCAGTGATCCCCATTTGAAAGTTGCTTAGAAATGGCAATTCTGTAACATACTAAATGTTATCTTGTGGTTAAGGTGGACCACTTCTTTAATCACACCGGTAAATGATATAGTGCATCAACCGTTCCAATGAAGATGAATTATTGATGTTGATTTTTCAAAAACCTAAATTGCAATTACTCAGTTATTGTTAAAGGACAACCAAACACTAAAAATGCCATTTTATATATTGAACCAAAGGTTCAGCATTTCTGCAGTAGTTATGACCCAGGCATTTGAAGTTGTCCCAGGAGTTTCCCATCTCTGAGTGTCTGCAACACCCATGCGCTTGGTGTTCTTTGAGCAGCTAAGTTTAGGGGTCGTCTCAAATCATCAAGCAGAAAATTAGTTTTGACTGTCCAATTAACTGATGCTGCAGATTATTAAATTCTGATGACTTCCAAAACTCTGTATGAGTTACCTTAGGTCTGCTAGAAATAATTTCAATATGCATCACACCCAGTAGGATTGTTTTTGGCACCAATAAGGATTAATTGGGTGGTTCATCGTTAAGTTTTAGTATGTTATAGAATGACCAGTTCTAAGCAACTTTTCCGTTGGCTGTCAGTTTATTTTTTATAGTTTTTGAACTATTTGCCTTTTTTTTCTGATTCTCTCCAGCTTTCAAATGGGGGTCACTGACCGCATCGGGCCCCGTCTGGGTGTTCAAAAATCTGCGACCTGTCTCCATCCACTGTACACAAGCTAGGAAAAATCATGCTTTATCGGATTCCCAGGTCCCGCATCTTAATCCCTAGGAAGGGCTGCTTAGTCGCTGGAGTGTGACATTTGTGCACCATGTTACGGAATATTCCCTTTTTGTTGTGTTGCCCGAGTGCTGCATCTCTATTTTGGTAATTCAGTAGTTAATGAGGAATATGTGAGGGGGGCACCTGGGGGACGTGGCCTAGTGGGGACTTGTGTGCTCTTTCAGCAACAAATTGTGTTGAAAATGTCTGCCCCAAGCAGCTTTTTCAGCCACTGCTCTGCAGAAGTTTCTGGGTTACAGTCCTCACATCCCTCAAGCAGACCAACTACTTTTATGTTTGATCTCCTCTGCCTGTACTCCAAGTCCTCTAGCAGTAGCAGTGGACTAGTAGAAGGGAGATCTCAACCTTAACATCTTCAATCTTTGCTGTAAGGGTAGAGGTGACAGATGTCAGGTTGCTATTGCACCCAATATGTCCTGCATGGACGGAGGAGATTCCTCTTGTCTGTAGAGGTGCTGGGAGAAGGAGTCTGTGTCAGCAGTGTAGTAAGGCTGCAGCGCACCATCTTGTCCCATGCTGCAGGCAAACGGCCCCAGCTTTGCAGCCGCTTCTGCACATACCTTGTGTGTGTGTGTATTTTTCTCCATTTTCAGATGCCAGTGGGTGCTGTCTATCAAGAGATGCCGGTAAGAAGTGATAAATTGGCCTTGCAGGATAGTTTTAAGCAGGGCTCCCATTCTGTGCCGCCTATTGGCTCGGCATTAGGCTTCACCCCATGTTTTCAATACGTATTCCTTGTGTCATTCCACTTTATTATACATAATTTATGGATTTGTTTTGAGTTCTTTGTATGTGTGGATTACTTTGGATGTTATCGACATCTGGTTTAAATTTCATGTCAATAGTCCTATTAGAAATATAATTACGGAGAACAAAAAACATTGACGTGTTCAATATTTATTTTCCCGTGTGTGTGTGTGTGTGTGTGTGTGTGTGTGTGTGTGTGTGTGTGTGTGTGTATATATATACACACACTTGTATACGTTTTCGGTCCTCATTAGGACCTTTCTCAAGGATTTGAGAAAGGTCCTAATGAGGACCGAAACGTCGGACATTTATGCCATACCAATAAAAGATTGAAGAATTTTATATGGGAGTGCTGGTTCTATGAAGCTATACAAGTAAATATTTTTAACCGTGCACCCTGGAATTATAATTGGATACGCTATAGCAGCGGCGGCTTTGGAGTGCGGACACTCATTGAACACTATATATATATATATATATATAGACCTTTAGAAAAGAAACTGTACATCCCAATAACCTTTTACACAAGTACAAGGTTAGCATAGCAACAGCACAAAAAGTGGGCATTAATGACAGACCGGTGTTTCTTTTGCAAAAGCATAGAAAAAACAGCAAAGTTGAATATAGTAAAAGTAGTGATAATACATCAAGTTTACTTTGAAATTAAAAGATGCCTAGCACTGCCATTGAGCTCAGAAAACAATGCCCTGGGGCAGCAACACCTAGAATAAAACGGATTGTTATAGTTCTGGTCAGGCCTACTAGGAGAGTAAAGGGGTGGCTGATGGTATGCAGGAGCCCTGTGGCAGATTCACTGGTCTCGGGGGCATAGCTTGTGAGGAGGTGGCAGATCTTGGGTTTGATTTTGATGTAATGGGGCATGGCTGGGAAGAATTTGGAGATTCTACATGGTAGGCAGGGTGTGCTGATAAAGGAAAAAGTTCATGGCTGTGAAGAGTTATGTGGACCCCGGCCACTGCAAACTCATCAGCAAAATAGATTTCTCTTAAAGAAAGAAAAATATTGAAATAAGGCACATAATTCAAATAGAGCGCTTTGATCAACATTTATTTTCTTATGCCTAAAAGAAAAAAAAAACAGTTGATAAAACGTTTCCATCAGAGAAAGGGTATGTGTTTGTCCAAAATTAGCACAAGGTACATCTTGCACAATGACACTGAACACAGGCCAGGATGGCATTCACCTTTGACTAAAAGGTATTTTTTTTTTTACAAACAAGGACACCAAAGAAATTTGAGCCCTGCAATTTTTTTTTCCAAACGTACAAAAAAAAAAAATTAGCACAATTGTGCAACTTTTCTAAAACATTGTCAGGGAATTTAGAGGATGCCCTTAAAATTAACATTCAACTTAAATTTGATAAAGTACAAAATAAAGATCTCTTAATTAACATTTGTCAATGCGTACATTAGTTCACCAAGTTTTCAAGCACACAATGAATTAGATTTACCAAAACTTCGTTTATTGTTACACCGCAAGACAATTTGTCACATAAAAATAAAGCTGCTGTCAAATTCAAGTCTTTCGGCTGCTGAAAAACGCAGCTATAAGTAAAGTAAAAAGCAATTTCAGGTAGAAATATTTAGCCTGTTCAAAAAAACAAAAATGGGTTTGTCTTAGTATGGTAATCCCCTACCTCGACCTCTAGCATATGTGCCGATATGTCCCCTATGTCCTTGAGAAAACGGAGGTCCGTGGAGTGGGGATGTCCAAGCATGTCCATGCATGTGAATAGGTAGGCCAGGGTGCTCTGGTACATTACTGCTGTAGTTATAATTATGCATGTTTGTTGCCAAAGATGGACTATTGTCCAGTCCAGTAGGAGGATTGCTGTTTCTCAGTAGAATTGTTGGGGCATGGCTGTATTCAAATCTATGGTCCTGATCACCACTAAACAGCATGGAATGAGTATTAAGGAAGCTGTCCCCATATGTGGCGATGGGAAGAGAAAAAGGCTCTGTGAAAGGAGGTGGTGCTGTGAGCCAGTTACTAATCTGAGATGACCTACTACTGTAGTTATGGACGGGCTGGTTTTGAATTTGTCTTTCCAAACTGTTTGTGCACAAACTAGTTGCCCTATCACTGTTATATGTAGTTGCTTGTAAAGAGGGCACAAACTTTTCAGTGCAGTCTGATGGCTTGGGGCAGCATGTACTGATGGGGAACTCTGAACCATCTTTATCTTCTCCCTGAGCTTGGTGCTGAGCAAGAAGCTGTAGCAGAGCAGCTTTTACTTCTGCATGAGCGTCACCAGCCAACATTGCGGTATTATGTATGTGCTTTCTCTCTGGCCGATAATCAAGGTCTCCCTCGCAGATTGGAGGGGGCTCGGGCGGTTCAGGAGGGCGCTGGTCTGGTGGTAGTATCGGAGGATATTCTGATGCATTTTGTAGTGGTTGATCCTCATGATCATGTTCACGGTTATCTAAAAGCACCAAGATTAAATACAAAATGTTAGCATTGATATTTTAAACAAATGTCACAATAGCAATGCCATTACCAATTATCAAAAGATGAGAAAAAAATGTTGAGAAATTTTAGATTAGACTGAAATGCATATATAACCAGTGCAAATACATTATCACAGCAAATCATGTGCTTTTACTTTATTGTAGATACAATCAAGGATTCGGCCAAATCTCCAGTTCTTTGTCAGATTTGGATTGTGACAAACTTCCAGAAGATTTTTTTTTATATTTTCTGCTTATATTGGGCAGCCATAAGCCAACCTTATATTCCAGATGCTGTGAAAATATTACTTTCCCCTCAGGTTTTCTCCACCAGCTGCAGTTCTAAATCAAAAGCACTGAAAGCAGCCAACCAATGGCACAGGGTTATCTGTTAAAGGGGAACTAAAATCTAAAATAGAATAATGCTAGAAATACTGTATTTTGTATGCTAAACATAAAAATGAACTTACTGCACCAGATGCCCAATTAAACAGATGCTTTATGTTTTCAAAGTTGGGCACAGGAGGCTGTCATCTTGTAACTTTGTTAAACATCTTTGCAAAACCAAGACTGTGCACATGCTCAGTGTGATCTGGGCTTCAGTTGTGGGAGGGTTAAGTTTAGAGATCGTCATAAATTATCAAAACAGCACAAGTCAAATAATATCTGCCATAGAAGCCAATATAGCAAGACTGATTAATAATCAGTTTACAGAGTGCACTAGGTCTGGGGATACAAATCTCTACACTGTCGCCGACTGTTTTACAGGGAAACAAACAAAGCTGCTCAAGTTCTGGGAAGTAAGGTGGGGGGTCCCCCTGCTGTTTGAAAGTAGGATTGTTTCCCTGCAGAGCAGTTGGGGTCCGTTGGAAGTCTCCTACCTGCAGTTGTCAGAGCAAGTAAAAGGAAGGGAGAATTTCACTGCATAATTATTATACAAATGGTACACATTTTTTAATTAAAGTATATTGGAGATAGATTTCTTTTTCATTAAAGAAAGTAAAAATGGGATTTAATTTTTTTGCCTTTACATCCCCTTTATGGTGGCCATACATGGGCAAGTTTAAACTGCTGACTTATCTCCTTCAGACTGATTCAGTAGCTTATCTGCCCTTGTATAGGGCCTTCCAACAGGCCTCTCTGACAGATATGTGGCCACAATTTCCAGCTGTCAATGGGACAAGCTTGATTTTTCTCTTGGATGGATATGAAAAGCCAGAGAAAGGACTGCATCATTGAGCGGATGCGGTACATGCTCCGTCTTTTCATATCCTGTTTATGCAGGAAGTGAAGACAAAAGCAGACACGTGGGCCTGCTCCTCGTTTCACCGACAAAGTGCTGAAGAACAAAAACAAGTAAGAAAGTAAACGAAGCTCCTGGACAATCTGATTTATGTTTATTGCAACCATATAGCATTGTCAGTTAAAGGGGAATTCAACCCCCCACCCCCTCTCCCCCCGGGCTATTGCCCCTAAATTGCTACTTACCCCTCTATGTAGGTCCCCTTCAGAGAAGTTCACAGGGGCCATCTTCTCTTCCAACCGCCGACTGAACTACGTGAACTTGTGCGCAGTAGTACCAGCGTCCTACTGTGCATGCGCCACCGACTGAGTCGGATCTAGGAAGAAGCCATTGGGAGAGAAGAGGTCCCAGGAAGAAGCAGTTGGAAAAGAAGATGGCCCCTGTGAACTTCGCTGGAGGGGACCTACACAGAGGCGTAAGTAGCAACTTAGGGGCAATAGCCCAGGGGGAGAGGTAGGCTGGGGGGTTGAAGTCCCCTTTAAAGGCCAAGAGGTGGTAGAACAGGAAGGCTAAAAAACCCATAATTTGAGAAGTTGCTTAAAATAGGCCTGTCGATAACATACAAAGTTCTTTAAATCTGAACTTTACCTTTCACTTTCCATTCAGCACTTCCTAGATGTCACCGCTCTCCTCACATTCCCCCATTCTCTTCACTGTTTAATTGTGTAGCCAGGGCATGGGGATGGACATTGGGTCCCCCATTCTGGTGCACAAACAAGATTCTAAGATGATATAATGCTCGCCTTAATAAGTGTCCACAAAATTGCTCCTGTCTGCTTGCTATAATTTTGAATTCCCAGACTGAAGGAAACAAGAATCAAATAATTTATAGTCTAAATAAAGTTCATTTTGCTTGACTTATGTGATAAAATAGGATTTTGAATATTTCTTTTGGGTGACGGGTCGCCTTTAAAACAATAAGCACCTGCCTTGATGACATTGGGAGAAAAATCCAAGAGGTTACTGAGCAACTTGTTGCCTGCAAGTCACTGGTTGGGAATCACTGGATTAGATAAAATAGGGAGGGGAAATCATACCGCCTTTGTGATTGAAAAAGAATTTACAGTAAATTTCATTTTTTCCACATGTCCCTACAGTCAGCACTTGGGAGCTAAATAGCACTACAATAGGGTGGGCAAGAACAGCAACAAATGCTGCAACAACAATTCATCACAGCAAGAGTAAAGTTGCAACATTATGCTGTAATCAGTTACTTCAAGAGAAGCCACACTTCTATAGTACTACAGCTGCACTACAATACAATGAAATAGTACTACACACACTGCTGTTGCAGTGTATGGTAGTTACAGTATTGTTGCATTTACAACTTTCCTATCAAACAAGAACTGTAATTTAAGGGGTGGTTCACCTTCAATTTAACTTTTAGTATATTGTAGAAGGGCCAATTCTAAGAAAGTTTTCAATTGGTCTTCATTATTTATTTTTCATAGTTTTTTTAATTATTTGCAATCTTCTTCTGTTTCTTTGCAAATTTCAAATGGGGGTCACTGACCCCATCTAAAAACAAATGCTCTGTAAGGCTACAAATGTATTGTTACTGCCACATTTTATTACTTATCATTCTATTCAGTGCATCTCCTATTCAAATTCCAGTCTCTTATTCAAATCAATGCAGGGTTGTTAGGGTAATTTGTACCCTGGAAACCAAATTGCTGACACTGCAAACTGTAGAGTTGCTGAATAATAAGCTAAATAACTCAAAAACCACAAATAATAAAAAATGAAAACCAATTGCAAATTGTCTCAGAATATCACTCTCTACATCATACTAAAAGTTAATTCAAAGTTGAACAACCCCTTTAAACTGCAACAATAATAAACGGGCAATAGCCCCACAGCACTAGAAGTACCCTGTACCAGCAAGTATACAACTACCCTGCAACAGCATTATACTCGAAAGGTACAAAATGTATACTGTACCCACTGCTATATTGTTAGCAATAAATGTGTGCTGCAAAAGACTTACAACACATAACACAGTTATGCCATAAAGACAATTAAGTCGCTTTGCATCACAATTACTTTCAAGGTATAGTGTGACAACAGTAAAGCTACACACATGAAATCTCAGAGTATTATATCACACAGTAAGACTACATCAACAGAGACTTATAGTATAAAAGAGATTATTAATCTATGACGAAGTAAATTACAAAAGGGAAAAAAGAAAACTACCATGCAACTGTAATAGCCAAGAAGATTAACCCCCTCCTCCCACAAATCTATGCCCCATTTAATACAGCTCAAGGCCTTATTTGCCCACGATGCTGCTGAATGGCATTGCATGCTACAGCCAAGTAAAGGCATGGGACCTATTATCCAGAATGCTCGGGACCTGGGGTTTCTGTAATTTGGATCTTCATATATTAAATCTACTAGAAATCCATGTAAACCTTAAAGGAATTGTTCGGTATAAAAGTAAAAACTGGGTAAATAGATAGGCTGTGCAAAATAAAAAATGTTTTCAATATAGTTAGTTAGCCAAAAATGTAATGTATAAAGGCTGGAGTGACTGTAAGTCTAACATAACATAACATAACACTACTTCTTGCTTTTCAGCTGTCTTTTGTTTACACTGACAGGTTACCCTGGTTTCCAGGCAGTGACCAATCAGTGACTTGAGGGAGGGCCACATGGGCCATAACTCTTGCTTTTGAATCTGAGCTGAGCCTTTATACATTACATTTTTGGCTAACTAACTATATTAGAAACATTTTTTATTTTGCACAGCCTATCTATTTACCCAGTTTTTACTTTTATACTGAACTGTTCCTTTAAATAAACCCAATAGGCTGGTTTTGCCTATTCATTATATCTTATTTGGGATCAAGTACAAGCTACAGTTTTATTATTACAGAGAAAAAGGAAACCATTTTTAAAAATGTGTATTTCATTATAGGAGAGTCTATGCGAGATGGCCATTCTGTAATTCTGAGCTATCTGGATAATGGGTTTCCGGATAAAGGATCCAATACCTGTACATAAGGATAAGGTGAATGGGCAAGTCAAAGTCCTGACAATAATCCAATTAAAGTGTTGTGGAAAGACCTAAAGCGAGCTGTGAGGAAACCCACCAACATCCAAGAGTTAAAGCAGTTCTGTATAGAGGAATGGGCTCAAATTCATCTGAGTCTATGTGCAGGACTGATCAACAGTTACCGTAAGTGTTTAGTTGCAGTTATTACCGCACAAGGGGTCACACCACATCCTGAGTGAAAGTGAATACTGATTCACTTACTTTTTTAGAAATGTTATTGGATCTTTTTTTTTCCAATAAATACACAACCAAATATAAAAATTTGTGTTTCACTTGTTTTCGATATTCTTCCTATACATTTAGGACTTGTTTGAAAATCAGATGATGTTTTAGGTCAAAATTCAGATATATAGAAAATGTTAAAGGGTTCACAAACTTTAGATATATTGCATAGATGCAACTAGGGATGCACCAAATCCACTATTTTGGATCGGCCAAACCCCCAAATCCATTACGAAAGATTTGCCGAATACCGAACCCTAGTTTGCATATGCAAATGAGTGAGAGGAAGGGCAAAAGCCAGTGTGTGGCTAAAAAATGTTTTACTTCCTTGTTTTGTGACGAAAAGTCACTTGATTTTAAGGATTCGGATGAATCCTTGTGCCTGGCCAAACCGAATCCTTAAAATCATGTTGCATCTGCAGAAAAGATGCAGCATAGTAGCAATGATGTGTGGACCTCTGCAACCGCTGTGAAGCTTCAACATAATAATGATTAAGTGAAGACTCAAACACAGTATAATTATACAGTAGCTGCAACTGCAGGGAATTGCAGTTCAGCACACAACACAGTAGCCAGGATAAGCTTTAGACATGCAAGATGTATAAATATAGAGAGTAGCTACAACATTGATGAGTTTGCCAAGATTCACACAGTGTTGAATGCGTAAACGGCAGTGACTGTATGTTGTAGTATATAATAACCACTTCAGAGGAATTACATTACTATAACAACTGCACAGCCATAACACAAAGGCTGTTGTTCAAATGTAGCAATGAGCTAGCACACTGGCTGTTAAGCAACAAGGGCCCTGCATTTATCACCTTGCATTCAGCAAAGGTTTTTTTTTTTTTTAACAGAATCCTTGCAAGCTGTAGGTGAATTCAGTTTGGATAGGATGCCGATTAGGCTGCACTGGCCTCTTCTTATGTTTGGAGATATGGAACTTGTCTGTATTTTCCAAAGGTTTGGCAGCTTTCCCTGAGCATTACAGTTTCAAGGATTCAGCCGAAGCCTGGGGTGTGGTTGACATCAATGTCCCACACAATACATATTTGCACACAGCACATTCCAATTCTAATTGTAAAGAACATCGGGAAGTAGCCAATGCGAACAAAATTAAGAGGCATGATATAACATAATATTAAAGGTGGATTGTGAAATATACCACCACATTAACTTAGAATTCATGGGGAACAATCATCTAAGTGGAGCCCTGAAGCCTCCTGAGCAGCCAAAGGGCTGGGACAGAAAGGGAGATTCGGGGAGATTCTGTCGCCTGGCGATTAATCGCAGGTGTCCTACCAGCTTCCAGTGTCGGACTGGCCCACCAGAATACCAGGAAAACCCCCGGTGGGCCAAGGTGTCAGTGGGCCCTCATGCTGCTAAACTTTTGGCCTATTTCATGGCCATTCCCTATTTCTATGAGAACAGAGAGGCTAAATAGATGGAATAATTGGTTATAGTATGTAAAGAAAACAAACTAGGAGAATAGAGTTTGATTGAGGAGATGAAGAATATTACTGAGAGTGGGCCCCTTGTCTAAGGTTTTATGGTGGGCCCCTGGTCTAAGGTTTTTGGGTGGGCCCCTGGTGTCCCAGTTTGACACTGCCAGCGTCCTACTATAAATATATATATAAATATAAATAGGAAAAAGTACCACACTCTCAAACTTGCTCAAACAAAAAGTGGTTTATTTACAGACTTCCAATGTTTCCAGTACAAATCTCAGGAACAAACCAATAAGGGTGATGGTCTGTTGGTTTGTCCCAGAGGAAGAGCAGAGTTTGTGCTTTAAACGGTAATAGAAAATCCAAATAATAGCAGTGTTTAAAATAATAGTTTGTTCCAAAATAATAGCAGTGTGTGGAGTTCAATTTGTGAGGTCATTTATTCTGTGAAAAAACAGGTGTCAATTATTATTTAAAGAAGGAAGGCAGAAAATTTAGTGCATGATGGTTATAGTGCATTTTGCGCTGAAAATCTGGGTTAAATGCGTAATTCCAGGAATTGTTCTGAAGAACAGCGTACTTTGATTAAAACGTTGAATGGAGCGGGGAAAACACATAAAGAAGTGCAGAAAATTATAGGATGCTTTAAAATTGCAACAAAAACCTGACGTGGGGGAAAATGGAAACCTACCATTCAAAAGGATAGAAGACTAGCCAAAATGGCAAACTCAGCCACTGATGAGCTCAAGGAAAATCTAAAGTTACCTGTGAGTACCGTTACAACTAGAAGGTGCCTATGTGAAGCCATGTTATCAGCAAAGTACCACTGTTGAGATGTGCTGAAAAGGATACAATTTGCCTGCAAGTTGTAAAATGGCGCAACATTTTGTGGAACGATGAAAGCAAGATTGTTTTTTGGGTCTAGGGCCACAGACAGTTTGTCAACACTGAATTCAAGCCACAGTACACTGTGAAGACAAGCTTCATTATATGGGGATGTTTCTCATACTATGGTGGTGGGCCTATTTATCTCATACTAGGGATCATGGATCAGTTTCAATACATCAAATTGCTTGAAGAGGTCATGTTGCCTTATGCCGAAGTGGAAATACCCTTGCAATGGGTGTTTCAACAAGACAAGACCCCCAAGCACACCAGTAAATGAGCAACATCTTGTTTCCAGACCAACAAGATTGACATTATGAAGTGGCCAGCCCAATCCACAGACATTACATCACATAGAAAACTTGTAGGGTGACCTAAAAAAATGCAGTTTCTGAGGCAAAACCAAGAAATGCAGAAGAATTGTGGAATGTAAGAGGTGCCAGAAGTTGGTTGACTCCATGTGACACAGATTTGCAGCAGTTCACAAACAGTGGTGATACATCAGTTCAAAATCTTCAAACATTTTCCATTTATACAGTGAATGTTTGAGTTTGTAAAGAAGAATGCGGACACTGATATTTTTTGGAACAGTCTAATATTCCCTTTTCTTCACTTTCTTTAAAGGAATATCACAAATTTGATAAATTTTTGTTCATATTTACATCTTTACTCACACACACCTCTCCAGGGAGTCTAATCATATTGAGTGGCTCCTGCAGCCAAGCTACTACAACAGGCAAACAAACCAGGCAATTTAATCCTGACCTGAGGGGAGGAGAAACACTGTTGGCTTCCAAGTGGGGAGGGTTTCATAGGGTGCTCAATGTGTAAGTGCTGCCTGTAGTTATGTGAGGGAGATAATTCTATTTAGCAAGAACAGGCAGGTAGGAGTGAAGGCAAAACCGCAGATAAAACATTGCTTAAAAAAAAAACAAAAAAAACAAAAAACATTAAATAATGCCAACGAGATTATTTTGCTTCAAGAATGTATGCGTGTTATGATCATATACAAAATATATTTTTCATAGAACAGCTATAGCAACCATTACTAAATTAATTTTATACTTGTCACTTTTCAATATGAAGAGCCCATAGAGCGATCAATATGCAGCCTTGTTGGTATGAGGTATCTGGAGTTAAAAGGAGTTACCA
The DNA here is from genome assembly GCA_024363595.1 of Xenopus borealis. Taxonomy (NCBI): domain Eukaryota; kingdom Metazoa; phylum Chordata; class Amphibia; order Anura; family Pipidae; genus Xenopus; species Xenopus borealis. The sequence goes on along the minus strand of CM044442.1, from coordinate 56,098,652 downwards.
TCTCTGTTTATGGGCTACTCCTCTCAAGAGTCAAATACAGTGTTGCACTTTTTTTTAAGGGTTAAAGGGAAATGCATATTTTATTCAGCACATACTATGCAAGACTTTTAGAATGGATGAAAACAGTGAACACTATGCTAAGTATGCCAACTTTGAATATATCATAACTTTTGAACAACAAATTAACAAATCGCCCCCTGCAACATTTCCTCCCCACACCACCTGCGACACGTAAAAGCAGGGGTCACTCAGGGCTCCACTACAGAGGAAACAGGCCTGGGCCTTGCTTCCTCTGTAGTTTATAAGTCCATTAACCAAAATGAATGCTTACAGGTAAACCCCTATAGCAAACCCCAAGTGAATTTGGCTTTTCGCCCCTGTGTTGCTCATAATAGGCCATCCTGTGTTTTCATACCAAACAACATTAAGGTGAGATATCTGCAACTGAAAATTATCTTATTTTTTTTTTTATTATTATTAGCCAAGCTAGAACACCATTTTTGTAAGTGAAAAGTTCGGTTCAAAAACAAAAAGTGTAATGTCCTGTCCTCCAATGCACAGTCACAACCAGGGCTCTCTCCTCCCCTCAAAACACGAATCTTCAAAGGTTTTCCGAAGGAAATTGTTGCTATGCGCACCTCAAAGGGTAAATGGGGACAGAAAAAACAAAAATATAGTGTAGTATTTTCAAAAAAGATAATTCACCCAGTGATGAGATTATGGCCAGTAGTGGTGTATTAATCATATACCCACATAGGTGAAATTTATAATGTGATAACTTAGGAAAATCCTCTGACACCAACAAAATGAAGTGCACATGTGACACACTAAGTTTGAGGAGATTGTAATGAACACCCACACGATCGTAGGTCTGTATCCAGTTATACTCACAGACGTTTTAGAAATCGATCAAATTTAAAATAAGATCCCAAACATTCTTCTACTTTTCCGATAAAATCGCCTTAAAACATAAAAACGTCCTTTTAGGTTCAGGTCCCTCTGTGCGGCTCAGCGTATACCCCCACCTCCAGGATCGTGGTATCCGGGTCCGAATTTCGGGGTCGCGGTGCCAAACACAAGGCGCGTGTACCTGCTGCCCGCTGACATAGTACTCCTTGTGACGCGTTTCGCCTCGAACTGGCTTCCTAAGTTATCACATTATAAATTTCACCTATGTGGGTATATGATTAATACACCACTACTGGCCATAATCTCATCACTGGGTGAATTATCTTTTTTGAAAATACTACACTATATTTTTGTTTTTTCTGTCCCCATTTACCCTTTGAGGTGCGCATAGCAACAATTTCCTTTGGAAAACCTTTGAAGAACACCATTTTTATTCTTTACTTGAGTAAACGGCTCTACACACTGACTCAGTTTGTTTAGGATCGCAGCTGCCATATTAGCTTTCTGTGACATTACTTCCTACCCAAGTCTCCCTCATAACTCTGAGCTCAGATTACAGCAGGGAGGGGAGCAGGGAGAAGGAGAGGAGCAAACTGAGCACATTCAAGCCCAAGCAGTTTTAAGTTGTTAACAGGAAGTCTGATACAGAAGCCTATGTGTAGACAATAGAAGGAAAGAAATGTGGTGTTTTCTTGTGAGGGAACTTCAGGGATTACAAAGCCCCCAGAGTGCCATCCTACTGCCAATTTACATTAATCTCCCCGAAATCTTGGCGTTTCACTACCCTTAAAGTAATGCTGCTTAGATGGCGGGAAGGCTTTTTGGGGAGATTAGTCACCCAGAGAAGAGGAGATTTGACTACCCTGAGGGTTTACTAGTGTACAAATATAAACCTTTTGGATAAAGCTTACTTAGTTTTAACCTTTACTTCTCCATTAACCCAAGTTTTAAACTTGCTGGTTTCATTTGTACTATTCTTTGATGTCTCCTACTTGGACCCACCTTTTATGCAAAGGCAATGTCTCTATAAAAATAACTTTCCATATCATCTAGGTCATGGGTGTCCAACTTTTTGGCTTCCCTGGCCCATTTTGGAAAAAGAAAAATTGTCTGGGGCCACACATGAAATACACAAGCACTTTTGATTTGTAAAAGTAAAGAAAATGCACAAAAAAGAACTACAATACAAAATGGAAAACCAGATGGAGCTATACACTGGAATAGTGGACACCTGGGTATTAAATAGACATTAGTACTACTAACTGGGCAATGGGCAGAGTCCCCCCTCCTGCCTACTCCTATATCCTTTGCAATATGATCTTTCCTTGGGAACCAAGTGTTTCAAGCTGGTCTGCATTCATACCCATTTTGGGCCACAGGTTGGACACCCCTGATATAGGCAATAATGCAAATTTAGAAACAATGTTGCTGATACATTACAAAGTACACTGTACAAAATCTGTAATATGATGCTACCATGTTTTACCTTTAAAATACACAGCATAAACAACATGATATATTTTATTGCATTTAAAACCGACAAAAATATGTTACAAAAAATGCAAGCAACCGATGGATACCCTAAATAATATTAAGTTTGACACACCCCTGATGTAGGAGGGGCAGGAACAATATGTGGATATTAAAACAAACAAAAACAAATGTTCACGATCAAACATGGCTAGCCACACCAGGTGCTGCTTCCTGGTGCTGGTTGCATACAAAGAGCAAATTTGCACACCCACCTACTCCAACACTGGGGAATCCCTGAGTCTTTAATTGTGAAGCTATCTGCAGGCCTTGTGGGGTGCTATTTCTGCTGTCATCCATGCCCAATGAGGAATCCTTTCTTGGAACTTTGGGAACCGTTAAATCATCACCCATCCCAAGTTGTTTTTGTCTTCTGCGTTTTTTACTCCACAGCTCATGACAATCCTGCCAAAGGGGTAGGCTGCAAAGTAAGGAGAAAATGATCAATGAAAGGGACAGTAGACCTATTTTCAACACTAGTTCAGTGACTGGGGCTTGTCCCAAATTCTTTTTATTTATGAAATATGGTTTATTGTAATTAACAAGGCAAAAGCTGAAAGCCACAATCTACATCCTGATCTTCCTCTGTATAATGAATTATTCTTTATACTTATTTAAAGGAAAACCATACCCCCCAAACAATCTCGGTCTTTATAAAAAGCTATTGCATAAAACAACTCCTATGTAAAACCCTGCTTCATGTAAATAAACCATTTTCATAATAATATACTTTTTCACTAGCATGTGCCATTGGGTAATCATAAATAGAAAACTGACATTTTAAAAAATAAGGACAGCCTCCTGGGATCCTAGGATTCAACGGTGCACACAAACATACCAAACAAACTATAAAGTTAGGTCGCATTAGCCAATTAACAGACAGAGTTGTGTCTTTTGCTTCAACACTTCTTCCTGTTACAGTTAGAGTTGAAATATTTCTGGCCAGGTGATCTCTGAGGCAGCACACAGACCATCATGAAATAGTGGTTCAAGGCAAGAAATGTAAAAGGGCAATATTTACTTAAATATATATACCAGATTAACAAGATTCTTTAATATGTCACTTAATTTGATATAGTTTTCCTTTAACATCCTGCAGCTGGGGATAGGGAGGGAATTGTTTATACAGAGGGGTTGTCTCCTATTCATAATACAATGTAATGTTCCACTGAACTAGAAAAATATTTAAGAAAACGCAATTTAAATAATGAGTGGCTATACAAAGACTGTTGAAAGTCCAATGAGCCCAGCATTGTCATTTAGGGAATGCTACGGCCAGTGCAAGATATAGGTATAGATAAAGAAAAGGCCATACTTGCAAATTAATTTTGTCAGCAGTCAGTTGTGGACACTGTGGTACATGCACTAGAATAAAGACCAGTCATTTATTTTAGCACACTATGAGAAAACCATTACTACTTACTCTGGTGGTGGCATTTTTGATGGTTCTATATCCCGTAAGAATTCACAAAGTAAGGCTTGTTCTGCTGTACAGCGCTTGTTTGGATCTAGAGCCAGCATGTGGTCAAAGAGATCTAATGCTGCACTGGGGATGCTTGGGGAGAAACAAGCAGTTAAATGTTAAACGGTAACAATAAAATGTTTGAAATAACACAAAGCAAATTAAGATTTAAAGGGGCTGTTCACCTTTGAGTAAAATTTTAGGGGCAAATTCACTAAAGTGCGGAAAATCGCTAGTGACACCTTCGCCACAATTTGCTACACTTCGCCAGGCGAATTTTTGCCAGTCCGCTGCTAATTCCCTAAAATGTGAATTTGTGTTCAGGGAGGCGATAAGTAGCGAAGTTGTGCTACTATTACTTCATCAGGCAAAGCTCATTTACGCTAGTGATGCCTAATATGCATACTGGCACAAAGTTAGAAGTATATGTTACAGTCACTACATTACACTATACAAGCCCAGGAAACCTTTAATAAATAAAATAAAGTTGTCCTATTTCCCTAAACATGTGCCCACTGTATAGTTGTGTTGCCACATGTTAGGAAATGTAGGGGGGGGAGGACAGTAACCCCCCAAAAAATTATGCTATTTTTCAACCTAAAAAAAGTGAAAGCCAGTATTTTTTGGGACTTAAGTTTATTTTTTTTTCAAACTCCAAACTCTATTGTATGTGTCTGACCTGGCGAAGTAAAGTCTAGCACATTGAATAAAATGGGCATCTTAGTGAATTAGCGTAATTACTTCATTTCGACAGTGTGCAACTTCGCTTGGCGTAAGGGTGAGAAGTTGCGCTAGTCTATCTACTTGGCTAGCAAATTTTCGCCAGGGACACGGTTAGTAAATAGGCAAAATTCAAAAATGAAAATACCCCAGCTAAAACCTTTCGAAATGATGTAAAAGTCATTGGCAGATGCCCCTTTTGTGTGTGTTATTTGCCTTCATGATGTTGGATGGTTTTGGGCTGTTTGACACTGGTCTCCGTTAGAAAACAAAGAAATTAAACTTTTTCAGGCAAGAAGTTAAAAAGTTGAAGTCGCACAATCAAAATCGTTGCAAAATTTTGTGGAGAATTTTCCTGCATGTACAAGTTACGAGTTGGGAGTTCGGAAGAAATTTTAAAACAGAGAAAAGGAAGATTTTTGTACTTACCGTTAAATCCTTTTCTCTCATCCTACATTGGGGGACACAGGCACCATGGGGATGAAGATCCTGCAGCTTGGAGAATGGACACTAAGAGTTAAAAAAGCTGACTCCTCCTCCAGCTCTGGGCTTCATCCCCTGCCTCCTCCTACTTTCTACCAGTTTCTGGCCGAAGAAGGAGCAACTCAACCAAAACCCAAAAACCGAGAAGGAGTCTCCCACCCATATAACTAGTGAAAAAGCTAACTTTATAAAAACTCGCTCCCAACAGGGAGAACCTTTAAGACCCTTGGGTCCGTATTTAAACATAACAGGGAGGGAAGGCCTGTGTCCCCCAATGTAGGATGAGAGAAAAGGATTTAACGGTAAGTACAAAAATCTTCCTTTCTCTCACCTAGATTGGGGGACACAGGCACCATGGGGATGTCCCAAAGCAACCCCTGAGGGCGGGACCTGTACCCCCTAGTGTTTTATGTGCAAACTGCTTGTAAAACCTTCCTCCCAAAGCTGGCCTCAGCCGAGGCTTGGGTGTACAGCTTGTAGAAGTGCGTGAAGGTGTGTGGGGAAGACCAAGTGGCGGCCCGACAGACCTGTTCTGCTGAGGCTTGGTGACGAACTGCCCAGGATGTACTCACTGAACGAGTAGAGTGTGCCTTGATCTTGAATGGGGTAGGCTTTTTCTTTACCTCATATGCCCTGATGATTGTAGAGCGAATCCACTTCGCAATGGTCGACTTGCTGACCTTTGTTCCTCTCCTTTTACCTTCCGTGTGAACAAACAAGGAATCAGACCTTCTAATATCTTTTGTAGCTCTCAGGTACGCTCTGAGTGCTCGAACCACATCCAACTTGTTTAGGAGTCTCTCTTGTGTGTTCTTAGGTTCGGGGCAGAGCGATGGGACAACTATGTCTTGATTAAAGTGAAACTCCGAAACGACCTTAGGTAAGAATTCGGGTGTAGGTCTCAAGACCACCTTGTCACAATGGAATATCATGAACGGAGACCTGCATGATAGCGCTGCTAGCTCTGACACTCTTCGGGCTGATGTGATAGCCAATAAGAATACCACCTTCTCCGACAGCGTGAGTAGTGGGATTGTGTCCAGTGGTACAAAGGGTTCCTCTTGCAGAACTGATAGAACAAGGTTTAGGTCCCATGGAGGGACCGGATATCTGTAAGGGGGTGCCAGTCTAGTGGCCCCCTGTAAAAAAGTTCTGATGTTGTCAACCTGAGCTATCTTCCGTTGAAAAAGGATAGAAAGTGCTGAGACCTGGACCTTTAGAGAGCTTAGGGCTAGTCCCTTTGAGAGACCCTCCTGGAGGAAAGATAGAATGTCTCTGTCCTCCGCCCTTCTTGGATCCGTTCCCCTTGACTCACACCAGGAAATGAAGGATTTCCAAACTCTGTGGTATATTCTCGCAGAGACCGGCTTACAAGCGCGTAGCATTGTGGGTATTGCTTCCCTGGGAGCTCCAGAAGCCTCCAGAACTAGGGCTTCAACAGCCATGCCGTTAAAGCCCATAGCTGTAAATTCGGGTGGGCAATCGGTCCCTGTGTGAGAAGATCCTCTCTTAAGGGGAGGTGTAGTGGTGAGTCCGCTGCTATCTGTACCATCCCCGCGAACCAAGGCCTTCAAGGCCAGTAAGGAGCTACCAGGATAGTTAGAGTCCCTTCTCTCTTGATCTTTTTGAGTATTCTTGGTATGAGAGCCAAGGGCGGGAATGCGTAGGCCAGTGAAAACTTCCACCGAATTATGAGGGCGTCGACCGCCCAGGCCTGTGGGTCGATGCTTCTGGCTACAAACCTTGGTACCTTGTGATTGTAACGAGACGCATTAGGTCTATGTCTGGTAGGCCCCACCTGTCCACTATTGACTGGAAGCTCTCTGGGTTTAGGCTCCACTCCCCTTGATCTATTGTCTCTCTGCTGAGGTAGTCTGCCTTCCAGTTGTCTATCCCTGGTAGGCAGACTGCTGATATTGCTGGGACATGTTCCTCTGCCCAGGTCAGAATGATCCTTGCTTCTGCTAAGGCCGCCCGACTTCTTGTGCCTCCCTGATGATTTAAGTAGGCTACTGCCGTCACGTTGTCTGACTGTACTCTCACTGCTTTTCCTCGTAACTGAGTCGTCCAGTGTTGGAGGGAATACCTTATTGCTCGGAGCTCTAGGAGATTGATGGGGAGTAGCTTCTCTGCGGGGCTCCAGAGTCCTTGTACTGTGTCTTGATCTAGGACAGCTCCCCATCCTCGTAGGCTGGCATCTGTAGTCAGAATCGTCCAACTGTGGTTCGGGAAGGCCTTTCCCCTTGTTAGCTGTTGAGGGAGGATTTGATTAGTTCTGGAACCAAGATCTGCCTGTCCAGATTCTGCCGATTCTTCCTCTGGTGCCGTATTATGAGCTGTTGAAGATGTCTGGTGTGGAGCTGAGCGTAGGATACTGTCGGAAATGCAGCGACCATTGTGCCCAGCACCTGCATGGCTATGCGAAGTGGAACCTTGTTGGCTGAAATGATGTTCCTGATCCTGTTCTGAAGCGCGTTGGCCTTCGCCTGTGGTAGAAAGGCTCTCTAACCTGGAATCGAGAATTACACCAAGGTATTCTATTCTCTGCGCTGGTAGTAGAGATGACTTCCTGTAGTTGATTGTCCAGCTCAACTGAGAGAGTACTTGAATGACCTGAGCAGTGTGGCTGTTCGCAAGGTTCAGTGACTGGGCCTTTACTAGGAGATCGTCCAGATATGGGATTACTCCGATACCTTGTAGTCTGAGGCTCGTTAGTGCCGCTGCCGTGATCTTTGTGAAGATCCGTGGTGCCGAAGATAGACCGAAGGGTAGGGCTACGAATTGCCAGTGATTGCCTGCTGCAAAAAATCTCAGGAATCTGTGATGGGCTGGATGAATGGGTACATGGAGGTAGGCGTCCTTTATGTCGATAACCAACATGAATTCGTCTGTTTCCATGGATAGTAGGACGGATTGTATGGATTCCATCTTGAAATGGCAAGTTTTTACGAACTTGTTCACAGTCTTTAGGTCAAGTACCGGTCTGTAGGAGCCGTCTTTTTTGGGGACCATGAATAAGTTGGAATAAAAGCCCCTTCCCCTGTCCGCCTGTGGAACCAGCCGAATGACCCCTGAGTCTGCTAACTCTAGAACTAGTCCTAGAAAAGCTTGTCGTTTTTGAGCTTCCATTGGAACCCTGGACACGAAAAATCTGGTCGGAGGATGCTGAGTAAAGTCTATCAAGTATCCCTTCGATACTACTTGTAGGACCCAGTGGTCTCTGACTAGATCTTTCCACACCTCCTGGAAGGCCTGTAAGCGTCCGCCTAGAAGAGTCCCTCCAGGGGTGGGCACATCTTCAGGCGGAGGAAGGCTTGTCTTGGGGGGGCTTGGTGGATGCCTTGGAAGAGGACCAGGTAGACTCTCTCTTGTTGTGATATCTTGGGCAGAAACTCGTGTTGGTCTTATCGGTCTGTGATTTTGCTCTCTGTCCTTGTCGAAAGGGGCGAAAAAAGGGCCACCTCCTGAAGGTAGACTTCTTGGGCTTACTTTGAGGTAGGAGTGTGCTCTTGCCCCCTGTAGCCTGTGATATTATCTTGTCCAGCTCCGTACCGAATAATTGTTTTCCCTGGAAGGGGAGGTTCACTAAGGATTTCTTCGAAGTAAAGTCCACCGACCAAGTCTTGAGCCATAGAAAACGGCGAGCCGCTACTTATTGAGCTGACGTTTTGGCAACTAACTTGGCTGCGTCTAGTGCTGCATCGCCCATATAGGCTGTGGCATCGGCTATCTGTGAAAGCAGGAGATCTGTTGTTGGATCCTCCGATCCTAATAACTGTGCCACTTGCTCCACCCATACCTCCATTGCTTTTGCCACCCATGCGATGGCGAACATCAGTCGGAGAGCCGTTCCTGAGGTGGTAAATATTGATTTGCAAAAAACCCTCTAGTCTCTTATCTATAGAGTCCTTGAAGGATGCTGCATCAGCTACAGGGATGGTGGTGGTCTTGGATAGTCTAGAAACCGGGGGGTCGACCGTAGGGGGAGACGACCATAAGTCCATACATTCCTGAGGAAAAGGGTAGGACTGTGTGAAGCGTCTTGATAATTGAAGTCTATGATCTGGAGTCCTCCATTGAGATTTTACTATCTCATCTAACTGTTCGTATGCCGGAAAGACATGGGAGGTCTTCTTTTGCCTCTTAAAGATGTTTTTGCCAGCCTCGGCTGAAGCGGATGTTACATCCTCAATGTTAAGTGTCTTTAGGACAGCCTGTATTAAACCCTCCACCTCCCCCTGTGTTCTGGGAGTGTCGGGGTCAGGCTCAACATCTTGTTCTGAATCATATTCCGTGAGAACCTGCCCTTCCTCATCAGAGGAACTATTTGTGCCACCTCTAGGTCCCGGGGGAGAGTCGGGTGGGCGCTTTGAAGAAACTGGACGTCTGTCCTGTGTGTGCACTGGGTTAGATAGGTGTAGTAGAAATTGTCCAGAGTTTCTGGGAAGCGGGCCAAGTTTTGAAGGCCTGCCAATGACAGCGTAAGGGCACGCATAAGGTCAGTTTGGGAATCCTGGGGTGCCGCTGTATTAGTGTCTGTGGTAGGAGAAGGGTTGGGGGGGGCACTTTGGGTAGGTAAGATGGGTCTACATGCTGCGCACACTGCCTCAGCTGAAGCAGCTAAGAATTTTTTCTTGCAC
>CM044442.1:56065521-56083631 GCA_024363595.1 Xenopus borealis | reverse complement strand
TTTACCACCACTCTTTGTAGTCTATCTTTTAGCCAGTTCTCTATCCAGGTGCAAATGCTTATCTGCTAAAACGTTCCAATGGTGGACACATAATGGCTTCAGATATATACATCATTTCTACAGATTATCAGACTTTAATCACTGAAGAAGCTTGGGATAAGATCTGGAAATCAACAGCATATTGTTCTAAGAATATCTCATTACTGGAAACAGCATATGAAGTTCTTACAAGGTGGTATATGGTTCCCTCCCGCTTGAATATGATCAATCCCCAACTTAGTAAGGAGTGTTTTCGATGCTGCAGCCAAACTGGCACAGTATTGCATATTTGGTGGGAATGTCCAAATGTACAAAAGTTTTGGTCTCTAATTTATAACATTATACTCTGTAACACAGGTTAATCTTAAGAAAGACCCTCAAGTAGCCTTACTAAATGCAAAAATACCAGACTTTAACCATACAAGGATACTAATAATGTTTATCTTTCTGGTAGCTAAGATTACTATTGCTAAATAATGGAAAACATCCTTTAAACCAATCACACATTTCAAAGATAAACTGAACTGATGGTCAATGAAAGATTAACTAGTATTATTACTGATACACATGAGAAATTTAAGAAAGTGTGGGAACCGTGGTATGAATACTCTTTCCCGACAAGGGATACAACTTCTCATTTTAACTTCTATAAGCAAAGCCTAAAAAAGACATTATACATGTCTGACATTACTGGGAATATCGTTCTGCTGTTACCTCCCTGAGCTGCTAACCCATACTGATATCAAAACTTCATAAATATTCAAGGGATCTCAAAAGAAACGTCTGAGAGCATAAATGGTTTAATTTTTACTGCCAAGGTACATTATGTTATCAAAATGTCAATCTGAACTTTTCATTCCACCCTCTTATATACAGTCGACCCCATCGCTTAAGTTAAGGGTTGACCCTCTTTCCTTTTCCTCCCTTTCCTCTCCTTTGATCAAGATAATATACTGCATTAACATGTGAAATAGAAGATCAACAGTTTCTGTTCATGTTAAAATTCAAATAAAAATATAAAAAAAAAAAAGTTAAAGTAGTACATAGATACTTACAACGCAAACTCCTCTCTGAGTTTTCGACAATATTGTTTCTTTGGTTTCATGCTGTTGAAATACGGTAGCTTTATAACATCTGGCCATACAGCAGGACAAGGACTTCCACACATTCGGCTTAAGAAGAAAAAAAATTGACATTCTTATAGAGCATAGGACCGCATATATGACACAAGTGTATAGGACACACTAGTCCCCCAATTGTGTAATGGTGTTATTCACTGAAGCGGTCATTTGGGTCTTGTTCATGACACGCACAGACATACAGTATGTGCAGGGCACTTAGAGCAGACCACATATTATGCACAGGTGGACTGACAACAAAAAGAGGGACACAAAAAATAATTGATCTGTATGAAAAAAATTTGGATACAAAAATCATCACTGCCATAATTGTTCTAGCTTGGTAGTGTAAAGCCTATGTAAAATATACACCTTCTCTAAACTTAATTGGCATGCTTTAGTTGCCTGTTAATTCAAGATTTAAATGATTAATACTTTTTCAATGAAACAGTTAAGCCAAATAAGAAACCCTTCAAATATTAGCCTAGATCATTCTACAGCAGGAAGAATGGAAGCAGGTCTAATTGGTTGATACAGAGCAAGCTTCCTTAGCATTGGTAATTGTAAATATGTCCGTAATACTGGGACAATGCACACATCATGGGACCACGCAAGACTTATTTTCTGTAAATCACCAATATACAGCTCCCCAATGACAAAAAATATTCCTCTATTAAGCTACAATTTTATTGTAATTGTTATTTTTTAATTATTTATGTTTTTATTTTGGACCTCCTCTATTTATATTCCTGTCTCTGTTTCAAGTTACTGCCTGGTTGCTAGGTTAATTTGGACCCTGGCAACCAGACAGTTGCTGAAATTCCAAACTGGACAGCGGCTGAGCAAAAAGCTAAATAATTAAAAAAAAAAAAGAAAATGAAATGGAAACCTGCAACTCATCTCAGCATAATACTTTCTAGATCACTTTCTAGTTAATTTACTGGTTAACAATCCCGTTAAGTAGACTTGCAAATGCAAAGCAAGTCTGAGACAAATTATAGAAAAACACCTCATATGTAAAACCCCAGGTCCTGAGCATTCCAGATAATAAATCATAAGCTGATCAGGAATAAAGTTTTTTGTATCAGTCAAATTATGGCATATGAGAATACATACACTCACACAACTTACCTTATAAGTTCAAGCTGTGCAAGTTCCTGATTTGCTTGGAAGATTGGCTTTTTTGTAAACAGTTCACCCAGGATACAGCTGAAACATGGGAAATTTAAATGGGTAAACTAATATCCATTAATACACAAAAATAAGTATTTAAATATAGACCTCACATTTGTGATCAAAAGGATGACATTTAACTCCTTCCATACTGTGACACGAAAAATTTACTTCCTAGGTAAACAAACCAGTGGCTGGAATGCACTCAAAGTAACCAATTGGGACGCCTCTGCATGTGTGCCTTGCTGTAACCCACCACCATAATAATATACCAACACATTTTCATGTTATTTTACGTTCTTTGCTTTTTATTTTCAAACTATTGTTAATAAAGATTTGTTTTTGCCTATATAGATCTCACCACATAGTAACATTAGGTACTTTAATAAAAGAAAGCAAGTGTTAAGAACATTGTATGATTTAGGGAACAAAGTACATTTTTCGGTTTTAAATATATCCGTTTACCCCTATACATATGAATATTTGTGACAAATAAAAGGATCGGGTACAGCCCACAGTCTGCTGAAGAGCACCAGAGAAATCTTAGGGGCAGACTTACTAAAAATGGAATTCGAGGGTTAATAAACCCTCAAATTCGATTTAAAGGGGAAGTGGTCGAATTTTAAAACCCTTCAAATTCGAATGGTTTACCCAATTCAACCAATCGAACATAAAAAATTTGATCGCTTGATTAAATTGGTCAAATTTTTTTTTATTCGATCTAAAAAAGCTTTAAAACACCTATTGGAGCTTCCTATAGCGTTTTAAAGCAATTTCGTAGGTCCAAGTTGGCAAATTTTTTTTTTTAAAGGGGAAGTACTTCGACCATTGAATATTTGAATACAATTAAATTTGAATTATTCAAATCTGTCGAATTTTAAAATTTGATGGTCGAAGTTAACCCAATTGAATATTCAAATTCTAATTTTTTTTAAAAAATTTGATCGAATTTCGAATCCTTCATGTGAATTTAGTAAATCTGCCCCTTAGTGTGGCATTAAAAATTTACTATACAATATCGCTGTGAAGCCTCTGAATAACTGTCTGAAACCAACTGAACAAAAAAGTGTTGGAAGGCGAACAACCACTTTAAAGGGGATGTAAAGGCAAAAAACAGTATTGCATGTACTGTTTGTAAAACTAGAAAAGCATATTTTGTATATGTGCAGCTATACCACTTTTTGTCTCCTCCACTTGCTGAAGCGGTGTACAGATACCCTTATTAAACAATCAGTGTTGTTACATATCTTTTTGTTTGTTACTGAGAGCTGATTGTTTAGTAGAGTTTTTTCTCCTACACAACTGGTTGTTAATGTTAATCACATTATATTATTTGACAGGCCCCCCTTTTTCCCGCCATACTGTGTATTTAAGAAGGCTGTCAATGTACAAACACATACACCAAAGATTATATAATCAGTGAAGGCACCTGCACTCCGTCCACTTTAATCACTCGCTGGGTGCATGATCAATATGATATGTAGCACTGTTCAGAATGGACCTGCACTCAAGTTTCTCATAAATCAAAAAATATTTATTTTTAAGATCACTGTGCATCCAAAGTTTAGTTTGATAACCTTAAGGAAATATTGAGCCCCTCCGATCCCATAAATAAATATCAGAAACCACAGGTGCAGCATTTCGTAGCACAGCGACCAGGGGTATTCAAAGGGAAACTGTCATGGGAAAACATGTTTTTTTTTTGTTTTTTTTTTAACACATCAGTTAATAGTGCTGCTCCAGCAGAATTCTGCATTGAAATCCTCTCACTATTAACTGATGCATGAAAAACTATTTTTTTCCCCATGACAGGATCCCTTTAAATGCATGGGCTGCATATTATGCAGTTCATTGATGCAGGACTTTTACCCACCTCCCACACGGGAAGAAGGTATAATATTAGACAAAGAATTATGTGTAACACCACCATGGTGGTTTATATTATTAAGTGTCCCTGTGGACTTGTTTACTGTGGAAAAACTACCAGACAGAGAGAATTGCAATGCACAGGTCAAGCATAAGGGCAGCATTGGATCCAGACAATAAAAAAAGAAAAGAGTAAGGGCAAAAAACAGAATTGTACCTAAACATTGGGCAGAGGCTAGGCATTGCTCGGCATCGTTTAGATGGATGCCGATTAAACATGCCCAAGAGGATCGAGAGGGGGACTATGATAATATGATGTTAAAAAGGGAAGCTTTCTGGATCCATGAATTGGATTGTGTTGCCCTAGGGGACTAAATGAATCTGGATATAGCTATGGTATGGAAATAATTATTCTTCAAATGTAGCATTCACATTGCTTTCTATGTGGAATTGAAACATTGCAAAAAAAAAAAAAGGCTTGTTTTGATTTACAGGTGCTGTATCTGTGTATCTGCTGATTCTGGAAATAATATGAGCAATTTTGTAACTTTTGCTCACCTTAATGGACATAAAGGGCACCTATGGGGCTAAAAAGATTCCCAAAACCGAAGGTGCGGGCTGATAGAGCCCGCATTCCGGTTTGGGGTTCTAGTAGTTAAAAAAAATTCCCCCTGCCTGCGCTGGCTTACTCGCACCGGGAGGGAGCTCCCGGTGCGAGCCGCCATGACAGCCCATGCACATGCCATGCACATGACGTCATGTGCATAGGCCGAATGAAAAGCTGCCACCAGTTCAGGCAGCTTTTCATTCTGCGCATGCGCATGGGCTGTCATGGCGGCTCGCACCGGGAGCTCCCTCCCGGTGCGAGTAAGCCAGCGCAGGCAGGGGGAATTTTTTTTTTTTTAACTACTAGAACCCCAAACCGGAATGCGGGCTCTCTCAGCCCGCACCTTCGGTTTGGGGAATCTTTTTAGCCCCATAGGTGCCCTTTAATGCACAGATTTGTTTCACAACAATTTAGTGACACCTAGTGGCACAAATGAAAACTTATATTCTTTATTGTCAGTGATTATATTGACTTGTTTGTTCGAATTGCTGATTATACATTGCAATAACGTCATGATGACACTTTTTTGGACAGGGCATTGTGGGTATATAAGTTGTTACTCAATGAGGGCCGAAACGTTGGGTGCACAGTGATATAAAAATAAATATTTTTTAATTTATGAAAAACGGAGTGCTGGTCCATTCTGAACAGTATATATATACTACCCAAATGATCCTGATCAAAAGTTTATATACCCAGGTGATTTGGGCTAATAACATGCGCACAACTTGACACAAAAGGGTTAGAATGGCTATTAAAAGTTTGAAAGGTTTGAACAAAAAAAAAAAATAAAGATAGCACACTCTTGAAGCAAAAACAAAAATGGTTTATTATATGTCAGTTACATCATATGGCAACTGCATGCTGCCCATATGATGTAACCGACATATAATAAATCATTTTTGCTTCAAGAGTGTGCTCTCTATTTTTTTTTGTTCATGCATGAATCTTTTGGAGACGCTTTGGTGGGCAGTCTCCTTCAGGATTATCACCTCGAGTAAATCTTTACTTATTGAGTTGAGATAGGAGTGTGACCCTTCTGCTCATTATTTTTGGCTATTAACCATCTTCACTTGTGATCTGTTTGCTTGTAATTAGTGGGTGTTTATAAGAGGTCAATGACTTTCTGGACTCCTGTCAGACAGGACTGTGCTGCACAGATGTTTTTTGGATTCTAAGTCATGGGGAAAGCAAAAGAATTGTCAAGTGATCTGCAGGGAAAAGGAGTTGAATTCTATAAAACAGGGATATAGGGAATATCAAAGGAATTGAGAATGCCAAACAGTAGTGTTCAAAATCTAAAAAAGAAGTGGAAAATTAGGGGTTCTGCTGAAAACAAACCAATTTAAACTAAAATTTCAGTCACAACTGCCAGAACAATTGTTCGGGGTGCAAGGAAAAACCCACAAATAACTTCAGGTGAAATACAGGACTCTGAAAAAATGTGGTGTGGCTGTTTCAAGATGTACAATAAGGAGGCGCTTGAAGAAAGATGGGCTGCATGGTCGAGTTGGCAGAAGAAAGCCATTACTACGCAAATCCCACAAAGTATCCCACTTACAATTTGCCAAACAGCACAGAGACAAGCCTCAAACCTTCTGTCACAAAGTCATTTGGAGTGAGAAGACTAAAACTGAACTTTTTGGCCTCAACCATAAACGGATCTCTGATGTTTTAGGGATGTGTGAGACTGTGAGCTACAAAGGCACAGTAAATTTGGTCAGAACGGATGGCAAAATGAATGCACTAAGTTATCAAAAAATATTGGAAACATTTATACTCATCAGCATAGAAGATGTGCATGGGACGTACTTGGACATGCCAACATGACAATGATCCAAAACACAAGGCCAAGTCGACCTGTCATTGGCTACAGAAAAAAAAACAGAAAGTGGCCATCTCAGTCCCCTGAACTCAATATCATAAAGCCACTCTGGGGACACCACAAATGTGCAGTTCATGCAAGACAGCTCAAGAATTTACAGGAACTGGAGGCTTTTTGCCAGGAAGAAGGGGCAGCTTTACCATCCAAAAAGATAAAGAGCCTCATCCACAACTACCACAACATTTCTCAGTCATAAAGGGGGCTGTACATTTTTGCTGAACTGGGGCATGTACATTTTTCAGGGTCATATTTTCTGAAAAATGGTTAAGAAATCATAAATTCTGCCAGGGTATGTAAACTTACGAGCACAACCGAGATATAGATATAGACTAATCGCCGCAACTAATCTCCCCGAATGGCTTGCTAGTATCTTGCACCCGCTAGCAATAAAGTCGCCTGCAACTATTCACACGCGGTGACGCAATTTTCAAAGTCGCTCAAAATTGACTCACGGGGCAATTTCAAGCGACTTTGAAAAACATATAGCGCTAGCTGGTGCAAGTCATTCAAGGAGATTAGTTGACTAATCTCCTCGAATCTTCTCGTCTGGACGAGCCCTAAAGCAGCCAGGGGGGAAGGGGGTCACCAACTCTATAAACTGTTCTAAATTTATAAATTTAGTTGATACTTTTTTTTTTTTTTTTATCTTTGGTCCAGCTGAGCAGAATTCCTGGGTTTCATTAATGGCAGCCGTTATAATTGATACAATAGTTGCTAATATTCCACAGATGCTGTGGAGAAGTGTACCAACTAAATATAATTAATTGTAACAGTTCAGAAACTGCACCTGGATTACATCTGTCAAAGGGACAATCTCCAATTAGGCTTGGGTCTGAAGCGGTTTTCTATAGGTTCCTGTAAAGTCAAAATATTTTTTCTTAAAAAGTGTACACAAGTAGTAAGTACCCTTGGAATTTCGCTTTAGTTTTGTGGGTTTTTTTTTTTATTTTTAAAGAAAATAAGGGTACTTATTTTCCCTTTAAATTAAGAGAAAAAAAAAATAAACCTTACCCACAGCTCCAGACATCAATAGCTGGAGTGTACCTCTCCTCTCCAAGCAGCAGTTCCGGTGGACGATACCATAACGTTATTACTTTGTTGGTGTATGGTCGACTTACAAAACAAAATATATATTATACATTATAAAATGATTAACTGTTAAATAACCCACATTTGTTTACCATGTTTATTTTATTACAGGTTGTAATAATTTGCAAGAGTAGGTGTAATAAAATGGCCAAAGAGGTCATAAAAGAGCATTTAGACTAGAGCCTGATAGAAATCCTGAAGCCAATGGTGAAAACACCTAGGCTTCTGAGTCCATAACAGTATTAATTTGCAGAATAAAAAAATTTAATTTATGAAAACTGTTAAAGGTAAGGGCTCATAGTGCCCCCCAACAAGCACGAAAAGCTTTAGGCCCCCTTTCATTTTGTCCTAATAAATATTTTTGTACATTATAATTACCCTTGATTGATGTTTTGGAGGGTCTCGCAACTATTGTTATTTATTACTGGGGACAGCAAAGGTCCAACCAGAGGCCCAGAGAGAAAATTAAGTCAAGTCATAAAGGGGATTATAGCATGTTGTGCTTGTAATGGGCTTGGGTTGGAGGCCCAGCTAAGTACCATGGGACCCCCAAGATTCTATCAGTAACTTTTCAATTCATTCTAATTTTTTTAACAATCTTTATTTAAAAGCCAAAAAAATTATATACATAATAATGAAATATATCAAACATGTTTTTGTTTTTCACAACACTATTAAGATTGCATTGACGTGCATAGCAAATGTAATAATTCCAATCAGTTAAAGTTTGATAGGCATCATCCCATAGAAGAACACTGCAGGTTAAATCTCTAACTGGAAATTTCATGGAAGAAATTTAAGTCTGTCAGTCACATGGCTTGACATTCTCTGTCTGCTTTTAACATTCTCTGTTTCCTTTTCATTTTATTCTAAGCTATGTGCTCTCTTGTAATAAGTGGCATGCCCTATTTTAAAGGGCCAGGAAAGAGTTAAAAGGAAAATGTGTGTTAAGTCAACTAATTTATGAGATTGGCTGCTTTTTTTATTAATTTAGCTGGATTTAGATGTTTTTTATATATACATTTTTTAGGTCTAAAGAGCTCATTCTTTAAACAATTTTTTGCCCTTTGACAAAAAAAATACAGGTTGTGTGGGTTGCAAAATTAGCCTGTCCTTACTACATACATATGCTTTAATAGTTTATCCAGTGTACCCCCTTCTGCTATACCAGTATACAAACTGAATATTCATTTGTACGTCACGTTTTTCAACAAAACAACTTACCTTTCTTCTGAACTATATAACCTTGCAAGACCAAAATCGGCTAGCTTGATCTGCCCCCTTGTGAAAATAAAATATAATGCAAGTCACAAAAGAAAGCAATGCAAAGTTTGATTATAAAGTAAAGGCTTCCACAACATTTAGTTACAGAGTCTCTTAATAATAAGCTACTTTCTAAATTAGTGGTTTTGTTTTTGCACCATTACTTTAAAAAATCTGTTTCCCCTGCTGCTTCCCCAATCCTGTTGAATTCTCTCAACCATTTAATAATGCAATACGAACACAGATCTTTATGCAATATTACAGAAACCCCCATAAAACATATGCATACCTGTTGTTAAGGAGAATGTTTGAGCATTTAATATCCCTGTGCAAAAAATTCCTCTTATGACAGTAGTCCAGACCTTCCATAAGCTGTTTCATGAAGGATTTAATGTGATGCTCATTAAAGTGCACTAGTCCAGATTCCAGGAGGCCCATTAAATCATGGTCCATGTATTCAAACACCAGGTAAAATGCTCCTAAAAAAATGTTCAATAATGAACTTCTGGAGACTCTCTATATGAATTAGAGGAAGGCCATTAGCAGATTTAGTTAATTTTATTAAATTGCTTCCTTTTTCTCTGTAATACAACAGTATCTTAATTGCTGCATAAATCCATATTAGTGGTGAAACAATTCTATTGGATTTTATTTAACGTTTCAATGATTTTATCAAATTTACGGTATTAAGATCCAGATTAAAGGGATGCTGTCATGGGAAAACATGTTGAAAAAAATGTGCTTCTGGTAACTATGGACATATTGCAAAGCAACAGCATGTATAAGGGCAAAATATGGAGACTTGTTATGCATCAATGCACACATTCCACTCTGCCAGATACAAGTCCTATAAAAACTTTTGGAAAATTGTTACTTGGGCGCTTATGATTGCTTGCTAAAAAGGAATGGCATTTAAGAGTAGTTTTACTTCTGCATTTTGCTTGATGTGACTTTTTTGGTTTGGCATTTTTTCTCTTTCTGATATAAGGCTATAATTTGTTATTCCTCTTTTCCAACTACTGTCAGACATTTAGCGCATACATGAATTAGGTCTGCTGCATTATAAACATGAATGTATGCATGAACAGTTGCAACAGGTGACATGTCTGCAATGTAAACTTCCTGTAGTCGCTAGGCAACCACTTTTGGTGGAAACTAAAGGGGCTTCAAATTCTGTCACACTACTGTTCGTGTACTTTTTCGTTACTGCTTCTCTACGACTGATGGTTTGATATAGTTCTCTGCCCTTTTTTTCAGGAAGATGATACAGTATCATAACTGTATAGCCTTTAAAACTGGGGAAAGTGAAAGTAATTGCCTCCACACCTCTATGCCTTAAGCCAGTCAATATATGCCTTATATTTATAGTTATGGATGTTTTAACCAAAAAAATGTGGGTTTCATGTTTAATTTTAATAAAAAGGTCTTTTGTTATACAGTTTTTTAGTCCTCTATAAAAATGGTCAAAATAATCTTTAAAACAACAAAGGAAAAAAAATATCTATAAGTTAGAAAAAAAACCAATACTAACCTTTATCTTTTTTGAAGTCCAGAGCATCTTCCTTATCAGTGACAATTTCCTTCATATTAATAATACTCTCGTGGTTAAGCTGGCGCAGAATCTTGATTTCCCGAATTGCTGTGATGGGAAATCCTTCTTTTTCATTATCCAATCGTACTTTCTTTAAAGCCACCATCTCTTCTAGAATTCATAGTATAAATATATTTTGCATAAAGGTCATTAGATTAAAACATAGACTTATAGACTGTTGTCTCAATTTATATGTAAAATACGCAATCTGTGGAACTAAAACTGCTACATGCCACACCATGCACATAATTAAAAACAGGCGCAGAGAAAGCAAACCAAAATGAACAGCTGCATTGGATCAAATGCATCTGCAATGGCAGCTGTTACTGGTACCATGAAGATACAAAAATAAAACTGGAAACAGGTAAACATGGGTTCAAGTTTTACTTTTAGTTCTACAGTTCCCTGTCTCTGTAATGAACATCTTATCTGGCTGCTTAGATCACAGATCCATGTGTGTTAGGCTATGGACACACAGGCTGTTGACAGCAGCAGTTTTTTTAGCCTGCTTAATTGGGCTGACCTCAGCCTGTGTGACTGCACACAGGCTGGTCAGATTCAAATCAATGGAGCAGGGGCACTGAGCAGATCTGCTTCTCTCAGCCTGAAAAATTGCTCCGGCTAGCAAAAGCCGCTGACAACAGCCTGTGTGTCCATAGCCTTACTGCACTTACAAGTAGCCCCCCATTCAAGAAATGTCAATATTCAGAGTCCAATATATTCTGAAAATAATGGTTATTTAATAGGTGATCAATACCGACTACCAATAAGCACAAAAACAGAGTGCTGCCCTCAGCACGTAGTGGCAATATCACACAGGATACTTTGTCCACTCCAGAAACTGCACTCCTGCAGCAAGTACCATGTGTGCAATTTCCTTAAATTTGAAAAGACAAAGCATTTCCACCTCTTCACAAAGCTGAGGATTTGATCAGTTTACGGGAGAAGCGTAGTGAGTTTTTTTACCCTTAATGTTGTAAACATGAAATTGTTATGACTGGAGGTAATAAAATGGTTATAAGCGAGAGGTACCAGAGAAAGACGTAATGGTGTACAAAGCATACAAAAGGTAAAAGGAGAAAGATGTTTGAGACTTGGCACAGGTTTTAAAAAAAAAAAAATCACAAAATAGAATGGAATAAATTGGAATGATTAGCAGTGTTGTTGTTGTGTATGGACAGTATATTTCTGCTTAATTATATAAAATTCTCAGTTCCACCAACTGAATATCACAGCATGTGTCTGGTTAAAGCAGAACCAAACCCATACTTTAAAAAAAAAACCTCCCTGCTGCCGTGAACTCCGAAACCTGAAGCTGCCATGAGGGGTGAGTAAAAAGTTAGGGGCATTTGCCCGGGGTAGCAAGTATGCTTGGGGCAAGCGGGAGAGGGGTGTATTGGGGCAGTGGTTTGGTTCTCCTTTAAAGCCAACCCCCCCACAAAAAAACCTCCATCCTAGACAAGAGCTTCCAGTTGTCCTTACAAAAGATGCTTACCAGTATCTTTATCTCTTGCCTTGTAGACTTGTCCATATGTGCCTTCCCCTATAATGCCAATGATGTCAAATTTATCTACACAACGCTTTCCCCAGTCAATTTCCTTTTCCAAAATTTCCCCACAGCGTGGACCACATATCCTTTTTAAATAGAGACAAAAAGATAATATGCAAAGTTTAACCCTTTCATTGAAAGGCACATCAACACTGAAGATGTTTGTAATTATGCACATAACTACATATTCTGCAAGTGCAGAAGTATATAGCTGTAGTATAGACTACACATAAATACCAGAGATTGTGTTACATAAGTAAGCAAACTTTTCAATGTCTGCAGAACTCAAAAAAGCTTTTAACCATGAACCAAGATCCACAAATGTATACATCCTGCAGCTTATATATTGCTTAGGTATCCTGAGTGTAAGTGTAACAGGAAGTTCTAAAATCACACGTAAATTCATTGTGTGAACATGGCTGCTGAAATTTCTCTATGGAGAAAAGGGCATCCACCAAATATAAAAATTAGAAAACTATAAGACTTGGCCATTTAAAAAGGACAACCATTATGCTTTCCAAACCTGTTCACCCACCTGAAAGAGAGGAGAATAAAAGTGTGCCGTCTTCTGGCATGTGTTCCATTCTCATGTTGGAGCTGTAACAAAAATTAGTTCATTATGTGGCTTACTTTGGTCTCCTTTTGCTCCTTGGCTGCATACTTTTTCTTTCTGGACTGTACGACATATCTTCACTTTCAGAGTGAGGTGCTGGTAGAGCTGGAAGTGGCAAGTCAGACAGCAAGGTTCTCAGTTTTTTTTCCATTTCTTTATTTACAGATTTTCCTAGTACACAGCCACTGAAACTATATGGAAACCCCAGAAAACAACATGAATTTTGTGAGAAACATTTGTTTCAAATTTGCACATGAAAAAGCACCTTAATCCTTACATGGCAATTAACAACCCTATAGTTTACAACACAGTAAACTTAACATTTTTACTTCACAAAAAAAAAAAAAAAATTAACAGGATTCTAAAGTAAAGAGATTTTACTGCTCTTCTTTTGCACAAGGTAAAGAGTTGTAGGCAACAATCTCTCAGTCTATGACTGGTACAGCCATTATTTGAGAAATTAAACCTAGCAGCCCTAACCAGAACCGCATACACTACTCTGTCTTTTCTTAACATGTATGGAAAATACTCAGTACTGGGGGTGCAGTGTGCTATGGTTTAGGAGGGAGACCTTTGGACAGAGTCTAAAGAGTTTTCTTTATCCATAGAAAAATAAAAAGTTTCATACAGGGAGATATATATATCGATAGATACAAGAAAACAGCCAAGCCCACAGCATCAACCAGCAGTGCATTCCACAACCTCATTGTCCCCACTTTGAAGAACCATCTAAGCTGCTTCAAATTAAAGTTCTTTTCCTAGTCTAAAGGGGTGACCTGTGATGAAGCAATCCTCTTTTTGGGAAAAAAAAAGTACTGCTATTTGTTTATTAAGTCCTCCAATGTACTTGTAAAATGTAATCATGTCCCCTCATCTTTTTCCCAGAGGACAACCCAAACCTTGACAGTCTGCCCTCATAAATGAAATTTTCCATCGCTCTAACCAGATTAGGTGCACATCCCTGCATGTTCTCCAGCTCACTTATATCCATTTTATGGACTGGAGCTAGGGTTGCCACCTTTTCTTGAAAAAAAATACTGGCCTTCCTATGTATTTGTCTTTTTTTCCTATTAATAACATTGGGATAGACCATCAAAAATACTGGCCAGGCTTTGAGGCTGAGAACAGGATCCCATTTTAAAAACAGCACCACATTAGCAATTCACCAGTCTCTCAGCAGCATGCCAGACCTCACTGAATCATGAAAAATTAAATAGAGGTTTGGCAATCACAGAGCCACGCTCATTTAGTACCCTGGGATGAATACCATCCTGTCTCAGGACTTGGTTTATCTTTACTTGTATAGTCTCTTTTGCATTTCCTCACACGTGAACAACACATGATTAGTTGTATTACTGGAATTGGGACTATTAAAGGAAATGTTCAGTATAAAAATAAAAACTGGGTAAATGGATAGGCTGTGCAAAATAAAAAATGTTTCTAATATAGTTAGTTAGCCAAAAATGTAATCTGTAAAGGCTAGAGTGACTGGATGTCTAGCCTGACAGAACAGATCACTACTTCCTGCTTTTCAGCTCTCTTGTTTTCCACTGACTGGTTACCCTGGTGACCAGGTAGTAACCAATCAGTGACTTGATGTGGGCCACATGGGCCATACTGTTTTCTTTTGAATCTGAGCTGAATCCGGAGGATCAATTGCAAACTCACTGAACAGTTATGTCCTATGTGGCCCCCCCTTCAAGTCACTGACTAAAGTTGGCCAAACACGGGCCGATAAAAGCTGCCGACAGACTGTGTCGGCAGCTTATCGGCCCGTGTGGGGGGCCCTCCGACGGGCTTCCCCGATCGATATCTGGCCGAAAGTCGGCCAGATGTCTATCGGGCAGGATTAAAAATCCAGTCGGATCGTGGCCGCATCTGTTCGTTGATGCAGTCCCACGATCCGACCGCCCGTTTCTGTGCCATTCTGATCCGTTCGTTGGGCCCTATATTAGAAACATTTTTTATTTTGTACAGCCTATTTATCCATTTTTTATTTTTACACAAAACTGTTCCTTTAGAGGAATTGTTCAGTATAAAAATAAAAACTGAGTCTTTGCAAAATAAAACATAATTCTAATATAGTTAGCCAAAAATGTAATCTATAAAGGCTGGAGTGACTGGATGCCTAACATAAAAGCCAGAACACCACTTTCTTGGTTTCCACCGAAACCTTCATTAGCTGGTTCCTCATGTGTGTAAACAGATGAAAACTAACAGTTCGGAATCTCTGCTTTTTCTCTGTTCTCATCAACCAACTGACACCCCTCTGATATGAGGGGTCCCACCCCTTCATTTTATTCTACTATTTAAATATATAAAAATTATTTTGGATTGGTTCTACTCCTTGCTGCAATACCCTTTTCCATCTCAATTTTAGTTTAGTTTAGCTTTTTTTTTTTCTTCATTATTTATTGGCCTCCTTGTACCCGATAAATATTTTAGCTGTCCCAGCTAACTTGAATGCCTGAAAAGCATGTCTTTCATACCACAAATGTTTTGTTTTTCAACAATGTTCCTTGCTTACAAGGAGGCTATACAGATGTCTTTTAATTGCTGCTTAAAAATATACATTTCATTTTTGTTCTGAGTTACCCAGTTAATATGTTGCAGAGATGTGGCCTCTGCAACATAATCTCAAAATGTTATGATCACTATTCCCTAAATGCTCACTCTCTAGATGAGTTCTGAATTATTAGTTATAACAAGGTCTAAAAGTCATTCCTTTACAAACCTGCCAGCTTCATCTTACTTATGCTTCAGAAAGCCATGAATCAAAACTCACTCACTTAATGAATGTTCATATCTTTGAGTCACACACTGTAAATATAATTATCTGGAAGAAAATACAGTACACTGTATAGCCTCATATTCAGAGAAAATAAATTACACTGTAGCTGAGGTACCCTGCATTTTGCTGAAATTGTTGACTTTTATCGGACTACTACACAACACGTATTACTGACACAACGTGTTTCAGGGCTGAAACAATTCTATAAGTAGTGAAACTGCATGATGGTGCTCTCCTCTGTGTGTTAAAGTAACAATAACAGCTGATTAGTCAGGCCGATGCTGTATGTTGAGCATATAAGGTATTTCTAGCTATATTCATTTTTAGTTTGGTTCTGCTTTAGGAGATGCCTTTGAGCTTCAACAATGAAAGTCACAAAAGTATTGAAATATATAAAAGTGTGACAAATCGCACCTTAACGGTGTGGAGGGGACGCCAGCCACGCCGCCCTGTTCCCCTGCCAGCTCCTTAGTGCGTACACGCCGCACGCACTTCCGGCATTTAAAGGCGCAATGGCGCCAAATTTAAAATATTTAAAGGGCCATTTTGGTATTTTACTTTGCCCGTGATAGGATTTGCTCCTGGTGCCTTTTACCTGTGCTATTAAGCTTCTGATCTGATCTGCTTCCTGTGTTTGACCCTGCCTGGCTTATTGATTACCCTGTTCTCTGTATCCTGACCCGTGCCTGTTCTTTGACTACCGATTCTGCTTTATCCTACCTGATTGATCACCCAATTTGACCCATTGCCAGCCTGACGTCTCCTAGCTGTCTGCCTGACGTCTCCTAGCTGTCTGCCTGCCTCGACCCGGCCTGTTTTACTACGAACTTGCCTACTCCTGTCTGCCTTAAAAGACTTTATATACAGTCGTGCCCCATTGCAGGCCAGAACTCCCGCCCTGCATCTCTCGTTTAAGTCCAGGTGGCATCTGAGTAGCTGAGGGCTCCTCCAGAAGCCAAAGGCGGTCACACTACTGGTGAAGCATGAGCCTATACTCTGTATATACTAAAGCTGTAACATTTTATTAGCTTTACCTGACAATCTATATAGCTACACCCTTTTCTTCCTAATTACCAACCTACTCCTTCCTACTACTCCTCAGCTTTGCCAGACTTGTGAAATTATTTTTCTAGTGGTTTCTGACATATAAGCAGGTTTAAGCTTGCCTTAATAAAAAAAAACCCTCAGTGTCAGCAACCTTCCTATGCACATCTTATTAAGTTAACCATCAGATTGCTGACTTATGTGAGCCACAATTAGGCTATTAGGCTATTCAAATAAGAATTGCATCAGAAATTTTTGCACTTAATGTATATTGCAAAAGTACTCACAAAGGCACCCTAAGAAAGTATACAACATCAAAATGTGTAGATTTAAGTGTACAGGTATGGGATTTGTTATTAGTAAAGCTCCCACAGACTCCATTACAATCGAATAATGCAATTTTCTCTGTGATAATAAAACAGTGCCAAAACAAGATATAATTGATCGTTAATGAAGGCAAAACCAGCCTACGGGTGTATTTAATGTTTAATTGATTTTCTAGTAGACCAGGTGTGAGCATTCTGAATCACAGGTCTTACCTGTACTTTGTTTTGCAGCTTATATCACACATAAAACAGACAGTGTGTTAAAACAGAATGCACAGGCTCACTATATACCAAAGGAGGCAGGGCTTCCTGCTAGATAAGGAAGGGGTGTTTTTCCACAGAAGGGTTTTAGCATCTACCTTAGAAAAGACATCAGACTCAATGTTGGAAGAGAGGGGTGTCATGTTGGGAGCTGTTTACAGCCTTTTTAGGTATTTTAAAATGAAAAGGCTATGCTCAGTCAGTTTCACTTGAGGCGAATAATCAGAGAAGACGCTTGCCCTTTGTCATTTCCTAAAAAAAGTGTCAGGGAAAATAAACATCACACTTACCTCTCACCATGGCTGGAGAGGACAGAAGGCAGAGGTAGTGATGGAAGTGCAGAAGAAAGGAGTGCCAAACATGAAATCTCTGTAGAAGTTGCATCTGATTTTTGTATTTTGGCCATTTCTTTTGTAGTACACATGTCCTGTTTGACTGTACCTATTTTGTTTATTTTACTACTAGACTTGTTGGTTTTTTCAGCTGGAAGGTTATTTTCTCTGCAGGACTCTTGACTTTCTACTTTAACTTTGGCTTTATCACTTTTCTGGGATGAAGATAGAACCCAATCTGTTTTTGCTTTATTTTGTTCTTTAGCATGGTTTGCTTGCTGTGAGTTGCCGACAACTTCCAACTGTCCCTTAACAGGGGTAGATATTTTGCCAGCTTTTGCTTGGATTCTGGCAGCCTCTGCTTCTCTAGCTTTTTTATTCTTGCTCAATTCTGCTGCAAGGCTGCTTGTAAGAGTCAATGTGCTTGGAGAGATACTTGTCTGTCTGCTTCTGGATTTGGACCCCCTGTGTCTGCTTCGGGATCTAGAGTGCCGTGGCTTATAAGGACTTCTGCTCCGTGACCTAGCTGTCCGCCTGTTGGAGAGGTCACAATAAAAAATGTA
>CM044442.1:56043823-56059397 GCA_024363595.1 Xenopus borealis | reverse complement strand
TTGATTGGATAGAAAAGAAATCCCCCCTTATATCTATAATATTGATATAGTTAAATAAATTACATGTATCTTAAAGTCACTACTTCGTTATGAAAATTATTACTATAAAGTGCTCGTGCCGGTTAAGTTGACAGCCTTACGGATTGGATAAGGATTTACTTATTAGTCATTGTAAGGAAAGTGACAGGTGCTAAGTGCTAATTGACTTAATTCATAAGTATATACCAATTGATTGCAGACCAGTTACTATATAAAATTTTTATTAAATGTGCAGTCTTTTTCAAAATTTCATTGGTGAAAATGGACTTAAGTGTTATTTTTAAGGAAAAAAATAGTGACTTGCTTGATTAATACCGTTAATTTACTACCATAATTACATGCTAGACCTGGATTACAGCGTAATTGAATGAGGAAATTGTAGGAGGATGAAGAAGTCCCGTGAGAACTGTTAGTTTGCTATCTTCGGGACCCCACAAAGCGAAGAAGACTGCTGCACAGGGACTGTGGTCTCAAATATTAACGGTCACTTTAAATGGTTTACGGCTATGCTAAAAAAACCACAAATCCCCATGCGCATGGAAAGGAAAACAGGTTAAGATAAAAGGTTAAAAAAGCTTGAAGACCAGGTAAATTGCATGTTGGATAAAAAGAATAGTATTTTAAAATTCCCCCAAATTTTTTATCTAAAAGGTATGAACCATCAATTAAGAAAGAGCTCTCTTGCCGACGCAGGTTTCACTGTATGCTTTGTCTTAGGCAAATTGTCTTAAACTGTTTTAAGCTCAAAATCTCAGCTGTCAATCAAATATTGTCTGCCACTCCTCTATGCCTTAGGCATAGAGGCGGGGCAGATAATTACTTTCACTTTCCATTCAGCACTTCCTAGATGCCACTGCTCCCCACACATTCCCCCCAGTTCTCTTAATCATTTTATTATGTAGCCAGGACATGGTCATAGACATCGGGTCAGTGGCGTAACTACTCCATGGTGGGCCCCGGTACAGGATGGGCAACTGGGCCCCCCTCAGGCCCTTATCTTTATAAATCGCATGCTGGATTGTTGATGGCATGTGTGCTATAAAATCTCCCGCTAGATAACCACCTGCCATCATGGCTCTGATGGTCCCAAGGGGGTGAGGGCCCTGGTGCAATTGCACCCTCTGCACCCCTGGTAGTTACGCCACTGCATCGGGTCCCCCATTCTGGTGCACAAACAAGATTCTGAGATGATTCAATGCTTGCCTTAATAAAAGTGTCCACAAAATGGCTCCTGCCCACTTGCTATAATTAGGAATTCCTAGACTGAAGAAAATAAGATTAAAATAATTTATATAGTGTAAATAATGTTAATTTTGCTTGACTAATGTGATAAAATATGATTTTGAATATTTCTTTGGGGGTGAAAGTTTAAGGACCAATTTAATTTAATATGCTCATATGGCCACCTTACGTACGTATTTACCGATACTACTTCTTTGCTGCATCTGGTGTCTCTAAAATGCACCCAAGGTATATTTCTACACAGGGGTGCTCCTGGCCCCTCCCCCATGGGGGGGTCCACGAAGGCGGCAGAGGGCTAGGACACCAGCACAGAGCGTATAATTGCGATCTGCGCTGGAAGAGCCGAATTTTCAGTTTGAAAACCGGAAGTTTTGGCTCTTAAAGTACCAGGGGTGGTACCCAGTGGGGCGCTGCCGCCTGAGGCGAGCTTCTCAACTCGCCCCATTGACAGAGCACCCCTGTTTCCACATCATATATGCAAGTGTCTGCCATACTATGACTAAATATTATAGATTATATAGTCTGAAATACAAGCACTCACGGGTGAATATTATAGTTCAACAATGGTGCTAGTAGAAAGAATGGTATAGAAAATCCAAATAGCTGCACTCAAGAATTATTCAGCTGCAAGACAATGTAGCCTTGTTACAGAAATAATCAAGCATGTCCTAACATATTCACACATCTACACACTTTAAAGTATATGTAGAGCTTAAAGAACAAGAAAAGTTAAACTAAAGAAGTAGGCTAGAAACATTGTACATTATGTTTTGGGTTTCTGTATCCTCCCCAGGCAACCAAAGGCCGTTCGCAGTAAAGATCTGTGTCTCCAAAGATGCTTCAGTAGCTCCCCATCTTATTTTCTGCTGATTCACTGTACATGCTCTGTGCTGCTGTCAGTTACTGAGCTTAGGGATCCACTCACAATATACAGTACATTAAATATAAATGTCAGAATATAAGACTGATTCGTAATTAAAGGTCAAGGAAAGTCTAAAATAGAATTAAGGCTAGAAATTATTTATTTTGTATAGTAAACACAAACATTAACTTACAGCACCACAAGCCTAATCAAACAAATGATTTATGCTTTCAAAGTTGGCCAAAGTTGGCCAGGTCGTCTTGTAACTTTGTTATACATCTTTGCAAGACCAAGACTGTGCACATGCTCAGTGTGATCTGGGCTGCTTAGGGATCATCATGAATCAAAACAGCGCAAGTCAAATATCTGCCAGAAGCCGATGCAGCAAGACCGATTAATAATCAGAATATACATACTGCACTGGGTCCTGTGTTGTCATGTAATCTAATGTTGATTTTATAGTGATTTTATAGTTTCTCTAATTCTGTGGAACCAGTGGCTGCAGCAAAATAATCATCCAAATAGAATCCCATTTTATCTGTTTAAATCTGGCTTCCATGATCTTTGTCCCAGCAGCTGGAGTTGTAAAAAGTAAAGGGAACGTAAAGGCAAAAACAAAATCCAATACAAATCTCTACACAGTCGCCGACTGCAAGCTGCTGTAGTTCTGCATGGCTGGGAAGTAAGGTGGGGCTCCCCCTGCTGTCCAGAAGTATGATTGTTTCACTACCCAGCAGTTAAGGTAGAATTTCACTGCATACAGTCAGCTTTCTTATAAAAACTGTAGACTTTTTTAATTAAAGTATATTGGAGATAAGATTTCTTTTTCATTAAAGAAAGTAAAAATGGGATCTTATTTTTTTGCCTTTCCTTGTCCTTTAATACAGATAATTACTACATGGCATCACAGAAACCAGCGCAACTAGCATCACAATTTAATAATCAGCCCTGTAGCATCAGCTTATATTATAGACAAACCTCATTTTCTGCTTGATAATTTGTGACAACCCCTAAACTTAGCTTCTCAAAAGCTGCTCAGACCCCACTGAGCAAGCGAGTGTTACAGAAGCATTTCAAGATGGTGACCCCCTGTAACAAGTCCTGGATCACTGCTGCTTCTGACAAGCTGAAACTTTAGGATGGTGCAATACGTTCAGAATATACAACTGCTTTAAACACTATGGGGCAAATTTACTATTACTCCCAGAAATTTGCTCGACTAAATTTGCAATTTGATAAGCATTCGACCATCGAATGCTTATCGAATTGCTTTAGGCTATCATTTTGCTCAAAATACGATTTCTTGATGAATTCATACGATCGGATACCGATCGTTCGATTTCACGGAATCGAAAAATTAGTATGATCAAACAATCGAACGCTCCGAACGTACGAATGGTTTTCAAGCAGGACTTAGCCTCAGAAGCCTATGGGGAGCTTATTACAATTCGGTAGGTTCAATCTGGCGAAGTAGGCAGCCGAATAATTTTCAAATTTTAATTCCTTCGAATTGAAATTTGAAGTTTAGATTTCAGTTTCTGGAGGCAATACCCATGCAGTTCAGGGGAAGTTAACAGGGTTTTACAACGTGAGGTGGAGCCATAGATTACAGACTTTATGGCTAAAAGACCTTAATAGAGATTGCAATTTGTTTTACATTTTCTAAGAGGTTTAGCAGGGTACCTGTTTTATTCTTTGTATATAGTGGTAATATGTCAAGTAATAATGTGCTTTGAAAGAGTACAGGTTTCAGAGTGAGAAGTTTTCCTCTCCCTTTCTTAGATTAAAGGAACGGTTCAGTGTAAAAATAAAAACTGGGTAAATAGATAGGCTATGCAAAATAACATGTCTCTAATATAGTTAGCCAAAATGCAATCAATGAAGGCTAGAGTAACTGGATGTCTTAACAGAACACAACTTTGTGCTTTGCAGCTCTAACTCTGAGTTAATCGGCAACTCTAAGGGCGGCCATATGGGACATAGCTGTTCAGTTTCTACTGCGAATGGTGGCTGGAAATCCTTACTCTTTGCACAAGTTCTTTATGCCTAACAATCCTGTGTGCGACTCCGGCTACGTAGCGTATAAATTCCAATAATAAAGGTTACAGGATACAGGCAACCCGGCAGGTTAACTGCTTCAAATCGTGTTTTATTGGTACATGTTTCGAGCCTTCAAGGGCCCTTTGCTGTTCAGTTTGCAATTGATTCTTAGCATGCAGCTCAAATTCAAAAGCAAACAGTTATGACCCATGCCCCCCCAACTGCCTAACTATATTAAAAACTTTTTTTTTATTTTGCACAGCCAGTCTATTTAAGCAGTTTTTATTATTATACTGAATAATTAATTTAATGATGACAATGCGAGTGTGAAAATGCATCATTATTAACATATAACAGGACACTAAAAGCGTCTATAGACGTTTTCTCTCACTAAATACCAATTTTAGTTTGGTCTGAGAAATCAGTCAAATTAACGTGAGGTTTGTGGGCACCGAATGATCATACCTCAAATTAAAAGTTTTCATTGTTCACAGTGAAATGTATCCGTTGTTCAATTGTTTGCCAGACAAAGCAGGCAGCTACGCACAGTTTCACAGCTTCAGCTAGGGAATATCCCTTGAAATGGTTGTTTTAGTTGATAGACAAGTTGTATATTTAAATAATCGATTTAGAATAAGCTTGGTCTTACGATAATGAAAAGATCTTTAAAAAAAATCTATGGATACCTCCGAAAAATACACTAATTGGTGTATGGGGCCATAGGGAGTCATGTTGCATGGCTACCAGTGTGGAATTAGACCTTACCAAAGTAAAATTCCACCACATGCCATTCATTCCTTTGGGATATTTAGAGGCGTATATATTAAAGGACCAGTAATATCAACATTTTTTAAAATTGTTAGTACATAACGAAAAAAAAACCTATACAAATTAAACTTTAATATCAAAAAGTCTTTATTAAGAAATAACTTATAGAAACTCTGCTTCCTGTCTTCCTACACAAAAGGTGGCAGGGTGACCATCCATGGAGTGGCGCTCTATGTCTCCTCCCTGGCTCTCTGCTGCATCCATGTGCAGGTGCTTCCAACATGAACGATAGGGCTGCTCTCTGCATTGCTTTGCTGTGGAGGCTCCAGTCAGGATCTGTGGGTCCCTGTGAAGATGGCAGCAACTGATGCCGGAGCCCCCATCAGGATATTGGAGGTCCTACAGAGGTGCCGAGTATGGCCCCTGAACGGCAGTCAGGCAAAGAGATCAGAGGGGCACTGTTGGTAGCGAAGGGGAGCAGGAGCTGATGGATTAAGAGGGAGGAAGGTTGGAAGGAGACAGGCAGAGGAAGAGAGACAGGCAGTGGGGGATATGAAGCCCCAGTGCCACTGCAGCACAGTGAGCGTCTCCTGGATACAGCCCCTGGCCCCCAGTTCAGATCCATGAATGTAGCTTCCAGTAGCGTGGGCTGCAGTTCGGGGATGGGGCGGCTGTGACCCCGACGAGGAGGGGAAGATGGGAGTGCAGAGCTCTCCAGGAGGGAGGAGAAGAAGTGGAATGCAAAGCAGCGCACAGATCACACTGGAAGCTCCTGCACATGGAAGCAGAGAGAGCCAGGGAGGAGAAATCGAGTGCCGCTCAATGGATGGTCGCCCTGTTGCCTTTTCTGTAGAGGACAGGAAGCAGAGTTTCTGTAAGTTATTTTCTTAAAGATTTTTTTGTTTTAATGTATAATTTGTGTTGGGTTTTTTTTCATTATGTATGAACGAATTTAAATGTTGAACTTTCACCCATTGATACGCCTGACACTAAGGGGCAGATTTACTAATGGTCGAATTAGAAATTTGACCATGGGAATAGTGGGGAAGTAAAATCCTTTGAATTCGACTATCGAATTCCAAGGATTTTACCGCAATTGATCGAACGAATATAAAAAATTCGATCGATCGAATATTCGAATCGAATATTCAAACGATTTTAATCGTTAATTTTAATTTTTTATATTCGATCAAAGATAATGATACCCAGTTTGGTAGCTTTGATCTGGCAAAGTAGGTGGTCGAATTAAAATTTAAAGGGGAAGTTATTCGACCATCGAATATTCGAATAAAATTTTATTCGAATATTGGAATCATTCAAATATTCGATGGTCAAATTTGCATATTCGAAGATTCAAATTTAATACAAATTCGATCGAACTTCGAATCTGTCCCTCAGGGATTGGATTACCTAAGTGGTAAAGCGTTATATAGATGTTAAAGTAATTCAGTTTTAATTTTGTAGAACTGTGTTTTAATATGAACACACACACAAGAAAAAGGGGAAACATTTGTGAAACAACATTTCAGTCCCCTCAGAGAATTTTGTCAATGTACAAGGACCTTTTGGTTCACAAATTATAATAAACTGTGCACAATGTTCTTTTAGTGGTCAGCCACACCTCTAATCACTAGAATTTATAGTATCAAGACACTATGAACCCCGCCCCCGAAAAGAAGAGAGCAGAAAATTTAAACTGAAGAGGTTTGGTGGATTAACAATCTTAAATCACTTTATCCTGGTGGATACATTACAACACTGTGCAAAATGTATCAAATAATAAAATAAATGTATACTTCCACATAATTATTTGTTTTCACTCACCACATTAGGCATGTGAGGCTATGTAATAAAAGGTTCAAAATTTGCTATATTTCTAGTCACCAACAGCAACCAATTAGCAGCATTCTCTGGTCACCTGTTCAAAAGCATCTTATATGATGCTACTGAAGAAGTGGTGAGACGCCACGAAACGCATCAAGTGTGGGGTATATGTCACATTTCTTGAAGATTTTAATTATACCTAATAAATGAAGATATTTATGATTCCTGGACACTGAGTGCTCCGTACATTGTTTGCTGTTCGTATGAGTTTGTCCTGACCAGGGGCGTTATCACGTGCAAGCACAGGTGTTCCAGTGGATTTTTCTGCAGCATTGGGTGAGTGCTCCCTATAGACTTTCTCACATATGTCACTACACTGAACTGCAAAAGGTGTGGTTACCATATCCCTTAAAAATTCAGAGTTCAGAAGTGATGAAAATTAAATGGATGCAGCCCTGTAACAGGGACTTATCAGATGAGCCACTACATTTTCAAGTGTTCTAGTAACCCCAGGACATGGGTTAATTGTGTGCCTTTCATTACATAATGAGGGTGGAGGCTGTAATAAGGGTTTCAAAGTTCAGGCCCGATTTAGTATCCCATAGCTAACAACCAGCATAAAGCATTTCTTGCAAATAACTGATTGGTTATGGATAGGGTTGCCACCTTTTCCTGAAAAAAAAAAAAAAAATACCGACCTTCCTATTTATTTATCTTTTTTTCCTATTAATAACTAGGGTTGTCACCTTTTCTTTAAAAAAAAAATTACCAGATTTCCTTTATATCTAGCTTTTTTTCCTATTAATAACTTTGGGATCAACCATCAAAAAGACCGGCCAAGCCGACAAAATACTGCCCAGGTGGCAACCCTAGTTATGGATTATTAGACCTGTTACAAATTTAGCAATGTTTACATATGTTACCCCAATTGTATTTATACAGTTCCCACACTCAAACCTCCCAACTGTCACTTTTTCAGAGGGGCAGTCCCTCATTTGTACTGGAAAGTCCCTCTTTTCTCTGCACTGAATAGCCAGAAACAACGTTTTTAACTTAATTGGCTTTTGGCAGAGAGCCCAGAACAGCGAACAGGTGCAGTAAGATACTTTGTAACAGTTTGAAGATAAGAAAATAAGTAATTGTAACAGTTTGAAATATTTTCAAACTTTTATAACCTGCCAAAATTTTTAAAATGAACATGGTAATTAGGGGCATGGTCAAAAAAAGTAGCTGCTCTAGGTTTAAAACAATTTTGTTCCTCTTTTTACTTCCAAAATGTTGTGAGGTATGCTATCCTTTTTCATTAAGCTGCCTAGGAATTTAAAGGGATTATTGAGAACCACAGGAGTTGTACCAACAAAATGCATATAGCCTTGTCAGGAGTATTATGGAGGCCTTCGAATGTTTACATCGAATCTACAGTTCCCGAGACATCGTTTATAATGCTTACACTAAAGCCCTGATGCCCTTGAATTAATTATGGTATGTTTATAATGAAGGGTATGTGCCTCATCTTTGGAGGTGCCTACAAGTATTGATCAGATGTGATGTTAGGAATTTAACACCTGTTCGGAAGGTCTAGTGTTTCTGTTGATTAATTTAAAAAAAAAAAATTCAATACACTCACCTTCCTCCTGGACTGTACGGGCTCCGGGATCTTCTCCGAGCTGGAGGAGAAGCGTCATTTTTATCGCGCGGTCCGAAACTGGGAGAGCGCCGGTTCTGGCGGCGGCCGCTGTATCCCGGACTAGGGGAGCGGAAAGGACTAACAGATTTCTTGCGGTGGTTCCCCTGCAGCAGTGAAGAACTAAAGCCCTTGTCGTCCCGGTATGCCTTTGGTGGCGGCTTGTTGTAGGCCAAAGCCTCCTCTCTTTTCGGCCTAAACAAGGGCACAGGCCTGAACTCTGGCTTCTTCCCTAGATCACACTGCGGTCTCCATGTGGGAGCTAGCATTAGGGGTGTGGGGAGAAGCAGGTCCCCTATTTCTCCCCCTCTCTGCCGATCCTGTATGTTCTCTCTGCGGCTGTGCTTAGACTCAGGCCTGCGAGAACTTTTCCGTCTGCCGCTTCTCCTGGAGTCCCCCCGTTGGCGCAGTAGGCTGAACTGAGGAGGAAGCATCACCACAGGCGAGGGACATTTATCGGAGGCCGGTGATGCAGGAAGGCCTAACCCTAAAACCGTAGGTGCAAATGGTGGTGGCGTTGGAATTTGCTCGCCTTCCGAAAGGCCGCCGTCAGAGAGCGAGCTTACATCGTCGTATTCAACTGCAGGAGCAAAGGCTCGGTCCTTCCTCAACCCACTCCTCTTCCCAGTCCCTCCACTGTCTTTCCTTCGTTTCTTTCTCTCCCGGTGCATTCTGTGGCGTCTCCTTCCCCTTGAAGCAGCCTGGCTTTCTTCACAAACCGTGGGCTCCACCGGGCAGTCTAGAGTGGCCTGCTGTCGGGCCCTCCGCTTTTTTCTCGGATGGTGGCTTCTGTTCTTCCTCGAGTCGTCCCCGGGCCTACGGTGCTGGCCTGACACAGAGGACGCCGCGGAAGTTGAGGTAGTAGAGGAGAGGGCCGTAGGCCGGTTAAGGTCTGGACTGCCCGGCATCGGGGAAACTCTCCCGTTTCTTCCCTCTGTGGCTAGTTACTTCTCCCTTCTGCCATTTATTATGGCTGCCGGATAATGAATCCACTTTTCGGTCGCTTTATTCTTTCTCGTCTCTGTTGCATACAATATAGGAAGTGATCGGAGTAAATGTTTCTCAACAATAAACACGTGCGTGGAACTCTGTGAGCTAGCAATTTAGTTTAAATTCGATGAAATATTACTAAACTTTGCCGCCTGTGGTACCGTGGCACACAGAGATTTGTTGTGTGGCAACCCTTAAAAAAAAGTCACAAGTCCGCCTGTGTAAATGTCATTCCAGCGTGGCCAGACTAGCCCCAAATACCTGTATTTCAAATCAAAAGCACGATATTAAACCAGTTCACAGAGCCAGACTACGTTTTCGTTAATCCACACAAGAAAAGAAAATAAGACCGCTAAAGATGTCAATTTACTAACACGGTCATCCGAGACGAGTACAACGTGCAATAAATTGTTTAATTGACAACCAGTAGTTCAGCATTCAATACTTTTCATAAGTCAGCCCATGCCAAGACTAAAGGAAACGTAGAAAGGAAAAAAGCTACTTATATACATGACA
This sequence comes from Xenopus borealis, assembly GCA_024363595.1. Lineage (NCBI taxonomy): Eukaryota > Metazoa > Chordata > Amphibia > Anura > Pipidae > Xenopus > Xenopus borealis. Next base: position 56,049,432 of record CM044442.1, on the reverse strand, counting down.
GTCCTAGAAAAATTAGTCCGGGCGTTAAAAAAAAAAAACCCCATTCACTGTGCTGAACTAGTGCAGTGCATCTGCGTCCCCATGCATTTGCTTCTCGGCTTTGTAGGCAATAGTCCCAGCTGCAGCGCTGTCACAAAGGCCAGAAATAGGCTGAACGCGGAAGTGCCACCGGCTCCATGTTCCCAAAGCAAAATGTTTCGAGTCGCACCTACCACCTCAGCACATGGCAGGGAGCAGGTTGTTGGTTAGATACTAAAATGCCTTTTCATAGTGGCAAGGGAAAAAAACTTAAAAGGCAGCACGTGAGGCGGCATCGCTGATTTTCCAGTCAGGGACGCTGTTCCGTCGTGTTGTACGAGTACGACAGGTGCAATGGTTATTCTCCCGAGCAATGCTTTAGATGAGATGGAACGGGAAAACTCGCAACAGTCTCGCTTCCCTTACGCACTCTTCTTACCGGCTTTCTAACCAGTAAGGGTTTACTAGAGTTTAACAAATGTCACACCTTTGGCACATTCTCCACTTCTTTGGGGCAGTTGATTTTCGTGCCTGGTTTCATTCAAACTTACACTGAAAATCTATAACACACGTGAGCGACGCTGCCTGTGTCATTTAGGTGGTTTAGCCTGAAACCAGTCATTCCTAGAAAAGAAAGCTAAAAAAAAATTAGAAAGATCAATATTTCTGCTGTAAAGGTGGGAATTCTTAATAGGGAATAAACTGAATTTCTTTTATGTTATCATTATATTTTATAGTGAATAAAGTACCCCCTCTTGTAAATTTTATGGATATTATAAGTTACAGAGGAGTTCCATGAACATGGAACACGGAGACCGAAGGCAGAGTGTTTTTATACAGGCCATGGAACTCTGAGGTAACCTCTAATATCCTCATATTGTACAGCATGGGGTACTTTATTTAATATAATACACAAGTTTGTGAGTTATGTGACAAACATGAGCACTTCTCACCGTTTATAACTGATGATGACATCAGTACTCATTGTTTATAAGGATATAATTTACAAGATATTCATGACTTTTGTGTATTATATCATTATATTTTACAACAGAGGGTGTATTATTTTTTTAATCCAGTTGTTTCAGTGAGTTCTTTTACACAATTATATTTTGCACAGTTTATAAGGATATATTTTACATATGCATGTTCAATACAAAGGCCATGAATATTCTGTAAATACAACCTTAATAACATTGGGCTTGGCTGTCATTTTTGCCACCAGGCCGGTATTTTCGGTGGATGATCCCAATGTTGTTAATAGAAAAATAAAAAGACAAATATATATAGAAAGGCCGTTTTTTTTTCCCAAGAAAAGGTGGCAACCCGCCTGCGCCAGTTGTAAATTTATGTACAAGGCCCTCAGGGGGGGTCTAGTTACGCCACTGCCTGTGCCTGATAATCGGGAGGCGCAAAGGTGTCACTTGGCAAAATTCAACTTTTTACAGTTTACTTTAGAGGGGAAACTCAGGAGCTTGTGATTTGTGTCTGTACGTGTTTCTGGCTTCGACTGTAATAGATGAATGAATATCCCTCTCACACCAGACATTACTAAAGAAAACAAAAAAACTTTCAGATTATCTATCGAGACACTTTCCCCAGCGTCACTAGTAGCCACGGTTATTTCCGGTGACGTACTTCCGACCTTTTTTCTTTTTCAGGTTGTCACTTGCCAGGACTAAACATGGAAGAAGGAAGCGATAAGCAAATAGGAGCTTCCACAAATGAAGGAGGGGAGGGAAATACGGATACCCCGCCGGAGAACGCGCCGGCCCTTGTGGTGTCACCCACTGCTGAGGAGCCAGTTTGCGAAACGAAGTGTAAGAGTAAGTCTGTGGTTCCATTCATCTTTAGTAGGGGCACAGCATATCCCTAGCTTGGGGCAGGGCGGGGGAATAGCTGGCTGCAGGTAACTTTTGTTTTTGGAGCCCTCCCTGGGCCGCAGAATGGCACATTCCCAGCGCTTTATCGCAATAAACATGTGTCACCTTCCTGGTTGTGTAATGAGGGAGCATAGCTTATTGCTCTGAATTGCTACCGTACAAAATTTCCTCTCTAAACAAACTGCCCTTTATCAAAATATACCGTCATTCACACCTGCACCAAACGCCTGGGCTTCTTATACAGTGATTTTAAGAAATAACCCATGGCAACAAGTAGATGGGAGATTTCTAGGGTTATGTTCTGCTCCCAGGCTCCACAGTGTGACAAAATGCTAGAAACTATACAAAGGTGAAGGTTGTCATGCACGGCCAGACAAAAGCTGCCGACAGACGGAGTGCACCCATGTATGGGGCCCTCTGATGGGCTTCCCCAATTGATATCTGGCCGAAAGTCAGGCAGATGTCGATCAAAAGGGACTAGGGTTGCTTTCCAAGGCCCAGGCTGGTATTACAAATTTACCGGCAATGTAGTTGCTGCAATTTGTAATACTTTTTTAATAAAAAAGCCATTGGACCCCCTCTGCCCCTTTTACATCATGTTTGGGGCCAGGGGCCCACTTCAGATCCCACCCACACCACAGATAAAAGGCCACACAGATATCAGTGCTAAAAACGGTAAACCCCCCCCCACGCACACACAAGTTTTAAAAAGCCATTGATGGTCAGGGCCCCTTATAAGTTAAAAGAAAAAACTGTGGTGCCAGGGGCCCCCCATAAGTTTTTTTTTTTTTTAATACAAGTTGGTGGTCAGGGCTCCCCCACATGTTAAAAAAAAAAATTGGGGACCAGCCCCCCCCCATAAGTAAAAAAAAAAATTGGCGCCAGGGCCCCCCATAAGGTTTGTTTTTTTTTTTTAAATCATTGGTGGTCAGGACCCCTATACGTAAAAAAAAACTTCCATCAGGGCCACCCAAAAAAGTTTTTTTCAGGCCCCACAGTATACTCAGGGGCCTATACAGTATTAAAATAATACATTGGTGGCCAGTGGTTTAAGGAAATAAAAACACACACACACATTGCTGTTCAGTGGAACTGAACTTGCGACTTCAGGGCTTCATTTTCTGCTGAAAAGCAAATGTTCTGTAAGGCTAGAAAATTGTCATTGCCACTTTTTATTACTCCTCTTTCTATTCAGACACTCTCCTGTTCATATTGCTGTCTCTTATTCAAATCAGTGCATGGTTGCTAAAGCTGGATCCTAGCAACCAGACTGGTACAATTGAAAACTAGAGAAATGCTAAATAACAAAAAAAACACAGATAATAAAATATCATAACTAAAAGTTAATTTAAAGGTGAACAACCCCTTTCAGCTGCAATTTTGCTATCTTTTTGCTCTGCACCTTCTATCATATCATCATTGCACAGAAAGAGAAAAATTAGAGGAAACTACATGTGCAGAGAACTCCAATAAATGAAACAGAACTACCAGAAGAGTTATTTTGTCGCACCATCCATGTACCATGATTTTAGTCTAATAAATAAAAGACGTCATAAAAAAAATTCATTGAGCATATATTAATTATAATATAATTTTATATAAGTGTATTGAATACCGGCTGTACTGTTCAATAATTGAATTGAACCCATGCTACTTGCTCACCACTCCTATACCTCCTATAGAGCAAGTTTAATTTATTTTGTTACAGGTTTTTTTTTGTGGTCAGCCGTCATGATATAGGTGGGAATTACTTATTCATTGTTATTATACAGTATCACCCCACAAGACCAGATCTATACATCATAAGTGTTTTTAACCCCATTAATTGCTCTCTTGATTTTAATTGACTAATCATAATCAAATGGTATGTTTTAAATTAGTACAACACTTGAAGCCTGCTCAGAATGAATTATCAGAGTGATTGGCACATTATTAGATTGTTAGTTTCAACTGCTGAATCGTGAGATATACCGGTATAAACAATAGAATTCTACCTGTAGCTGATGTTTTAGCACTAACAATGGCTGATGTTAAGAGTGACTTCAAAGGCACCCAATCAAAATTTTCTGTCCAGCCCGATCAACCAGCCGATATCTTAATCTTCTGACAATATCAGTCGGCTTATTTCCCACCATACACGCACCGAATATTGTGCGAGAATTAGTTTTGTACAATATTATCTGTCCGTCTATGGCCACCTTTAGTACAGGGCCCTCCAACAGGCATGCCCAACCGATGTCTGGTCAAAAATTCTCCAAATATTTATTGGACTGGCTTAATCCTGCTGACTCCTGCTTACATTGCCGTTATTGCCGTTTACCAAAATATTTACCAGCGGTTTGCTGTGATTGGTTAACTGCAGTGTGATTAAAGTAGTTGCCTGAAGGGAGGGCTATCTATGCAATAATCACTCAGGATGCTTGAGACATTCGTCAGTATGGGAGGTATGGAGGGTCAGGTCATGGGGTGAGAGGAGCCCATATCATATTGGGTATTTATTAGGTCCAGATTTTCTATTTTGTCTGATTTTAAAGGAGGGAAAAAACATAATTCAATGGAAGGCATCAGTTTGTTGCATGCCCAGTGATCATAACTCTAAACACAGCCATACACAAGGCAATCAGGTATACTCTCCAAACAGAATATTGATCAGTTACATATAGAGCATACATGGCGCAACACAGTGCATTAGTGATGGGCAGGCTGGCCCAATAACAGCGGGTCGGTTGGGTTTGTGCCGGCCTAACACCCCCTGTGCCACCTTCAGCTACCGACTTCTGTGTTTTTTTAGCCACACACCTGTGTGCTCCAACCCTTTTCTGATGACATCAGCGGGGCAGGTCAGCGCACGGTCTATAAAGGGAAGTTGGGCTCGTGTGAAGGGATGGCGGGTTAGGGTCGGGAAAATCCTGACCTGCACATCACTAAAAAGCATAGCCTCCTTTCTCTTGTTCCCACTGAAACAGCAGGACATGAAAAGAAACTGTGGCTTGTGGTGCTACAGTGTACCAGCCTAGGGAATGTGGCACCCCCCCAAAGTGATTTCATTTTGTTTAAAGTACACACAGAGGCCAAATGTTTAACTGGAAAGTGAAATGCATGAACAATCTGAGATACTCAGAGTGCTGGGATGTTATTTCACCAGTTATGTCATTCATGAGTAAATTTCCTTGCTCTACCATTGGGCAAATAAGTAAGGCAGAAAAACTACATGTCCATCAAGTTCAAATATTTAAGTCTATGTACTGTATAACTAAAGGTAAGCCTCTCCAATTTGCCTCAGAGTTGGAAAAATATCCTTCCTGACTCCAAAATGGTAATCAGACCAGTCCCTGGATAAACTTGTACTATGAGCTATCTTCCATAACCCTGTATTCCCTCACTTGCTAAACACCATCCAACCCCTTCTTAAATCTATCTAATGTATCAGCCTGTACCACTGATTCAGGGATATAATTCCACATCTTCACTGCTCTCACTGTAACAAACCCCTTCTGAATATTTAGGTGGAACCTCTTTTCTTCTAATCGGAAAGGATGCCCATGTGTCAGTTGGAAAGACCTACTGGTAAATAAAGCATTAGAGAGATTATTATAAGATCCCCTTATATATTTATACAAAGTTCTATCCTGTCATGGGGAAAAAATGTTTTTTCAAAACACATCAGTTAATAGTGCTGATCCAGCAGAATTCTGCATTGAAATCCAT
>CM044442.1:55977154-56011795 GCA_024363595.1 Xenopus borealis | reverse complement strand
AGATTTTTTGCATAATATGTCTCTGTGTTGTTTAATTTGGGAACACAATGTCGGGGGATAGGGGGTCCCTTGACCTATGGAGTTTGTAATATAATGACACCTTTTGTGCACTAATCATATTTTGTTCTCATTATTTAATAGAAATAAGTCTTTTGTATATTTTTTATTTGTGTATATGGTCAGAAATAGTAATATACCTTGAGAGACATTCGTTCTGTGTATCAGGGATAGTTTTGTATACAGAATGTATTTGGGACAAACGGCACCCCATACACCTAAGAGCAGAAATCTGCACCAGCCCAGAGTTCTTCCAGCAATGCACCATGGAGCAATCATATTCCCGCTTATTCTTTCTTCTCGCAGTTGCGCATGCTCATGAAAAGCCAAACTTTAACAGAAAAGCCGGCAATTTTGTTCTACAGCACATGTTTCTGCCTGTGGGAAATTTGAAGAAAGAAGAAGCAGGAAGACGGTCACTCCGTGGTGCTCGCTGAAATAACCCCAGGCCACAGCAGTTTTCTCCTGATAGTAGGTGTCAGGTAAGTAAATGCGATCAGTTGGTGGTGCCTAACTTTTGGCACCCCCAAGTAAAAATGAATTTCATTCATCTTTAAAGGGCACCTATTGGGCCAAAATTATACCCCCAACCAAAAGTGCGGGCTGATAGAGCCCACATTCCGGTTGGGGGTTTCACAATTATTTAAAAAAAAATATGGGGAGACGGCTGCTCGCTCCAGGATCTCCCTCGAGAGGCATATTTAAAAAAAAAAAAAAATAGTGAAACCCCCAACCGGAATGTTATTGGTCCTTAAAGTTAATTTATAAACCAGCAGTGGTGAACATAAATATGTTGCCTTCCTTTGTTTAGAATTACAATTTCTGTTGTTGCTGTGACTGAATGAAAAATACTTAGCAAAATTCAACTTTGGCTAAGATAGGATCTCTCCAGATTTTTTATTTGTTGCATTCCTAAGGGTAAGGCCAGATGGGAAGATTCGAGGAGATTTGTCACTTGCGCCTATTCACATGTGGCGCTAGCTTTTCCGAAGCCGCTCGAATTGCGTCTGGCCTTAGCTTTAGGCTCAATCCAGACGGGAAGATTCGGGGAGATTCGTCGCCTGGAGATTCGTCGCCTGGAGATTCGTCGCCTGGCAACTTAATAGTTTGGGATGCAAAACCCACAAATAACTTCAGGTGAAATACAGGACTCTTGACTGTTTCAAGATGCACAATAAGGAAGCACTTGAAGAAAGATGGGCTGCATGGTCGAGTTGGCAGAAGAAAGCCATTACTATGCAAATGCCACAAAGTATCCCGCTTACAATATGCCTCAAGCCTCAAACTTTCTGGCACAAAGTCATTTGGAGTGATGTGACTAAAATTTTACTTTTTTGCCACAACCATAAACGCTACATTTGGAGAGGAATCAAAAAGGCCTATGATGAAAGGTACACCATTCCTACTGTGAAACATAGTGGTGGATCGCTGATGTTTTGGAGATGTGTAAGCTACAACGGCACAGGAAATTTGATCAGAATTGATGGAAAAACGAATGCAGTAAGTTATCAAAAAATATTGGAGGAAAATATGCACTCATCAGCCCGGAAGCTTCGCATAGGATGTACTTGGACATTCCAATGATCTAAAACACAAGGCCAAGATGACCTGTCATTGGCTACAGCAAAATAAACAAAGTTCTGGAGTGCCCATCTCAGTCTCATGACCTCAGTATCATTGAGCCACTCTGGGGAGACCTCAAACCTGCAGCTCAGTCAAGACAGCCCAAGAATTTATGGGAACTGGAGGCTTTTTCCCAGGAAGAATGGGCAGCTTTACCGTCTGAGAAGATAAAGAGCGTCATCCACAACTATCACAAAAAACTTCAGGGTCATTTGGGTAGTTTATGTAGTGATTATGATTTAAACACAGTTGTTTGACAATTAATGGCTTCAGCCAACCACTAAACCATGAATGAAAAAGGTTTTTGTGTTATCATTCATATTCTCTGAAAAATGGTTAAGAAATAATAAATTCTGCCAGGGTCTGTAAACTTATGAGCAGAACTGTATTCACTCATGTAGTTGCATAAATGTAATCATAAAGAGCAACATGTGCTATTTTATGCTTGTGCATGCCAATGTGGATTTTTCCCCAGTTCCTTGCTAGGATAGATCTACTAGTATATATTGTGTTAAGACAGTTTGTTTGCTCTTTTTACCGATATGAGATTGAAGTATACCCAATAGCACAAAGGTCAGGGGGAAATGCACTGTGACATTTATAGTCTTTTTCAAACAATTGTTTTACAGACTACTTGAGGTAAAAGATATTTTATTGGACATGAGTGGGATTGGAAGGGATATTTTAAATCCCTGGTTGCTAAGAAGGGAAATGAGGCTGGCCCGGGAATGGAAGGACCAGCAATTACTACATTTTTTTATGTACTTGCTGGCAAGTTTGTCATACCGGCCCCAATATTGTAAATCATTTTTCGGCTGGGCCAGTGAAATACCAGCCAGGTGGTAAACCTAGACATGAGCTGTGTGGATTCAGAACTTAGAATCAGAACTCTAAACAAAAAAATTACAGAGATATATAGTCTTTTACATGACACAACACTAAGGGGCAGATTTATCATTAGTCGAATTTAGAATTGAAAATAATTCGAAATCCGACCATGCGAATAATGAGGGAAGTAAAATCCTTTGAATTCAAATGATTTTACCGCTATTCGTAGATTCAAACGATCAAATAGGAAAATTAGATTGTTCGATTAAATATTCGATCGAACGATTAAAACGTTCGAATCGAACAATTTTAACCCTTCGATTGAATTTTTCCTATTCGATAAAAAAAAAAACATCTTTGGGAGCTTCCCATAGGGTTTTAAAGCAATTCGGTAGGTTCAATCTGGCGAACTGGCCTATCGAAATGGTTTTTTAAAAGGGAAGTACTTCGACTATCGAATATTCGAATACAATTATATTCGAATTATTCAAATTGGTCGAAAATTTAAAATTTGATGGTCAAAGTTGCCTCATTTGCATATTTGAAAATTCGAATTCAAATCGTTTTGAAATTCGATCGAACTTCGAATCCTTCATGTGAATTTAGTAAATCTGCCCCTAAGACAAGCTTATAATAAACTAAATGTTAGTTGCACTGGTTTCTTTGTTGTCCCTAACATCCCTAAGCTCAGGTAAGCAACAGCAGCACAGAGAATGTACAGTAAATCAGCAGAAAAGACGACAGGGAACTACTGGGACATCTTTGGAGGCACATATCTTCCCTACTAAATGGCTATGGTTGCCTTGTAAAACATTTCTAGGCTTTAGTTCTCCTTTAAAGGAGAAGGAAAGCCATTAAGGTAGTTTTTGCCAATAGATTAGCCACAATAGTGTGATCTAGAACACTATTTATTTGGTACAATGCTTTACCATACCAGAGTAAACATCTTTAGAAGTTCTCCCTGTTTGTTAAGGAAAGCAGGTGCCACATTAGCTTGGTCTGACATAACTTCCTGTCTGAGTTTTAACCTGTTCCTTTAAATGAAAACCATACCCCCAGAATAAATACTTGAGCAACAGAACCAACATTTTGTGATAGTCTGTGTGCTGCCTCAGAGATCACCTCACCAGAAATACTTCAACTCTAACAGGAAGACGTGTGGAAGCAAAAGACAGAATTCTCTCTGTTAATTGGCTCATGTGACCTAAAAAGTATAGTTTTATTTGGTACAGTATATTTGTGTGCAACATGAATCATACGATCCCAAGAGGCTGTCCTTATTTTTTTAAAATGGCAGTTTTCTATTTATGATTACCCAATGGCACATACTACTAAAAAAGTATATTATTATGAAAATGGTTTATTTACTTGAAGCAGGGTTTTATATATGAGCTGTTTATGCCATATCTTTTTATAGAGACCTACATTGTTTGAAGGGAAATGAATTCTCCTTTAGGGCCCTTACACACGGGCGTTTTTACCTGCGCAGGTATAGACACACTGAATTATTTTCAATGGGGCTGTACTCACGCGAACGCATGTAGGCGCCAAACGCAGGAAAGATGCAGCATGTTGTGTCTGAACCTGCGTTCGGCGCCTACATGCATTCGTGTGAGTACAGCCCCATTGAAAATAATTCAGTGCGTCTATACCTGCACTCCACTGCGGTTGAACGCCGCAAAACGGAACGCAGGTAAAAATGCTTGTGTGTAAGAGCCCTTAATGGTCTGTTCCCTCCTGCAATAAACTGACCATTCAATAGATGCAGCTGTGTGATTCTGTGTATCTGGAGATAACCATCTGGTCTACTTATTGGAGGGGTTGAACTATTTAACACAACATTCACATCTCTATGTTCATGCATATGCCATCGGTTATTACCTCACAGAAAATGATAGAATAAAGGACACCAACAAAAACAATTATAAAATTTGAGTTTATTGGTCTGAAAATGGCTCAAATTGCTAACTATAAAACTGAGCAGTGAAATCAGCCTAAAATGCTGGCTTCATAACACCACAACACTCAGTGCAGCAATAAAGAAAACAAAGGCATTAGTGGTTAAACACAAAGAATAAGTAATAGATGAAAACATGCCTGTTTTGCATAAACTCGAGTTTACTGGATACAATCTGTTTGAAAAACTGCTTCTATGTACAAAGATTTTAACACACTTAACTACACATCAAAACTATGGGCTCTATTTATAAAAGGGCTTACAGGTATTGGATCCATTATTTGGAATGTTTGGGAACTGGGGCATTCTGGATACAGGATATTTTCTTAATGTGGATCACAATTCTTTAGGCGTGCAGGCACATGCAGCAGAATGGGGGTCGTCCCAAAGCTGTGAAAGCAGACATTTTTAAGACTGACCTCCACTCCGAAGGTGTGAGCCTGAACACAAGCAGAAGCTGTACTTTTAAGTGCAGAAAATGTTGCTAGGCAAGGGAGTGTATCAGTTTCTCTTAGCCTGTAAAAAAATAAAACCAACACTTGGTCTTAGTCTGCTATAATAATTTTAGCACAATCAGATCGATGCCACCAAATATGGATTTATGCAGCTTAAACAAGATCAAATTCACGGTACAAAGAAAAAGGAAACCATTTTTAAAAATTATAATTATTTTCTTAAAATGGACTCTGTGGGAAATGGCCTTCCCATAACTTTCTGGATAATGGGTCTTTGGATATGGGATCCCAGTACATGTAATAAATTGTACACCAATCAAATGTAGAATTTGGCAAAAAAGTTAATACCTACAGTATTTATAAATTGTTCTTGCAAATGCTAGGATTCCCATTTTAGGGTTAATTCCAAAGATATGTATGCTATTGCTATGTCCAGTGGCGTAACTACAGAGGAAGTAAAGCAAACCCCACAGTCACAAGGGAGCCTGGAATTTGGGGTCTGCTTCCTCTATAGCAAATAGAAAACCCCCTCCTCCCCAGTCACTCTCTTACTTGCAGCGAGGAAGGGGTACACAAGTTGGGGAGGGAGTGGGATGGGAAGTAGGGGGGAGGATGGAGATTGGAGTGCGCCTGGCCCCTCCAAAGATTTTTTTTGGAGGGGGGGGTGGGGGCTGGGGCCTAATGTCAGAATATACACCTTAATGGACTTTATTAAAATACTTGGAAAAAATCTGCAAATCTGGTAAACATGCATAGCAATTTGTGTATTTAGTAAAAGTACATATCTTACACAATGTAACTAGCCATGCCAGTTTCTATGAAAGTTTACTAGACTTGGATTCCTTTCTCCACTATTTGCATGTGGTTTATCCGCTACTTTTGAGTTCTACTGGCTTGTTATGGTGAACTGCTGAATCTCTCCAGATCATTCAGTGTGTATACTGTAGCTATTCATGCCATATATTAAACAGAAGAACAAGTAAGTTATGGAGCCACTAGCTGTAAGTAAAAAAAAAAAAAACTATATCTTCACACTCAGAAGAATTTTGTTCCTGTGGATTTTTCAATGGCAGTTCACTAGTCATAAATGTATTATAACTGGAAAGTCATTAAAATATATTTATGGCGTTTTTCAAGCAACACATAGAAGACATTCAAAAATAACTTTGGGCAAGCTTTATATTAAGCCAAATGTGTAAACATCAGAAGCTACTTTGCTAGTCCGTTGAAGGGAATGACATCTTGACTAATAAGGTTTGTGGCATGCATTTTTTATGCATGGGTAGAATTTGGTAATTTCTCTACTGAAACTGAAAATGCAGCATCAGAATGCTGAAACCGTATACCTATAATATTCCATTTCTGTCAATACTGCCAGAAGGAATGATTTTGCTGTGATTACCTTTACTTGAAATAGGAAGTTGTGGTGCAGTTTAAGGCATTCTGACAGTTTTCAGCGACAAAAGAAAATATGGTTATAGAACATTTAAAAATTGCGACATGTCAAATTCTGCATTTCATCTTAGTTGCAAAAAACAAAACATCACTCAAATGAGGCAAGCCAAACAATTAGTTAATCTGTTTCAGAGGCAGCTATCTGCAGTTTCTTTCCTTGCTAAGAAATATTGCAAAGAAAGCATGGCCCTTAAATTAAATACAAATTGTTGCATTCAACGTGTGATATTGTTGTAATGCCATATTCTGTCTTAGTAGCAAAAAAAAAAAAAAGAGGCAATTTTTTCTCTGTCATCCCCAAATTTCATAAGAACCTTGAACCTTAATTTTTTTACTTACAAAGAAAAAAATGTACCTTAACTTTTCCCTAGCAGTAGCGGTTTCCTTCCTGATTTCCATCTGATTTCCTCTGTGCAGATGCACTTATTTAGGGAACAAACAGGCCTGGATTTGTGGGCAGGCCAAAAATGCCCAGCCTATGGCGACAAAATGCTGGAGGCAGCATGCTGCCTGATAGGTGCAACTGAACCGGTGCGGGGGTGGACCTAGGGGCACATCTTTTAGAAATCTGGCACTGGGAACAAAGTCGCTAAACAGACACAGTACACGTGAACAATTAACTTCCACATTAGCTACTGCATGTACTAAGGCCTGACTGCAGCAATCCCTGTTAAACATAAATTTCACTATACACAGAAGTTTTTAACCTTTAGTTGTCACCACATGGCATCTATTACAATGCCATGACAAAATAAAAGGGCATTTCACAAGACATAAGAAACAAAGTTTTAAAATAATTAATATAGATACAGTATATCTGAAAAAGTTGAAATATGTCTAGAAAGAATCAACATTTCTAAGATTGCTGATTCCATCAAACCACAGTCAGAGCCAATATCTCTAAAAGGAGACTAGAGACAGTGGTGACTCTTTCCCAGGAGTGGCTGGCCTGTCAAAATTACTCCAAAGAAGAACTGCAGGACATCCAAGCCTCAGAATCATTGTTCATGACTCCACAAAAAGTTGTTATTAAATGTTGTTAATAGGAAAAAAAGATAAAAATATATGAAGGCTGGTATTTTTTTCAAGATTAGGTGGCAACCCTATCCTTGAGTAACATGAATGCTTGCCTTACATTTTCAGAAAAACACCTGGATGACCCCCAAGTCTCCAGGGATAATGTTCAGTGAACTAATGGGTCCAAAAGTGCAGCACTTTGAACAATACAGACCTCTTTGTGTATGGTGTAAAGTTGTAAACCATCTTAGGAAGTCAAATATGACGGTGGTCGTATGATGCTGTGAGGATGCTTTTGTTGCACACAACTTACCATTACTAAATGAATCTTAAATAATGCACCATACCAAAACATATTAGGAAATGCTGTCTGTTCAACGGTTAATTGAGATATGCTACAAGACAATGAAGCCTAGTCAAAGTTCTGGCTTGAATGCTATTAAAATGCTATTGTGGAACCCAAACTGAATGTACTAAAGCTGATCAATGTGTCTCAACTGAAGCAGCCATGCAAAGAAGAGTGTCTAAAGGAAGCTTTTGGGTACAATTGCTGATGCTAAAGGAGGTGGGAACCAGGATATTTTTCACATAGGTGATATGGTTCTAGGTAGATTTGTTCCTTAAAGGAGAAACAAGCCCTAATGTTAAAAAAACCCTACCCCCCAACCCCACCAAGACCCTCCTCCCCCAGCCTCAGTGTTACCCCGGGCAAATGTCCCTAACCTTTTACCAACTTCTCAGTGCAGATCCAGCCATCGGAATTCACAGATGCCATCTTCGGAAATCTTTGGAATGAGAGCGGCATATCAGCACATGCACAGTTGGAGCAATGTTCTGTCTTGTGACAATGCACATGTACAGAAACTCACAAAAATTACAGAAGCGATGGTCTCATTCTGAACATTACTGAAGTAGCTGAAGATGGTGCGTTAACTCCGATGGCTAAATCTGCAGCGAGGGGTAAGTTAAACGTTAGGAATATTTGCCAGGGGTAACACTTAGGGAGAGGGGTCTTGGTGGGTATGGAGGATAGGGGTTCACGTTAGGGTTGACTTCTCCTTTAGATAAACAGCAATTTAAAAAAGGTGTTAGTTTTTCATTTTATCAGAAACCAGATTTGAGATTTAAAATACAAAATCCAGCAAGAGGGCACAATTTAACAATATAACTCTAAGCAGCTTTTAAAAAGTGTTAATATAAACATCTGTAACAGAAATTCGATCTGTTTGTAAAAAATGTACATTGCTTTTTTTTAACATGTTCCTTATGAGAAATTTTTTAATTTCCATAGAATGTAATAGTACAGTGTCTCACAAAAGTATTCAACCCCCCCTTGGCTTTTTACCTATTTTGTTACATTCCAACCTGTAATTTAAATATTTACGTTTTATTTTATGCAATGGATCTGCACAAAATAGTCTAAGTTAGTGATGTGAAAAAGAAAATTGGCATGTGCATATCTATTCACCCCCTTTACCATGAAGCCCCTAAAATCCTGGTGCATGTGACATGCCGGGCCAGACTGGGAGGAAAAAGCAGCCCTGGCAAAAGTATCAAAGCAGCCAATGTATTCACGTGCATGCAAAGCATGATATATATTTCCAACCCCAAGGTTAACTAGAACTAGAGATGTTTTTTCATAGATATTTTAAGAGCCCATTACCATATAATCCCCAGCAATATTATACACCCTAAGTGCTGGAACTGGTCCTTGCAACAAATATCTCCCCCTAGTTTCTATCAGATGGATTAGTGGCCCTATACTTACATTATATTCTAAAATTTCCTTTGCGTACCCCCCAGCTAGACCATGAACCCTGGCAGATGAGGACTATAATTACTATGTGTATTACATGTGTATTACAGGGCCAAAGTGTGGCATACTTGAACAGATTTGGCTGTCTCTTTTAATTAATGCTACAGATCACAGTGTAACATATACAGGCTGAAGTGATTGTTCTAAACATGGATCATCATGTTGCCAACATACCTATCATAAGCATAAGGGATTGGGTTTATAGCAAGCAATGCTAATATTACTAACTGAAGTTGGTCAGAATTCCAGGTAAATCCCACATGCCAGTAATGGCATGTGTACTAACAAATATAGGCATCGGCTTAGCTGTCGCTAGCTATTATGGACAGATCAGTCACATTTCTAAAGTGATTAGTTCATTTACAAATTAAAGACAGACCTAATTTGCATTGTTAGGTAAGCAGCCCATGAGCAGTAGGACGCCGGTTTACACTACTGTGCATGCGCCGAAAGATCACAAAGTTCAATCGCCGAACTTCGTGAACTTTTGGCGCATGCGCAGTAGTACAAACTGGCAAATGCATCCTACTACGCATGAAGGAAGGAGACGTCACTGGAGAAGATGGCACCTGGGAACCTTGCTGGGGTAAGTAGCGATTTAGGGGCATTTGCTCTGGGGGAGAGGAGGAGCTGGGGTGTTGAGGAGCTGGGGTGTTAACGTGGGAGGGGTTGAATTCTCCTTTAAAGCAAGCAACCCATCGGGCATTTGCCCGAACCCACAGATTGCCAGTCCGGGCCTGGTGACATGATCTGCCAGTATAAATACACATTTTCTGAAAGGCTCCAAAGGCTGCAACAGCAATAAGCAAGAGGCATCACACCATAAAGACCAAGGAGCTCTCAAAACAAGTCAGGGACGAAGTTGTTGAGAAGTACAAGTCAGGGTTGGGTTATAAAAAAACATCCAAATCTTTTATGATCCCCCAGATCACAGTTCAAATCCATCACCTTCAAAATGAAAGAACATGGTACCACAATAAACCTGCCAAGAGAGGGCCACCCACAAGAACTCACAGACTGGGCAAGGAGGGCATTAATTAGAGAGGCAGCACAGAGACCAAAGGTAACCGTAAAGGCGTTTGTCAGCAGAGACTGGAGTATTTGTCCTTAAGACCACAATAAGCCGTACACTCCATAGAGCTGGGCTTTATGGAAGAGTGGCCAGAGAAAAAACATTACTTAAAGTTAAAAATAATAAGGCATGTTTTGAGTTTGCCAAAAGGCATGTGGGCAGACGAGACTAAAATTTTACTTTTCAGTGCAAACCCAACACATCCCACCACACCAAGAACACCATCATCACAGTGGTGGCAGCATCATGCTGTGGGGATGTTTTTCAGCAGCAGGTACTGGGAAACTGGTTTGAGTCAAGGGAAAGATGGATGGTGCAAAATACAGGGATATTCTTGAGCAAAACCTGTATCATTCTGTATGTGATTTGAGACTATGATGGAGGTTCATCTTCCAACAGGACAATGACCAGAAACATACCGCTAAAGCAGTGATCCCCAACCAGTAGCTCGCGAGCAACATGTTGCTCTCCAATCCCTTGGATGTTGCTCCCAGTGGCCTCAAAGCAAGTGCTTATTTTTTAATTAATGGCTTAGAGGCAAGTTTTGGTTGCATAAAAAACAGATGTCCTGCCAAACATTCTCTCCTGTAGGCTGCCAGTCCATATAGAGACTACGAAAAAGCCAATCAGAGCTCTTATTTGACATCCACATGGACTTTTTCATGCTTGTGTTGCTCTCCAACTCTTTTTTAAATTTAATGTGGCTCACGAGCAAAAAAGGTTGGGGACCCCTGCACTAAAGCAACACTCGAGTGGTTTAAGGGGAAACATTTAAAGGTGTTGGTATGGCCTAGTCAAAGTCTAGACTTCAATCCAATTGAGAATCTGTGGTCAGACTTGAAGATTGAGGTTCACAAGCAAAAACCATCCAACATGAAGGAGCTGGAGCAGTTATGCCTCGAGGAATGGGCAAAAATCCCAGTGGCAAGATGTGGCAAGCTCATAGAGCTTGCAGATGTAATTGCTGCAAAAGGTGGTTCTACAAAGTACTGACTTGGGGGGAGGTGAACAGTTATACACGCTGAAGATTTCTGTTATTTTGTCCTATTTGTGTAGTTTGTTTCACAATAATAAAAAAAAGAACATCTTAAAATTGTAGGCATGTTCTGTAAAAGTGATATGCTTATTTTTTTGCAATGACAATTTGCCCATAAAAAAAGCAGATAAATAAGACTAAGGAATGTTCTACTAAGAACAATTTTAGGGCATATTTACACTTAAAATAGACTTCCTCTTTCAAGCAGTGTCATGTTTGTTATTGTTATACATACTTTACCATTTCCATTGTACAGGATCTGCCCCAGAATTTTCTTATACAAAAATTAATTGGTCTAGAAGGGCAACTATCCCCATCCTATTCAATTACCAGCCTTGCCATCAAAAAGATTGAACCTAACAGGAGGTTGAAAGGAGACAACTTATAGGTGAATTAAAAAGGTGATAATGGGATTTAAGCAAAGTAAACTAAACAGGCCACAACATTATTTTACTCAATCCCTTATTATCAGTTTCAGATACAGAAAACATGCTCTTATTAAAAGTACCACAAAAATGTAAAATGCAAATTAGTTTCAATGGAAGAGTATCATTTAACATTCACAGATTGCTTACCAATCTCATATGCCAACAAATTTGTATTTTATTTATATATGCTTTTTACATTACCTGTAATAGGCCATTTCGGCTAAGCTGTTTTTCTTTCTTCTTCCAGACAGGAAATTAGATAAGGTCAAAAACTGCATCCCAACAATGACAGCTTTAGCTAGCCAATGAGACCCTAGGATACTTGTGATTGTCGCCAGAAACACTTTCAAATAAAGCAACGTTTTGTTAGAATTAGTTGCTTATTTAACATATTTGTATCTACAATATTGCATTTTAGGAAACACTAAATCCACGCTGATCACATTTGTGAGGTAAATATAATCTAAACAAATCTCTAAGGTTGGCTCACCAATTAACAAAAGAAAATTATTTGCACATTAAACTTCCAGGGGCATGGAACAGCATTTTGTAGTGATCAAAGAATATTTATCCAGGTTCCTTGTTTTAAGGCATATTAAGACTTTTCCATGTTGGAATGTGGCATAATAGTATAATGGAGATGCCTATAGTTGCAAATATATAGATATCAGCTAAATACCTAGCATTTTATTTTGGATTTGTAACAGTTATTTGAGAAACCTGCAATAGAGGGAGGATGAATAAACACTTGCAGTTATAGATCAGAACAAAACTAACTTTTGTTTAACCATCCACAAACTATTGCCACCTCTGTCCAAATAGGAACACTGGACAAATAAGCAAGGATATAATGACAGTAATTGAGTATGCACCCAAGTGATACAGCAGGAACTGCTTTTATCCCCCTCTTGTCAGTGATGTTAGATCGCAGTGCAAGACCAAGCCATGTTTTTAGGGTTAGATAATTTCTCCAAAATGTCACTGAACAGTCAGTCTCCTGAACTTCCTGGGGCATGCTAACAAGTTATGGTTCTTAACATTAAAGGATGAAGGCGATGTTTGCAGTTTCCCTTTATAAAATACAACATCTCTCCCTTATTCTCTTTGCAAGGCTTTTTCGCTTCTTCTTGCCATTCTTTTCTTTGCTGTCTTCCATCTTTCGAGCTCGGATTTCTCTCATTAAATCAAAGAAAACCTGTAAAGAAAGTGTATGCTTTAACATATACTGTTCTGGCATGTCAGCTTTATGAGTGTACAACAGTTTTTGTTTCTTAACGTGCATTTCTTTTATTAAGGTTTATTAAGATAGTCCTCCAAGTCCCTTCCCTAGTGGAAATATTTCCAACAAATATGTTGCATACTCGCCTGCATCGTTTGCACACTAGATATATATAACCCCCTGTATTGTTCGCATCTCATACTCTGCCTGGGTGCCCGTTATACTTTGCATGCCTTTTGCCCAGTGTGTGCCATACTCACTGTGTTGCCCAGAATTCCAGCCCTTAGTACCACATAATTTGGACAGCACTGGCCTATGTGAATGTGGCAGTGAGGCGTCTCAAAACTATTTGAATAAATAAATCACTGGTGTTAGAAAACCCGAAGTTGACTAATAATTTGGTGTCGTTCAAATGTATCCATCATCTGTTATTTATTTAGTGTTGCCACATTGAGGCATTAGTCCCTGCTCCTAGTAGAGCACAGACTCACACAATTTATGCATACTTCAAACTATACACATTATCCTTTTTATTAAATAATCATAACCACAAAAAATTACCAAAGTAAGCACAGACAAAATGTCATTTAATATAATTAACCTGTCTGTATATTTTTTTGCATGTAGAAGGAAACAGTGCAACACAGAGGAAAACAACACAGACACATACAATCTGTTTGCAGATAGTACTCAAGCTGGAATTTGGACTCAGGACCGCAGTGCTGCAAGGCAGAAGTCCAACCCACTGAGGAGCCAGGCTTCTGAAATGTATTGCACTGGAGTAAATGTAAACCCTTATATAAGTAAATGTACCAGTGTAAGATGAAAAAATAAATGTTTTACAATCTTGTACCACATTTAGTTACCTTATCAACATTGGCTCTTGTCTTTGCTGAGGTTTCCACATAGTTTACATTCCACTGGTCAGATCTGCCTTTTGCCTCTTCCACAGTTACCTGCCTTTTATCCTCCAAGTCAGACTTGTTTCCAACTAACAAAAATGGAACATTCTCATCCTCCTTCACTCTTAAGATTTGTTCCCTACGGTAGAAAGAATTAAGAATTGTTAAATATGGGCTATTAAAAATATACAGCAGGACCTCCAGTTTACATTTTTCATGGGACCAGAAAAAATGGTGTAAAATTAGGGAAATGTATTCTGTGTAATTTCAGGAAAACTTCAAATCAGGAGATGTGAAATTGGCATTTCACTGTAACTTCTCTAGAAGATGCCAGTCAAAAAACAGATACAGTAAGTGAGCGAATGCGGAGAAAAGTAATTCCAGTTATTTTAAAAGAGTGAGCAAATGCAAAGGGAGCCTCCCAAAGGATGCAACCTATCAATCAAAGCCTGGCTCAGACTCCTGCATAAAATGAAGAGAGAACTGCTGAGAGGAGGTTAGTGTAAAAGTAACTTAGCTATGAAAAAAGGTACAGAATTTTTAATTAGTTCTGAATCAATATTTCAGTCAGATGACACGTATATTGAACTTTTATTTTATTTTTTTCCACAAAAGTTCCCCCTGGACAAACTTAGTGCCTTTTGTTATGGTGGTTAATCTTTTTCTTATTAATACTACTGCTTTTTTGCTTTACAGATATTGATACCCTTTATATATAATTGAAATTGCACGACAAATAGGAAATGATTAATAGTAAAATACATACACAAAACACAAGTTTGTGTCATTCCTATGTTTTTGTTCTCTTTCACTGGATAGCACAACTCCAGAGCACAATTGGCAAGTGGAATTGGGATATAGCAAACTCATTAAAAATTGTAGACGTCTGATGGGTTTTGAATCTCTCAGGATACTTTCTTTGTCAGTCAGGTAGGCCAACAGGAAGCAGTTCCTTGTTAGGCTACGGACTTGGATATACGCATTTCTACTTAATTGGTTGTAACTTCCAAAAACTTTTTTTCTTTTCGTTGCTTTTAGACTGTACGCAAAAAAAAAATTTTTTCAATTACTTTCTATCCAGGATAGGACTGGGGGCTGCTGCAAGATGCCATAAACAGTAACTATTTATTGGGCATGCGGGGCTGTTTAGGCCTAGAAATGCCAGGTAATTTACTGTTTATCCAAAATCTAAAGTTTAATGTTCATGTCTCTGGTGTTTCAGTCTGTCAGCTCAGTGGCCCAGTTGCAGATTCTCAACTGCTACAATTTTCTACATTTGTTTCATACATTTCTCTGCTGCATCTGTTAAATTTTAGGAATTAATTACTTACTAATTTCTATTTGTGATTGTTTCTCTAATAATGAAGTGTAAATTTGATTTTTTTACCTTCTAAAGCAGCTGGGGGGGGGGTGATCAGGGTTGCCACCTGCTTGGTATTTTATTTCCCGATGTTATTAATAGGAAAAATGGATAAAAATAAAGGAAGACCAGTATTTTGTCAAAAAATGGTGGCAACGCCTGCGCATGTCCGCATACACCGGTCTCATTCCGAAGATTACAGAAGAGAAGAAGATGACTGGTGTGAACTCCACTGAATGTGCACCAAGGGCTAAGTTAAGAGTTAAAGGGGTGGTTAACCTTCAAGTTAACTTTTAGTATATTGTAGAAGGGCCAATTCTAATAAACTTTTCAATTGGTCTTCATTATTTATTTTTCATAGTTTTTTAATGATTTGCAATTTTCTTCTGTTTCTTTGGAGCTTTACAATGGGGGTCACTGACACCATCTAAAAACAAATGCTCTGTAAGGCTACAAATGTATTGTTATTGCCACTTTTTATTACTTATCATTCTATTCAGTCCCTCTCCTATTCATATTCCAGTCTCTTATTCAAATCAATGCAGGGTTGCTAGGGTAATTTGTACCCTAGAAACCAAATTGCTGACACTGCAAACTAGAGAGCTAGTGAATAAAAAGCTAAATAACTCAAAAACCACAAACAATAAAAAATGAAAACCAATTGCAAATTGTCTGAGAATATCACTCTCTATATTATACTAAAAGTTAACTCAAAGGTGAACAACCCCTTTAAAGGCAGCTAATATTCAAAAGATGCTCGGAGAAATGCATCAACTAATGTAGCAAATTGTAACAGTTCAAAATCTGCTCTGGATTACTGAGCTGCTAGAAACACCAGAGGAACATTAAACTTTAATTTTGGGAAAACAATAAAAAATGGAAAGCAATTTTAAAAGACTCCATTTCTGGTGATCTGAAAAAGTGCAAAAAGTGTTTAGAAGGTGAGCAACCCTTTTAAACAGAGCTGCTTCAGAAAGACATAAGGTGAAATATTATAATTTATATTATTATAAATTTATACTTCAATATTAGAAAAACTGTAAAATAGGAAAAAAAGGGTAATTTTTAAAGGTCTATTTCTGGTGAACTAACTGAAACCATTTGAACTGGAAAAGGTGTTGGAAGGTGAACAACCTTTTACAAGAACTTTATTGGACTCATATTGAGTGTTCTGCACCAATGTTTCGTATAATTTGTTCCTGACCATGTACGCAAAATAAATTCTCTTGTGCACACGTTAAAATGGCAGGGTCGGACTGGACCCAGACCAACTCCCTGCAAGAAGCTTTTGCCGCAGCTGCCGACCTCCCTTCCCAGACCCAGGTGAGGGCACAAGAAGAAGCAGGTAGACGGGAGGCCAGGAGGGGAGTTGCTGTTTAGGCAGGGGGGGTTCTTTGTGCACACATCGCAATTTGTTGTGTGCGCAGGCCTCAAAAATTTGTGTAAAATTCAGAAACCAATTTGTCTTATTTTGGATAATTAATTCTACTGTATATAGCCAACACAAGTATAATAAGTGAAGATTACAGTGAGTTTCAATAGAGGACAAATGAGCAAAAGTTTAATCATGATGTTAATCTATAACTGATCTATAAACCAACTCTACAGTTCATTTTTCTAAAACGTTGGTCATCAGTGGATATAATTGTCCCATCATATCATCAACTGGTCCTCATTTGTGGTTATAGAATTATTTAGCTTTTGCCCACTTTATAACCTACCCTAAATTAAATTAAAGGTAATGTACCACTTTAAGGTGATATCTAACAAAGGTGTTTTTCAATCCTGCAACCCAAAAACCTAGGTTGAATTATATGCCTTTTTCTTCTCTTTTAGCTTTCAAATATCACTGACCCATCTACAAAGCTCTTTAAAGTTATAGATTTATTGTAATTTTTTTGTGATAATACCCCATATCCAAAAGTGAAAGAAAATGTACAGACTTGTGTGAGTTTCCCCACTGACACTGTCATTATGCAAAATTTTGCACACTAGAAAAAGTGAAAACAATTGTTTTATGGTTTTCACCGTGGTTTGATTTTTTTTCTCTTTAGAATACAGGATACACAGCAGATAACTGAAGAATCCCATTGTATACTATAGAGTTTATCCTTTATATATTGCGTATTCTGTGGTTCAATGGCTGCCCCCATGGCTAAACAGCAGATTGTTTATATAAACTATTGTAGAATTTTACCATTGAAACACAACGGTAAATTATATTTTCATTAGTTTAGAACACTTACATTTTTTGGTGTTGCTGTTCATTTAAGTAAAAGTGCTTTTTACAACACACTAACAATAATTAGAATTGGTTAAATATTTTTTCTAAGGCAATATGTAGATCACATGTTTATTTCCGAACATAGTTTGGGTCCCTAAAGATTCTGCTGGGCTAGTGGATTCCATGCTTGAATAAATGAGGAGACATAGTTAATAGATGTAGAAATTGGTCCCAGTTGCATTTGCTAGAGTGGTGGCAAATTTCTAGGAGTTAAACTTCAATGCACACAGAGAAAATAATGAAAGCATCACAGAGTTACTGTCATTGGAACATGGTGCTAGTGGACTATTTTGTATGCAGTTTTTTTTTGTAGAGCTCCAATCCTATGCATTTTAGATTGTGTGTTGACACTCCTTTCAGAAATGAACAAGCTCCTTTTGCTAGATATTCTTCTACTGACAAGTTAGGTTTGAGTAAGGAACGGTGAGCATATTTGAATTTTCCTTGTCTACAAGACTATAACTGGAAGTTATTAATAAAACGGTATAAACATAAATAGCCATAGCATCAGACAGATGCACACTCACCTTCCTGCTCATTTTATCCAGCACTTTCAACTAGTGGGTAACAGGAGATTCATAGAGTGACTTTTTCTGTATCATAGGGATCCCCAATTTTTCTTTTTTTTTTTTACCAGCTAGCAATATACAGATATAAAAGGAGTTGCGGAGCAGCACACAAATGAAAAATGTTCTTGGGGGTGCCAAATAAGTACTGTGATTGGCCATTTGGTAGCCCCTATGTGGAATATCAACCTACAGGAGGCTTAATGTATCATTGCACCTTGTTTTAACACAACAAAAACTTGCCTCCAAGCCAGGAATTTAAAAGAAGCACTTGTCTTTTTGGCCTCTGAGAGCAACATCCAGGGGGTTGGTGAGCAACACTGCTGTAGCATTTTGTAAGGTGCTACACTTTACCTAGCTTTTGTTTTTGTGCAGAGATAGTAGTTTTGATGCTTTGCCAAGTTACTTCCTCTGTTTTAAAATGAACCATAATGAGTCTGCAGTCTTGCAGCAATTACATAACAGCTGCAATTGCTTAGATCAACAGGAAGGGGATTATTTTATCTTAAGATGTTAGCTTTAAGAGCTTAAAGGACACATCAACCCCAAAAATATTTTTTTGCCTAATAAAAGAAAACATGATTCTAAGCAACTTTTAAAACAATGTAGCAAAAGTTTTAGTACCCCAGGAAAAACAGATCTGTCGGCAGCTTATTAACTCATGCCCTCCAACAGGGTTCCCCTATCGATATGTGGCCGATAGTAGACCAGATGTCGATAGGGCAGGGGTAAAAATCTTGCTGGATCTCAGACCGCATCTGATTGTTGATGCAGTCCTGCAATCGAACTACCCATATTGCTTTCATTATGAGCCAATTGGGCCCACGATCAGATCAGCCCAATATTGCCCACCTAAAGGTTGGTATATCGTGGAGAGATCTGCTCGTTTTGAGCAGATCTCTAAGCGTATGGCCACCTTTAATCAAAACTTTTTTTTGGGTTGCATTCCCTTTAAACAGGTATTATTAGACATAACATTTGGTTTTGCAGAAGTGTTATCAGGGAGAACGTCAGCAATTAAAATGCACATTTACATAGTCTCTTTGACTTTCACTTGAATGTGAAACATGTTTTCTGTGGCAGATATTTTGACACAGTAGTAGTGGTTATTTCTGAGCTACAACTAAACTTTTGATTGCAAAACCTGATCACATATCTTTTTTAACAAAACATGTACTGTCCAAAGCAGCTCACCTAAAGTCTGCTGTTGCAGCAAAAGATTCCTGTTCCGTGATCGAAAAAACACAGAGGAAGCCTTCCCCACTTCGGAAATAATTATCTCTGATGGCTGCATAGTCCTCCTGACCTGCAGTGTCCAAGATGTCAATCTGAACTTCCACTCCATCCAGCACAACTTTTTTCCTGTAACTGTCTGCTTTGGTTGGTTCGTAGTCTTCCACAAACTAGTAAACAATACACAAACTTAAAGGAAACATTCCCAGGAATGGTCTGTAAGTGTTATATGAATGTGCACATATCAATGCTCAGCACAATTGCACTTCACTATAAATACTTAAATAACAGTGATTATTCTATCTTAATTTTAAACACTAGTGGCTACATGGCATGCACAGGGATTTTTTGTTGTTGCTTCTACAATGGTTTTCATTTATCCACAGTATAAGTGGCTGTTTTAAATCAACTAGACTCAAAGTCCAAAGAAAGTCTACTATATATAACATTCATTGCTATATCTAAATTTTGTGGGTCCTTTGTTAATAATTAACAAATGAAAATTCATCAGTGTGTTTCCTGAAAGCAAGTACAAGACCACAAGACAGTATAGATCATACTTTAAACTTTGTAACAAAAAATTGCAGTAGATGACAGATGACATTTTAGAGTGCAAGGGAATTGCTACTAGTATGGCAAAAATAGTTTTATTAGCAGATACACATTTTTAAAAGACAGATGTATGCATATAGAATACCTGTACCATGATGCTCACTATATTGTTGCAGCAATATTGGTTGGAGGACAAACGGCCAAGGTGACATTACCAGAAAATTACTAACTAATGAGTGTACCTACCCCATATTATTGAACCCTAAATCAATTTCAAACTGAACTGTACACTGCAGGCTATGTGTATTCCAGCACTGCCTAAGCCAGTGTTCTTTGGTGCTTCTATCCTCTATGACTGCAAAGGATATATCAGTGGCCATCTGAGAGCACTTTCCTGATCAGGAGCATGGTCATGGCCCTGCCCAGTGTGCATGTTCTTGCTCAGCCATAAACACCACTGGACTTAGGATTCAAAATGCCAACTAAATATTGAGTGGTTTAGCTTCCCCTTTTTGAGAAGTATGCTGTAGTTTGAGCATACAGTTTACATACTCTGGCAGAATTTATGATTTCTTAACCCTTTTTCAGAGAATATGAATGATAACACAAAAACTTTTCTTTCACTCATTGTTAGTGGTTGGCTGAAGCCATTTATTGTCAAACAACTGTGTCTACTCTTTAATCACTACACAAACTACCCAAATGACCCTGATCAAAAGTTTACACACCCCCTTTAATATCAGTGACAGCTTGAAGTCATCTGTGGCAGGCCCGGACTGGCCATTTGTGGGTTAGGGCAAATGCCAGAGGGGCTGCTATAAGGTCCCATATAAAGTCAGTGTTTAGTGGGCTGGTGGGGGCTGTTTGGGCCTCTATGTGGGCTGATGGGCCTCTTGTGTACCTGAAATTCCAGGGCCTATTTTAATTCTCAGTCCACTCCTGATCTGTGGTAGTTGTGGATGAGGCTCTTTATCTTCTCAGACGGTAAAGCTGCCCATTCTTCCTGGCAAAAAGCCTCCAGATCCCTTATATTCTTGGGATGTCTTGCATGAACTGCACGTTTGAAGTTTCCCCAGAGTGGCTCAATGATATTGAGCTCAGATTTCCACTCCAGAACCTTCACTTTATTTTGCTGCAGCCAATGACAGGTTGACTTGGCCTTGTGTGTTAGAATGTCCAAGTACGTCCCATGCGCATCTTCCAGGCTGATGAGCGCAATTATTTGTGGGTTTTTCCTTGCATCCCGAACAATTGTTCTGGTAGTTGTGGCTGAAATTTTTTTATTTATTTTTTTTTTATTATAATTTCTCAATTTTTACATATTATTAGGAAAAGAAGAAAAGAAAAGAAAGGGAAAAGAAAGAGGGTATGGAGACTGGCTGTATCTGATCAGTCTTATATGACCATAGCTTTTGTCATGCTTTAAGTTGTTGATAATAGTAAGTTGGTTCGTATAGTTGGATTCTTTCCACTTCTTTTATTATATTGTTACTAGATGGTAATGATCTTTGCTTCCAGTGTTGTGCTATTAATTTCCTGCTTGCTAATAATATTTGTATCAACGATCTCTTTTGTTTTCTGTCTCCTTGCGGGGTTCCTATGCTTAGAAGGAATAGAGCAGGGTTAATTGTAATGGGTGCTCCGGCTGTTTGTTCCAGGAGGCGTCTAACCGTTTCTCAATAGATTTGTGCGATTGGACAACTCCACCAAATGTGAAGTAAAGTCCCCTTTTCTTGTTGGCATCTCCAACATTTGTCAGATACCGTAGGGAATGCCTTATGAATCTTTTCCGGAGTCATATACCACCTATACATTAATTTGATTGTAAGTTCATGATAGTTTAAAGATCTGGAGTATTTTGAAGTTTGTTTAAAGAGATGTTGCCAGAGTTCCATTGTTATAGGAATTTTAAGATCTTCTTGCCACTTTTTCATCGCTGCCAGGGGCATTCCCACATTCTTTGTTAGTAATAGGCTGTATATGGTAGCAATTCCTTTACCTCCATTTATGGGTTTCCAACATTTACGTTCAAACTTGGTAGGTTGGTTTACTCCCAGCCACTTATTTGTTTGCAGGTAATGTTGGATTCTCAAATATGTGTAAAGTTGTTCTTCTGTTAATTTGCTTTTTTGTTTTAGTTTAGAAAACGGTATTAATCCTTCTTGATCATACAGGTCACCCACTTGTAAAAGATTTAATTTCCGCCATTTCTTCAAATTTAGGTCTTGGATTTTTTCCTCTAGCATTTCAAGAGGTACTAAGGAACATAATGGTTTAGTTAAGTTTTGGTTTGTACTGGCTACGTACCAAGTAAGTAATGTTGCTTGTATAGGCGGAGACAGGTGCTTTAATGTTGTTCGATTGTGTCTTCCCATAGTCCATATGTGAGATCTCTTCGTATGTCCAAAATGATTTGTATATATCCAGTCTTCTATGTCTACCCATTTCTTGGTGCCTGGGGGCAGATGCCAATCTGTTAGTTGATCTAAGATAGTTGCTCTATAATATAATTGTATATTTGGGCATGCTAGTCCAGCTTTATTCTTAGGAGCTTGCAAAATACTTTGTGCTAGTCGTGGTTTTTTATAACTCCAAATGAACTTCTGTATTATCTTTTGAAGTTGGTTAAGATAAGGAGTATAGAGCGGGATAGGCAGAGCCCTGAATTTGTACAGAATTTTTGGTAATATTAGCATCTTCACTTCGTTTATCCTGCCTAGCCACGATACATAAAAAGTTTTCCATGTTTGTAGAGAGGTTTGAATGTCTCTGAGCAGTGTAATAAAGTTTTCCTGGTAAAGTTTATTGGGATCCGCTGTTATCTTAGTCCCCAAATAGCTAATTGTAGTATCTTGCCAGTCAAGATCGTACTTAGACTTTAATATACTAACATCTATGGCTGAAATTTTAGTTGGTCTACCTGAATGTGGTTTGGTTTCAACAGAACCCCTAATTTTCCACTTTTTTGAATACTGCTGGCATTCTCAATTCCTTTGATTTTATCTTATATCCCTTTCCTGTTTTATAGAGCTCAACTACCTTTTCCAGCAGATCCTTTGACAATGCTTTTGCTTTCCCCATGACTTAAAATCCACAAAACATCAGTGCAGCACTGGAGAAAGATGCAAGGGTCTGTCAGGAGTCCAGAAAGTAATTTACCTTTTATACACACCCACTAATTACAAGCAAACAGATCAGAGGTGGTTACCATTAATAGCTATTCTAACCCTTTTGTGTCACGTTGTGTGCATGTTATCAGGCCAAATCACAAGGTTATGTAAACTTTTGATGAGGGTCATTTGGGTAGTTTATGTAGTGATTATGATTTAAAAAGAGTAAACACAGTTGTTTGACAATAAATGGCTTCAGCCAACCACTAACCATGAGTGAAAGCAATAGAGAATGAATACATCAATGCATGCACCATTTGTTTCGGCAACCTTAATGCAGTGCATGGCAGAATAAACCAGCCAATAGCTGTATGGTAATACTAGTATGAATCAAACTCCAAGAAGAGATGATGTAGGTCTGTGGAAGATGTGAAAGCAGTCTGGTGGACCACAGGTTACAAAAGCCTCTAACTTCCATCCACACAGAATAGAATATGAAACAAAGGAAATATACTATATAAAGATATGTCATTACTGCAGTCAACAGTCCTCATAGTATGCTGGCAGTCTGCAGAATTCAAGATGCTGTATGCTTAGTTACAGTAAGATACTGCGCATGCGAGTAACCGGACATGGCTGCTCGCACCGGGAGCTCCCTCCTGGTGTGGGTAGCCTAGCGCCACACCAGGCGGGGGACTTTTTTATTTTTTTTTTAAAAACTATGGTTATCCCCAACTGGAATGCAGGTTCTATCAGCCAGCACCTTTGGTTGGGGATTACATATTTACCCAACAGGTGCCCTTTAAAGGCATTAAATGAATCAGCCATCACAATATCATCCAGCAGTGCTATCCACAATCTCACCTACGCTGCTCCAAATGAAAGTTTTTTTCCTCTAGTCTAAAGGGGTGGCCTCTGGTGCAGTGATCCTCTTTATGAGTAAAAAGATCCATGCTATTTGTATATAAAGTCCTTTAATAGACTTGTAAAATGTAATCATGTCCCCTCTCAATCATCTTTTTTCCAGAGAAAACAACCCCAACCTTGAAAGTCGACCCTCATAATTTAAGTCTTCCACATCCCTAAACAGTTAGTTGTAAGTCTCTGCACTCTCTCCAGCCCATTTATATCCTCCTTAAAGGGCAATGAAACCCCCCCAGGCGCTAACTCCCTCCCCCCAACCCCCCCGTAGGCTTCCTGATTATTGATGGTCAGCGAGTTGCGGACAGGATTGCGGAGAAGGTACTTGCGGGTTGTGTAGCGGGTCCAAGCAGGTTAGAATCCGGGTTTCAAACCTGGATTGCGGATTGCAGGTACAGGTCGGGGACGGGTTCCAAAAAAAATGGACCCACGCAGGACTCTACAAAATTATGTTTTCATCCCTTGAGTTGCAAGACCGTATTTTATTTGCTTTAGTGGCTACATAATGACACTGCCAGAATTAGACAATTTAGTTATTTTAGTTATTGGTGATGGGCAAATCTGACCCGTTTTGCTTTACTTCAGGTATTAGATCCCTTATGTGGACAATAGATACCCAAAAAGATTTAAATTATAGGAAGGCCATTTGCCATAGAGTCCATTTTAAGCGGATAATTCAATTCCCCCCCCCCCCGCCCTTTTTAATAATAATAAAGTACACGTATGATCCTAGCTACCCTGGTAATCCACACTGATAGGAAAATAAACCTATTAGGTGTAATACTTAAGTGTTGATTTTTGGATTTACTAGCCCATGTATTTGGCAATATAAATAATATATGTGATGCCCTTCAGCAATTAAGCTGTGGTAATTAAACACAAAAATTTTTTGCTTACCTCATCATACATAAATTGAAGTGTTAAAGCTGATTTTCCAACACCACCACTGCCTACCATGATGACTTTGTGCAGTGCCAATGAATTCTGCCCTTTGGGCTTATTTGCAGCCATCTTTGTTGCTTAAAATTCTGAAGGTGAAAAAAATATAAGAAGAAAAACACACAAAAGATTAGCTCAAGACAGTAAGTAAATAAGTACATCAGGGTTTCTTAAACTTTTATTCAAGGGATCCAAATCAACACTGGAACTCAACCTTTCAACCTTAAACAGCTGGTTAAGTATTAAGTATGCACCTTGCTTATCATTATCATAGCAGAACATTTCACTTTACTAAAGGGGGTCATGCAGACCTGCCTTAAAGAGATACTGACACCTGAATTAAACTCTTTTTAACATCTATTATAATATTGGCTTTGAAAGCAACTTTTAACTTTGTCATAAAGTATTTGCATGATGCTTTTACCTGTCTGTTCCCCCATGTTCCTGTATGAGGTGGCTGCGATATTTGTGCAGCAGGAATCCATTAGCATTAGAAACTGTAACCAATAGGCTGAGATGGGACAGTCAGGTTGGCAAAGTCAGAGAGTCCGATTTAGGAACTTCAACTAACAATTATATACAAAAACAAACCTCTCAGCAAAAAATTATCATATAATGATATAGGTAACATTTAATGTACATTCATGTTAAAATTAATTTTTTATTGTCAGTATCACGTTAAAGGAGAATTCAACCCCCTACATAGCCCCCATCCCCCCACAAAGGTGATAGTTGTAATTGCCCCTAATACATTACTTACCTCATGTTGCAGAGTCAGCACAGTGGAGCTCACGGGTGCCATCTTCCGGCTCTTTTGTATTCTTCAGGAAGTGAGCGCCCTATTGGCACTGCAGTTGGAGCAGTCTTCTGGTTCGTGGCAACTGCACATGCCCCAGATGTGATGGAAATTGCCAAAGGGTGACGCGATGAAGACTGCAGAGCTGGAAGATGGCACCCATGAGCTCCTTGGCACTGACTCTGCAACGAGAGGTAAGTAATGGATTAGGGGCATTTACAGCTGTTAACACCTACAATTCTAACACCCTCCTTCAGGCTTGGATATTATGATTAACTTGAGGCTTGTCATGTATGTAATTAAGTGCCCATGTGGGTTAGCTTATGTTGGACAAACCACAAGAAGTGTTAAAGAGTTAAAGAGCATATAAGGGAACACAAATCCGCAATCAACACTAAAAAAGCGAACAAGCAGTAGCAAATCATTTCCTTGCTGCTGGCCATGGGGTACAACAATTAAAATATCAAATAATAGATAATGTTCCGAAAACACGGAGAGGAGGAGATCGAATCAAAATGTTTTAAAAAAAGAAGCAAGATGGATTAGAAAGTTGGAAAAGTTGGCTCCCCATGGCCTCAACATTGAATATGACAAGTCAAATTGTTTTTAATTTTATTGAAATAACTATGTAACTGTAAATTATGGGAAATTTTATTAATGTGATTTTTACTTAAGTGGTCTTCTTTGGTATTTTTTCACAGTTATGTTTTCTCTGCAAGGAAATAATGGACGTTAATGGTTAAAGGACTTTTTGCACGGAGGTAGACAGAAACATTTATCTTTATTATATAATGAATACAAGTTGAAATGTGAAACATTGTTTTTTGAAAATATATCACTAGGGGTACGGAAGAGAGCTGGGTCCAGCAAAAAAAAATAAATTCTGATGAATTATGACTTTTAAAACTCATAATTATGACTTTTAATCTCATAATTATGACTTTTAAACTTATAATTATGACTTTAAAAAGTCGAAATTATGACTTTAAAAAGTCGAAATTATGACTTTAAATCTCATAATTATGACTTTAAAAAGTCGAAATTATGACTTTAAAACGTCGAAATTATGACTTTAAATCTCATAACTATGACTTTAAATCTCCTAATTATGACTTTAAATCTCATAATTATGACTTTAAAAAGTCGAAATTATGACTTTAAAACGTTGAAATTATGACTTTAAATCTCATAACTATGACTTTAAATCTCATAATTATGACTTTAAATGTCGAAATTATGACTTTAAAACGTTGAAATTATGACTTTTAATCTCAAAATTATGATATTTAATCTCATAATTTCGACTTTTTAAAGTCAAAATTATGACTTTAAATCTCATAATTATGACTTTAAAAAGTCAGAATTCCGACTTTTTAAAGTCATAATTATGACTTTAAATCTCATAATTATGACTTTAAATCTCATAATTATGACTTTAAAAAGTCGAAATTATGACTTTAAATCTCATAATTAGTGATGGGCGAATTTATTCGCCAGGGGCAAATTCGCGGCGAATTCCCGCGATTCGCGAACCGCCAGCAAAAATTAGCAGAAAAAAAGTTTGCTGAAAAAATGACGCAACGCAATTAAAACTCGTTCGGCGAAGCGAAACGGGGTAGATTCGCCCATCACTACTCATAATTATGACTTTTAATCTCATAATTATGACTTTAAAAAGTCAAAATTATGACTTTAAATCTCATAATTATGACTTTAAAAAGTCATAATTCCGACTTTTTAAAGTCATAATTATGACTTTTAAACTCATAATTAGGACTTTAAAAAGTCAAAATTATGACTTTTAACATTATGAGTTTAAAAGTCATAATTATGAGTTTTAAAGTCATAATTCTGAGATTAAAAGTCATAATTCAGATTTTTTAAAGTCATAATTATGAGATTAAAAGTCATAATTATGAGATTTATGGGGTTATGTAATAAAAGTCACTAAATTTGCCCAGGAGCAGTAACCTACAGCAACCAATCAGCATCTAGCATATAGTGGTCACCTGTCTAAAAGCAAATATCCTATTGGTTGCTACTGGCTACTGCTCCTGGGCAAACTTAATGCCTAATATTACATATGGGGGTTAAAGTCATAATTATGAGTTTTAAAAGTCATAATTCATCAGAATAATTTTTTTTTGCTGGCCCCAGTGCTCTTCCATAATAGGGGTGGTCACTGTTATACTATGTATAAATAAGTGAGCACAGGCACTGTCCAGGTGGCTTGAGAAAAGACCAATGGTGGTCTGAAACGTTGCCAGTGTTCTGGGTCAGATCCCATGTCTCATTAATGATTTGGAAGCCTTTTGATTTAATGTTAAAGTCTAGTGCTTAAAATATTTTTTAAGGCATACGTTTAGAGTTACTACCTGATAAAGTTTAACATTTGATGCTAGGTATATAATTTCATCCAGGACACCTGTGCATGGTGAAGGTGATGTTATCCATGGAAATGTTAAATTATCTTCCAGAATACCAGCATACAAGTTAATATGGGGCAAACCCAGAGCATATGGAAGAAGTGTGTAGCTCATCATATAATTAAATATAAAATACAAGAGAAAAAAAGGAAAAAATTACCAATAGGAGTCTGGTGTGAAGAGTATCGTATTAAAATTTGAAACAACTTTGAGGATCACCTCCGCTATCTACAGGATTTCAACCACTAAGTATTTATCCGATATAGTATTTTCTTGTTCAACTGTTACAACTTGATACATTTAGTTGATACAATTTACATATTTCTCAGCAGTATCTGTGGAATATTAGTAACTATTGTATCAATTGTAACAGCTGCCTTTCATGAAACTCGTTGATTCTTCTGATCAGGGACAAAGATAACAAATGTATCAACTAAATGTGTCAAAGACCTTTTGTGATTTATTGAACATTTCTGCATAAACCTAAATAATCCCTCCCTTCTCTTCCTGCCCCCTGAATTGTATAGCTGTGCAGGGGTGCCGGCGGTACTCGGTTCACTGCACTCTAATATAGGAACCAGTCAGCAGCTAGCAGGACCTGATAGGGAACTGAAGCCTGTCTTTGCTTGTGTGACTGCTGGGCTGTGACTGGTTGTCTCCCCCAACTGTAGTTCTCATTTCAAACTCAAACACAGACCAAAGAACATCTATGGGGAGTTCCAATAATGGGGCCATTTTTTAAGACAAAATTAATTTACAGCCAAAATTAAAACCAACACCATTATTGCCTACAAAATTAGGGGGTTTCATTTATCCTATCCTAGTCAGCCACTCCACCTTTGAAACCAGAAGTTATAGAAAGTACTAACTATGAATGAACATGAAACTGGCTTCACATTCTGTATAGTGTCAGGAATAACAGAAACCATAGATAGTTCTTAATTAAAACAACAGTGAAAAAAAAGTATTGAAAAGGGGTGCATATAGTAACTTTAATAACAATTTAAATTTACCTTATTGCAGCAAAAGTGGCAAACATATGTAAACATTTTTTACTCTTGTAAATATATGTGCAAACGATTATTCTAACTAAGTTTCTCTGCCTCACAAAAATCAATAAAGGGCAGTGGTAATCAAGGGATATTTTACTACAGTGCAAGATGCTGCCTTTCTCCTTATAAACAAAGAGAAATCCTGAAACAACCACAAAACACAGTACAAAATATCTGTAGAAGGCAAGGACTTTACATGTCTCAGGGGACCAGAAAAAATGGATTATGCAAAATAAACAAAAACTGTAAAATTAGTGAAAACATAAAATCATGCAATGTAAAACGGAGGTATCACTATCACATAGATAGAGAGACGAAAACCCCTACTGTGAGGGACAAGTGTTTCCTTACATCTCTTGCCAGCACTGAAAACACACTGAGACAGAGTATTGCAAAAGCAAAAGCAACTTCCCCCTTGAAGTGGTTAGAAAAGGTTTTGAAACTTGCTCACAGTGCTGTTCTACAGACCCGTGCATTGTAATTCCTGAATTTTCTGCCAAGGAAGTTCACACAATATGTCAAGTGTACTTGTACTGAATGATAGAAGAACTGGGGTTTCTCTATGGTTTATCCATATACAAATGTACATGTTGATGCGGATTTCCTTTCAGTTTCCTGAGATACAATAAAAAAGTTAATTCTAAGACTGAAATTAAGATCCATGGAGAGCTATATGTACAACATTGGGCAGAAGTTTTGTATATCTTTAAAGGACAAGAAAAGGCAGAATCATTGGTGGGCTGTTAGACAAGGTCTATGCTACTTCATGCTCGGATGATTATGATCCAAGAGGAACCATTTATTTGTTGTAGATGCCTGGTTTTGAATGAACTTCAGGGTAACAATTCCAACCAATTTTGATTGCATATATTTAAATTATAATATGAGTTGGGAATAATGTAACTACATTTATATTTGTTGATTTAGTGCCAGGAAAGTGATCGATTTCTTGAGGTATTTGAATTTTTTGAATTACAGTAGCTTTATGGTGATTCCAAGCTGTTTTCAGAAACAACTGTAAGGCTCTCATATGAGAGTGAGCCCAAGGTACCACAACTATAACTGCTGGACAGTCCTAAAACTTCCAGCAATGCAGTCTTCTATCTTTGAAGTGTATGTACTTAGTCCTTTTGCCTTCTGTATCGAAGTTCTGAACTGAAAATGGTATTCTTTTTACACGTTGATGATTAGACGTTTGCCATTTTTTTCAGTCTAGTTTTTGAAATATATGAAGTGTAAAGCCAGCAGCCATTTCTATAGGTAGGCTGAATATTTTATGGAATGGTATTATAAGGCTATGGCAATTTGTCTCTGCTTTTAAGAGGATATGAGACCATGAAAAGATGTGAAACTAAATGATAATTTCCTAATAATAATGATAATTGCCATAATCCTAAAGCAGGCTTCTAGGAGACTCATTTCTTATCCAAAGAATTTCTTATCTTCACAAAGCACGTTAAGGAGGCAGTTTTTATTTTTATTTACGAGTGTTATTTATCTGAAAAGAATAAAGTAATGGCGCTTAAAAATGCCTCTCTTTAGGGGAGAGGCTCACTTGTGTGAAACACATCTTATGAGATGTGAGCCATTCCAGAGCAGCACCTTATCAGCTTAGAGCAGTTATCCCCCAACCAGTAGTTTGCGAGCCACATGTTGCTCTCCAACCCTTGGATGTTGCTCCCAGTGGCCTCAAAGCAGGTGCTTATTTTTTAATTACTGGCTTAGAGGCAAGTTTTGGTTGCATAAAAAACAGATGTCCTGACAAACATTCTCTCCTGTAGGCTGCCAGTCCATATATGGGCTACCAAAAAGCCAATCAGAGTTCTTATTTGACATCCACATGGACTTTTTCATGCTTGTGTTGCTCTCCAACTCTTTTTTAAATTTAAATGTGGCTCACAAGCAAAAAAGGTTGGGGACCCCTGGCTTAGAGCAACATTACACACTGCATTCTAATGCAACTTTTAAGTATGCGTTAAGTCATTAATACAAGGGACACAAACATTTGAATGTTCAGTATTTGAATGGTTATAAAAATGTAAATTACTTAAGTACTTTGTTAATCTGAGCCTTAAGTCATTGATGCGGGTCAATATTTCTTCCTACCCACAGGATAACATCTCTTTCTTAGTTAGAGTTGCCAAGGAACGGGAGGGTCCTATGAGTAAAAACTACTGTTACTGTTGCAGTCTATACTGATATCTGGAGTGGTGCCTTGGATATTCAGTAGTGTGTTGCTGGGGTGTTTGGGTCTATATCAGTTGTAGTTAAATTCATTTTATTTCTGAAATGTTTCTCTATGTCATAAAAATAGTAACATTTTTAATACTTAAGTATTATAGTTGTCTTATAATTTTTAACAAAGTTGAATTATACCAACCATAGGTTGTCAGAAATAAAAAAGAAAAAAATATATAGTAAAAATGTCATTCAATTGCAGTTTGGATTTCCATACTGTGTTCATTTTTTAACTCTGGTCATAAGTTAACCCTTTTATTTTTTTGCAGTCTTGAAGGATAGGGGAACCCAGAGAAAACCCTGCAGACACTAAATCACTTGATGCCATTCTTCCTCACACATTTGCAAACTGTATTTGTATTGAGAGCAAATAGGATTAACAGCATATAAATGAGCAAGTAAAAGCCAAGAAACATGGAGTAATGATTATATACACACTGCCCTGGCTGCTTCTCATTTTTAGATGCTGATCTCTGCATCTGCATTGTACTCCTATAGAAAAATATATTTAACCCACAAGGAGCTTATTTACACACATGGGAGTTTGTATATTCTCCCTGTGCTTCTATGGGGTAACTTCCTCACTCAAAACATACATGCAGGTTAATTGGCCCAAGTGTGTGTCATGTTATCTTAGATTTTAAGCTCCATTAGGGCAAGTACGGATATAAATTATGTATAATGAAAGTGCTGTGGAATGTTGGCTAAGGGCTCATCCAGACGCGAAGATTTGGGGAGATTTGTCGCCTGGTGACTAAGCGCCTGTACTTTGGGGTGACAAATCTCCCTGAATGGCTTGCTCCTATTTCGCGCCCGCTAGCGCTAAAGTCACCTGTGCCTATTCTCACGAGGCAATTTTGAGCGACTTTGAAAAACACGTTGCTGCGTGTGAATAGGCGCAGGCAACTTTAGCGCTAGCGGGGGCGAGACAGGAGCAGGCCATTCAGGGAGATTTGTCGCCCTAAAGTAGAAGCGCTTAGTCGAATCTTCGCATCTGGATTAGCCCTAATAGGTGCTAAATTGTACAAGTGCAGCTGGCAGTAGTAAACAAGCAATTTGTAGTTCACTACAAAATTAAAGGGGTGGTTCACCTTCAAGTTAACTTTAAGTGTATTGTAGAAGGGCAAATTCATTCTTCATTATTTTTCATAGTTTTTTAATGATTTGCAATTTTCTTCTATTTCTTTGCAGCTTTCAAATGGGGGTCACTGACACCATCTAAAAACAAATGCTCTGTAAGGCTACAAATTTAGTTATTGCCACTTTTTATTACTTATTCAGTCCATCTCTCTATATTATACTTAAAGTTAACTCAAAGGTGAACAACCCCTTTAAAGCAAATATGCGATTACTTGCTGTTTTTTTTAAGAGAAGGCTAAGTGACCATTTAAGGTTGTAAGCTACTCCATTCCATTCAATCTATCACACTGGCAGTGCAGGTGACTTGGGTACACAATGACATCACACCTTGTAGTTTTCTTTACTTGGCATTACTCCAGCAACTCTGGAGCAAGGCAATGTCATTTAAACGGATACTGTAAGGGTTTTTATGGTGTAGTTTTTATTTCTAGTTTACACTGAAATAATACAATTTTATTCCTGAACCAACAAGTGTATTTTATTTGTAATATGGTGTGAAGGCAGCCATCTCGGGTCATTTTGCTTGATCTTGTGCTTTCAGAAAGACAGCACTTCATGATGGAACTGCTTTCAGACAAGATATTGTTTCTCCTACTCAATGTAATTGGAGGAGTCGCAGTGGGACTTGGATTTTTACAATTGAGATCTGTAATCTTGTGTCAGGGAGCGGTCATCTGGTTACTTTCCCATTCCTATGCTGCTGTGGAGGAAAGGGAGGGGGTTGAGATCACTCCAACTTGCAGTACATAAGTAAAGAGCGACTTTAGTTTATCAGAGCACAAGTCACATGACTGGAAGCACCTGGCAAACTGACAATATGTATAGCCCGATGTCAGATTTCAAAATTAAATATGAAAGATTTTGAAAAACAGATTTCAGTGCAGAATTCTGCTGGATCTACACTATTAACTGATGGGTTTTGGAAAAAAAATAATTTCCCACTACAGTATTCCTTTAACTTGAAAGAGACACACCTGTAAAGTAGTGAAATCTTTCAGTACCATAATTCTGCTTTATGTTCACCACATACTCCGACAGTGTAGGCTCAGTGACCCCCTTCTTCAGGTATATAATCAGATATAATCAGACCTGTCACTGAGGCAAAGGCTATATTGACAGGTAATTTATCTTACAAATGATTGAAAAATGTTAATGCATTAAAAATATGCTTGAAATACATGATTTCCTATATAAAAATGCATCTGGATAGATGAACTGCACATTTAGCATTCCTGCAATACTGTACTAACATATGAAGGTCATATGGATGGTAAATTGTTTGCATGATGCAGAAAGTGAGGATAGAAGCTGATGCTACAGGGCTGATTATTAAATGCTGATACTAACTGCACTGGTTTCTGAGCCATACTGTAGTGGGAATCTGATTTTTGTTTTACTATTCTTGTATTTTGACATTTATATTCTATATATACAGTATAGTGTGAGTCTGCCTCTAAGACACAGTAAATGTTAGTAGTACAGAGTGTGTGCTGGGAATCAGCAGAAACAAATATGAGGAGCTACTTGGGACATATTTGAAAGCACAGATGTTCTCTAGTAAAGGTGCTGTGGTTACCTTGGGCTGAAACAGAAGATCAAAACAATGTACAGTATGTCTAGCCTACTCAGTTAAGCTTTAGTTTTGCTTTTTATATTGCTATTCAACTGGACTAACCTCTGTAAATTACATGAAGAAGTCAACTGCCTGGCAAAGCACTTATTCACATTTAATTTCTTTATCATATTCTCCTGTGTAAATTGTAACCTTTCAAAAGCAGGGCAGCTTGCCAATGAGCAACAAGACTAAGGGGCAGATTTATCAAACTGTGAGAATAGAACTCACCACAAAAAAAACTCACTTTCTATTTTTTTAGATTTTTATTTTTAGAATCGTATTTATCAATGGAGTTCACCATTTGATAAATACACTTTTGAAAATCCCATAGGAATGAATAGAAAGTGAGTTTTTCTGTGGTGCGTTCTAATCTCGCATTTTGATAAATCTGCCTCTAGGTGTATGTTGTTAATAACCAATGCTATTACTAATATAGAACATATTATAATAATTAGTAGTGCAAACAGTAGCAGTGACAATATATGCATACATGTTCAAACATTTCAGATCTCAAAAAATCTGATTACCATTACCCCCCCCCCCC
>CM044442.1:55941302-55972366 GCA_024363595.1 Xenopus borealis | reverse complement strand
TTAATTATATACACTATATAAAGCAGGATGTTGTAATTTGACTCCACCTCTGATGAAGTGTCAGAGAGAGGCACGAAACGCGTCAGGTGACTAGACATGGTATGGTGTAGCCATGGGTTTCTAATAAGGTACCTGTTCACTATTTTTTTGAAGAATAAAGTTTCTTATCCAAAGTGCCTTGGGTTGAAGACTCCTGTCTTTACGTAACTACATTGGAAGCTATTCACGGGACTGGAGCGGAGACCAGCTGACAGGTAGAAGCCATAAGGCCAATTGACGGGATCGGATGCAAGTGAGTGCTCATAATTTGTATCAGTTCTCCAAAAATCCAAAACCCTCCTCCCTACACCAATCTCTCAGCCACCTAGGATCTTTCTATAATTTGGCTCTTCATACCTTAATTCAAATCAAACTCAATTTGAGTTTTTAAAAAAAATTGATTTTTCAGGAATCCTGCAAACAACTCCAAATTGATCCAGTACAGGCTAAAACAGGTTTCAGGTTTAAGGTGGTGAATAGTCAAATTCAGATTCTTAAAGGGCCAGTGTCTGATGCATTTTGAAAATCAAATTACAATTTTTAAAAAAACTCAAATCGATTTTTAACAATTCCCTAGTCAAATTTGACAGTTTTGGCCATAAAAAAATAAAGAAAATTTAAATTTTCACTTCAACCCTTGATAAATCTGCCCCTAAATAGACCCAATAGGCTGATTCTGCAGAAATCCAATAAGGATTAATTATATGTTAGTTTGAATAACGTACAATGTTCTATTATTACAGAGAAAAGGGAAATTGCTTTTAAAAATTATAATTATTTAATTATAATGGGGTCTATGGGAGACAACCTTTCAGTAATTCTGAGCTTTCTGTACAACAGGTTTCTGGATAATGAATCCCGTACCTGTACTTACCTTGTACTTGATCCCAACTACGATAAAATCAATCCTTATTGGATTAATTCTGTTGGGTTTATTTAATATTTAAATTATTAAATAAGTAAACCTAAGGTATGGAGATCCAAATTATAGAAAAGCCCTTTATATGGATAACCTTAGATCCGGAGCATTCCGGATAACAGACCCCATACCTGCAATATTTAGTTTTTTGGTCTCATATTAGAAGGCAGGCTGCCTTTTTTTCTTTTTCATTTTTATTGCCCCTGAGTGGATGCCAAGGGTCTACTGAACAGTTTGATGCCCAATATGTATAGATATACCAAAGCAGGTGGGCATATGCAGACCCTAAATGAAAATAGTGCAAATTAATTTTGTCGGCTGTCAATTCAACTTCTGTGAACAAATCCCCCTGACTGTCAGATATGTAATGATAGGAAGAGATTTGATGAGGGTTGACCTCTCCTACACCTCCCACTGGGAGACACAGACACTGGAATTAGGAACAGGACTGCACTCTAGTGGAGGAGTGGTAGGAGTGCCGGTTCTCAGTAGTATCCGAAACAACGATAGGCAGGAGAATGGTCAGGCAAGCAAGAGTCAGTCCAGGCGGCTTAGAAACAAATCCGTGAACAGGCCAGGTCATACACAGGTAGATCAATACAGGTAAGCAGGAGACAGGAGCGTGGTCAATCAGGCAAAGGTCGAGTTCAGGCAGCAGGAAATCAAGTTGAGGGACAGGCCGGGTCAAACACAGAATAACAGGCAGAATACTAAGGAACGCTAAGTGTCACACCAAGAATGAGCAATGATCACTTTGCAAAGAATGGAGATTCCTGGCATCCCTTTAAGGCCACTACGCATGCGCAAAAACGCCAGTGTCAGAACGGAGCGTGTTTGCTAGTAATGCGCATGTGTGCCTGCGCAATTCCTAATGCGCCATCTTGGATCCTGGCAAAGACGCGGCGGAAGAACGCAGAGGAGTCCGGCGCCAGCCGGTAAGGTTCTTACACTGACTGCGTATAATGTGCTGCAAGACCCCGTAATAGTACAAAGCCTCCCAAAACCATATATTTTTAAAGTACACATTCTGAAAAATCCAAAATGTCTTTCTACTCCAAACTTCCATACTGAAAATTTACACTAAGTGCAGTAGTTTTTATGACATTTCTGAAAATTGGCCACATCTGTCTCACCCAATTTCTTACATACAATTGGAAAACAACCTAAATATTTACACCAATGATCTACTGAACAGTTTTATGCCCAATATGCATAGATATACCAAAGCAGCTGGCATATGCAAACCCCAAATGAAAAGCATGCATATGAATTTTCATGCCTGCCAACTCAGCTGCTCAAAACAGAGCCCCCTGACTGTGTATTATGTGCCATAAGAACTGTACAAAGACCCCCAGCAAACCATATATCTTTGGAAAGTACACATTCTGAAGAATCCAGTAAAGGTAAAAATGTCTTTATACACCAAACTGTAAAGCTTTCCTAAACGTAGAGGTTTTTATGATATTTCTGAAAATCACCTAAAAATTATGCAATTTTACACATCACACAAACACCCTAATCTACTGCATGTTTTGATAACCAATTTGCATAGATTTACCAAAGTATTTGGTAGTAATGACCCCAAATTTAAAACGTGCATATGAATTTTCACAACTGCTTCTGAAAATAGAGCCCCCCGACTCTGTATTATGTGCTGTAAGACCACCTAACGTACAAAGACCCCCAGAAAACAATATATTTTTGGACAGGACTTATTATGATGAATCAAACAAGGGAATATATACCATTCTATACCAAAGCACCAATGAAATAATAAAATAATCCAACAGCATATTTAGTGGCTAAAACATGATCCAGTAGTCACACTGCCAAAATGATCAATTTTTAGGGGTAAACAAAACACATGTGTGTGTGTACACTTCAAATGTTGTGTGAATAAGAGTGTAAATAAGTATGCAAAATAAAAAAGCAAAA
Organism: Xenopus borealis; assembly: GCA_024363595.1. NCBI lineage: Eukaryota > Metazoa > Chordata > Amphibia > Anura > Pipidae > Xenopus > Xenopus borealis. The sequence continues at coordinate 55,969,473 of CM044442.1, read as the reverse complement.
AAAAAATGAATTTTATAATTTACTAAAATATGTGTAAGTGTATAAATGTATGTAAGTGTGTAAATGAAGGCCACTTAGCATTCCAGGAGCAGGAGGGACAATCTGGTTGCTCTAGGGGTCCTGGAGAAGCATACCTGCAGAGTCTCGCACAGCAGGAAGAGTGCGGGCAGTGCTGGAGGAGGAAGTCGTGAAATCCAATCGTATCTGCTGCTTTGAGCTGGTGTTGCAGGACCAACATGACAGCCCCAGCCTCTTTGACCAGGGGGCTGTCAGTGCAGCCCATTCTCTGCAAAGGTAGCTGAAGCCGCTGATGCAGAGAAAAACTTTCATCTGTGCAAGAACATACATAGTACATCCTTGGCAGATAAAGCCCCTGCCTGCCATCAAGTACACCATACATGCTTGGCAGGCAAAGGGTTAAAGGAATTGTTCAGTGTAAAAATAAAAACTGGTTAAATAGACAGGCTGTGCAAAATAAAACATATTTTCAATATAGTTAGTCTGCCAAATGTGTAAATTTATAAAGGCTGGAGTGGCTGGGTGCAGTGTCGGACTGGGCCGGCAGGGTCCGGAGGAGGATATGTGGTAGGACACCAGCAGGGTCGGACAGGGGCCTGGGGCCCACAGGGGCTGCTGTCCTAGGCCCCCCCTCCGGCCACCCTTGCTGAAATTGCTCACCGGAGCGCCCCGCCACAAATGCGCACCGCAAAGCTTGTGTGCGCATGCATGCCACTCGTGTGTGCGCATGCACGCTGCTCCTGGACACCAGCCCCGGTAGGCCCTGGGCCCCTTAGTTCGACCCCGACTGGATGTCTTGCATAATTGCCAGAACAATACTTACTGCTTTGCAGCTTTCTTGGTTTTCACATGGGTCATATTTGTTTGCTTTTGAATCTGATCTGCATGCTATGGATCAAATGAAAACTTATGTCCCATTTGGCCCCCCTTAAGAAATACTGAAAGTTTTATCAATGAGAAATATAAATAGTTTTCTCTAGTCGGCCCTCCTGTCAGTGCAGACGTCATGGGTTTATCACCTCTGGAGGCAGGACAGAAGAATTGAAGTCTCTTGGCCCCTCCTACCCAATATATGTGTCGACTCCACCTCTAGACCTCAGTTCTTTTGTTCTGCCTTGGAGGTGAAGGACAGGCAGTATAGGATTATTATTTTACTTATTATTCATTTTATTGCATTTATGTGGCTATTGATTACAGGAACATACAAGATACCTTATGCACACAGGACACGCAGAGCTGTATTCCCTGTCACTCAGGAAGAAGGAGCTATTCAGGGCCTTCTCCCCAATGAACACGTACAGCTGTTCTGAAGAGGCCCCGATAGACACGCAGAGCTGTCATCCCTGTGTATCCGTTGCTCAGGAGGAAGGAGATACTCAGGGCCTCTTCCAAATGAACACGCAGAGCTGTTCTGGAGAGGTCCTAGTAGTCACGCAGAGGTGTCATTCTGGTGTAGCCCCTGGCTTGGGTAGTAGGATACACTCAAGGGCCCCCCTCCCCTCACATGGACACCCAGTGCAGTTCTCGAGGGGACTTGACGGACACGCACGTCCCTGTATAGTCTGGCCTCAGCAAGAAGGATTTATACCAGACCCCTGTTTGGGAGGCACAGTGATAGATACGCAGGCTGACCTCACCACTCAGTATATTAACGGTCAGCAGAGCTCCCTAGAATAGAGGAGGGCCAGTAGACGCACAGGGCTGGGGATCAGGAACTATTGGAAAAACCTCCCCTTCACTATACCGTACTGCCATCTTAAGGGAGGTTTCGGTACCACGCAGCTAGGGTTGGCACCTGGCCGGTATTTTACCTGGCCAGTAAAGATGATGGTTGATCCCAATGTTATTAATAGGGAAAAAGCTAAATATATAGGCAGGCCGGTATTTTTTTCCAGAAAAGGTAGCAACCCTACGCGCAGCATGGAGAGCAGCGCACCATTAATAGAATACATTGCCTCAGAGCGGGTTGCAACAGGCAACAGAAGCGGCTCACATTACCGCACCAAACCTTCGCACCTTTCCCTACATACCAGACGCAGTGACGTCATCCCTAGTAGCTTAGGGACGGTCGCCATAGTGAACTGCATAGTAAGAAATAGGCAACAAGTGCTTGCATTACGTGGGAATCCTGATCAGTTCCACACCAAAACTGTGAGTACCTGGGACCATATTAACTGACCTGACCCATTCAATATGGAGCACACTGACTCCTTCAAGGAACTAAGGGATGAATTACAGCCCACAAAACGAGCAAAGAAGGTGGGAGGAGATAAACACACTAAGTTTAACCAGATGCAAAACATGCAAACACTCCTTAAGGAGGTCAGAGAAAACATATTGCTCAGACTGCAAAATACCCAGGAGTTACAGGAAGCACCAATCCTCTCTCCACAGACTACTCAGATACAACCCAAAGAAGGGCCCCATCCAACCCCAAACACACCACTAATTGCCATGCCTGGCACATCACAGATTAGAACCGAAGGCTCAACAAGCATGCTGTGGGAACAAAACCAAACAGGGACACAGAACCCACAAACTCTTCCACCAGCAACCCCACAATTAGGGGAATTCTTACAGTGGTTCATGAACATGGTCCAGACGCCACAAGCTCAAACAGGCAGGAGGGGTAAGAGGCGCAAAACCAGAACCCCTGAATGTTCATCCTCGGAATCAGAAGAAGGTCTAGTCTCTGACAGGACAGGCCTCCTATCTTAGAAACACAGAAATATCCGATCATACCCACTCAGCAACTAGCTTGGACTCCGAGGATAAATCCTCTACTAGTGCAAACCCAGACATCTCCAAGAAACTGCTCAGAGAAATGCCACAAACCGTAGAAATTAAGGATGAGACCATTACTTAACCAAGGCAGACTGCTTGGAGTACAGAAAAAGGCTAAGCAGACGTTCCCAATCTTTAACGCTATTACCCAAACAATTGAAACTGAATGGGCCCAACCTGAGAGACGCATCGCACTGACTCAGAGATTTTTCAAGATGTGCCAAAGGACCACCAAAAGAAATGGGATAAAGCTCCAAAAGTAGATTCAGCGGTCACCCGCTTATCCAAACAGAAGGCCCTACCCACGGAAGAGGTCGCCTTTAGGGACATACTAGACCGACGAATGGATTCTGCACTGAAAAGAGCATGTTCAAGCGGCAGCAGCCACGGCATCTGCTGGTTAATCGCAAACTGCTAGACATTGGGCCCAACCCAGAAATTCGGCTACGCTAGTGCAGAGAGCACAATTGCTCTCAATGCACTAGCAATACCACCCCCTTTTCACCCACTCTGACGCTGATTTTTAAGTGCGGAGCAGGAAGGGGGGTGGCATCGGGGCTGCTGCCTCAGGCGGCGGCAGCACCAAAATCGACGCTGGGGTCACTGACCCCATTTAAAACATGTTATGCTATGTAAGGTTTCAAATTTATTGTTATTGCTACTTTTTATAGCTCATCTTTCTATTGAGGCCCTCTCATATTCTTATTCCAATCTCTTATTTTAAATTAATGCATGTTTGCTAGGGTAATTTAGCAACCAGATTAAATTTAGAACTGGAGAGCTGCTGAATAAAAAGTTAAATAACTAAAAAACCACATATAATAATGAATGAAAACTAATTGCAAATCGTTTGGTAGCTTCATTTTACAAAGCCAACATCAACACTAAAACACCACATCTGTAATGGACGAAAGCACAAACATAGGGCAATACTTACACTTTAAAAATATAAAAGATGGACAGAGCTCAATTTCCAGAGACTGATTGGTGATCATAAGTCAAACATTCATCCAAACACCAACCAGTGAAATCTCACAGTGAAAAACCCATAATAGTGTAAATCTGTTTAGTGTACAATTATACAGCATATTGGCTGATTTAGGCACCATTCACTTCAAAATCAGTATTCCTAATTTGTAAAATCTGGACAGGCATTTAAAAGACAAATCAAATCTGCAAAAAAACACAACTGATTTTATTATGCTGATACTCTTATGCAGAAGTCTACTTGCAAAGAAACGGCAGAATCTGCATTTCATTTCATCGTCCGAGTGGTAGATTTGTTACCTTGATATCACTGTTTACAACAGTTCATTCAGTGCTACCACTTTAAACAATGGGAGGCCCATTTATCAAAATTGTCATTTTATTGGTTTTAGAAACAACAGTTAAACTAATTTTCTGTAAAACCACAAGTGTCATGTAATTTATTAAAAGATCTAATAGAAAAAGCACAAATGAAAAAAGGTGAACGATACAAAATATAAAACTTAAAAAATTTAATTTTTTTGGATGATTACTAGGGAAAAAAACAGAAAATGTCTAAATGAAAAAAATGGTCCGGTTAGAATTTTTGTGGTCTTTATACTTACAGTTTTACAGAAATAAAAAAAAACTTGACTTTTTAGATAAATAGATTTTTAGAAAAATTGATTAGTGAAAACAATAGAAATTAGAATTACTCCAGTGCACCTTATGCACTCATAATTATACATACTTATCTATACTATCACATATATAATCTATATATATATATATATATATATACCAAAGTCTATAGTGATTAACTGTAGATCAGATTGGATAATCTGCTTGTTCAATGCCTCTTGAAGGCATTAATAGAATCTTCCACTGGACATTACCCAACTTCACTGCCCTCATTTGCAAGGTCCTTTTCTGTAGAAAAAACAACCCCAGCCTTCAAAGTCTCTGCACTCTCTTCACCTCACTGCATTTTCAAGGTGAGGCCCTACCAGGGACCTATTCGGAAGCAAAATTATTTTTCATTAGTATTCATCTCTTCAGTTAATGCCCCTTTTTATACAAGACAGCACTTTATTTGATTTATCTGCTGAGTGCGTAGAATTACACAGTTATCCACAAAGATCCCCAGATCTGTTAAGACATCAGCAGGTGATATTAGTTAAAAAATAATGGGCCCCCAAGTAAATGCAAGATTACGTTCCTCTCAGTCAGTGACCGCTTTGCTTACTGTTTGCAAAAGTTCTGCCCATTGGACTACAATGGTCCTCCCTTCTTCCAGCATTCCATAAAAATAGCAGGACATATAGAAAAGGACAAGGTGCTGAGCTATATGCTAAATTTTTACCTCAAGATCACACACTTACCATCTGAACAATCAGATTGTACCACTGGAAACCACCAGAAACTCTGGTCTTCCTCCACTCTTATGAAGACATCTATATTGATTAAAAAGGGAATGGTTTTAGCATTCAGTATTCACCTAAACTGATGGAAACAGTTTTTTTTCTAAAATATTTTAATATATTGTATTACATAGTTTGTGTTTTCTCTCAGCCTCACCAAAGATGATGACTAATTGCAGGGCCTAATAATCCACCATCTTGAATACCTTATTCCATGCTGCCATTTGGACTTAGTTGATATCACTACCTAACATACCTATATATACAGTACCTATATGTTATCAAAGCTCCAATCATGCAATACAATCAACACCTAACTTCACAACATCCTTGTGGATTGTGATAAACAGATTATGCTGATTGGAGCAACATTCCAAAGGATATATTGCAGCAGATATATCCTATTTACAAGTTATTCTGAATTGGAAAAGTCAGTTAGATGACTGGTGAAACACCTTTAAGGAAATTCCAGTTGATTTGACTTATTTTTTACAGATATACCATGATACAGATGAATGAAAATCTTCACAAACATTTTATGGTTGAGTTCTCCTTTAAGTAAGGTAATGGAAAATTTTAAATTAAAAAGCAAAATGCAGCTATTGTTAAGTTACAGTGACATACAGTTATAGTAGTTGCAACCTGCCTAACTTCTAGTTTGATCCAGTGGAAAAAAAACAAAATAGAGGTCTAAGCTACAGAGAAATTCCTCCTTTCCTATGCATTTTCATATTCATTCTGGCATCTTTGGTATACAAGATCACTTCCCAGACAATTAACAATGGGCTTAATTCTGCAATAAAAATGTAAATAAATTCCTTGTATATTTAATGGGGTATTATGCGCTGACACATTGTTTTTTTGTTTTTTTTACACAATTTTGTTTTACACAATATTTTTCCTTTAACACTATCAAAATGCATGTCAATCACTATGAGAGCTTTTCCAAATCGCTCACAGAAGCTGGGAGCTGTTTCCAAGATGGAAACTTTCTGTGCAACTGAGAATTATTGTATCCTTCCTATACAGAGGGCTTTAAAAGAGAAATCTCAATGACTTTGGACTACCATACGGAAACCAATAAACTGTCCTGAAAACAAAGTTTTTGGGCATACCAAACATAAGGCAGTAATTGACAATTTAGATCATAAAATGGCAGCACAGTCTGATGAACAAAATTTTACCTTTGCAATAGAACCTTAAAGATTTGTCGCTCAATTCAACTGTAACATTGTAGAAGAACAGCTAGTTTTGCTAATGAGTCCTATAATCAGGGCCAGATGTCACCTCTTTGCGCCCCTAGGCCATCTGGGTCCTAGCGCCACCCTCACGAACATTCCTCGTGAGCACACACTCTTCATTGCGCTTCTAGATGCGGCATTGCGGCATGCCGCCCCTCAAATCTGGGCCTGCCTATAATGGCAGAGGGTCCCTGGGCACTCATGACAGAAGTACCTGATCAGGTTATGTTGAATTTCTCTCATATTGAAAGATCCAAGTCCTGTCTTGTCAGAGGAACCCAGCTCTAGTATGACAGAACACAGTTCAAGCTTTACAGGTGACCTCAGTACAAGTATTACAGAAGAACTCAACTTAAATGTTTCTGGTTTCTTCAGTCATTTCAGAGAAGAAAAGGACTCCTACTGAATGCTGTAAATCTGTATCACAGGGGTGTCCAACCTGTGGCCCAAGGGCCTCATGAAATTTGCAGCATGCAGTTTCTCTAAATACATACTGGTTAACTTGCATTATATTAGATGTTGGTGCTTGATAGACAGACCCAAACTATACTAAAACTTCTTTGTAAGGAGAGATGGACTATCTAAATAATTAGCAACAAGCTTTGTTTGCCCAAGGTCACAATGTATATGTATACCTACAGCCAGGTGACAAGAGTATTTAAAAATTATTGGAAACTGGCCATCTGTACCTGGTTTTTAAATGAGAACTAAACCTTAAAAATGAATATGGCTAAACTGAATGCTTAAGCGAATTAACAAACTAGAAGACCATAGACCATGACAAACTTATCCTAAACAAGATATTGTAATTTTAAGGCAAGGGTCTGAGCCCCCCTACAGAAGCTTCAACGAAAAGTGGTACTTAAATAGTAATAAGGTTTTAAATAAATTGAGTCCCCCACGGGCAACACCGGAGCTCACCATGTGTCCTTATGACAGAGTGAAAGACCACTACCCCCCAGCTAGGGTATACTTGGGTCAGATACCCATGATTACAAGTTTATTGTTCTTATCAAGTTATTTGTTTTTATACTACTGTTAATGTTATGCTCCCTTTATGTACTATCCCCCTTTCTGAACCAGAGCACAACCTTTGTAATGTTACAAGCAGATACAGGTGAGATATACCTGAAAGTCTTTCAAATAGTATTTAGATGGAGGGAATACGGATAACCTCCATAAACTGTAGAGGTCTAGCACACCTGGAAAACAATCTCAAATATTATATGAATGCATAAAGCCATGACAGACATACTCCTAATGCAGGAAACTCATTTCAAAGTAGAGAATAGGCCAAGGTTAGTAACAAATTTTTTAAAGAGTGGTTCTTTAACGATAACACATAATTCAAGTCAAAGGGTACAGCTATAGCCATACATAAAAGTTGTCATTGCACTCTGAAAGAAGCAAAATCTGATGACATCGGTCTCACACAAGCTATCAAGATAGAAATTCAGAAAACTACCTTCACAATAATAAATTGCTATGTGCCAAATTCAGGCCAAAACACAACTTAACTAATTGCAATGTTTCCTAGGGGGTAACCACAACGTGGCAATAAATCCTCATATAGACATTTCAACAGGTAAATCAAGTATCTCCTTTCAGGGTCTCAAGCAAGCAAATAATGCCCTACATAAACACCAATTAATTGATCCCTGGAGAATACAACACCCAACAGTTAAAGATTACACATATTACTCCCTCCCATTCAATCAGTATAGTAGAATTGGTCATATCTTTTACGTCAGTGGACCTGGCGCCATAACAAATCTCTATTCAGGAACGCTGATTGTATGGAAGAACTAAAAGAAACCATAACAAATTTTAAGCTGTATCACAAAAGAGATGACACAGCTCCACTGATGAAATGCATTAAAGTGTGTGATCAGGGGAACCCTTATTAAGAATGGTTCCAGGCTCAAAAAAGCCAGGACATTGCAATATAACCAACTTCTTAATCAAATTCATCTGCTAGAAACTACACATAAAGTTGACTTAACAGCAGACACATATGCAAACTACAAAAAGCTAGACAAGAATGGAGATGAACCAACACCAACTCCAGAAATACATTGAGAAGGGTAGAAGGAAATTTTATGCCTGGGGTAATTAATGTGGTAAAATGCTTGCGAACTTGTTTAAACAACAACAAAACACAAATTTTATACAAGAGATTCAGACAGCAGAAGGGCAAGCTGTCTACCATACAAACAAAATAGCTCAGACCTTTAAACAGTACTACTCCAAACTATATAATTTACAACCGGCCACAACTATTAACGAGCAACAACTAAAGGAGTACATAAAAGAAACTACACATATGCAGATTTCAGATTTAGCCATAATAGATTTATTTAAGGAGATATATAGGATAAATGAAAAACCCCTAATTCTGTAGGCAATAAGTAATATGGTGTTACTTTTACATGGTGCTAAAAATTATTATCTTTAAAAATAGCCCCTTTATTAGAGCTCCCTATAGATCAGGGATCCCCAACCTTTTGAACCTGTGAGCAACATTCAGAAGTAAAAGGAGTTGGGGAGCCACACTAACATGAAAAATCTTATTGGGGTGCAAGATACATGCTGTGATTGGCCCTTTGGTTGCCCCTAAGTGGACTGTCAGCCCACAGCAAAGCTCTGTTTGGCAGTGCACCTGATTTTTATACAACCAAACCTTGCCTCCAAGCCTGGAGTTCAAACATAAGCACCTGCTTTGAGACCACTAGGAGCAACATCCAAGGGGTTGGAGAGCAACATGTTGTTCACTAGATACTGGTTGGGGATCACTGCTTTAGATGTTCTCTGGTCCCTGTCTGTGTTTCAAATGAGGGGTGGGTGTGTCCTAAAGGTCCCTGCCAGAAGCACAGTAGGAGAGGGACAGCCAATCACAGCCCTGCAGTCACACAAGCACAGACAGGCTTAAGTTCCCTATCAGGTCCTGCTAGCTGCTGTTCCTGTCCTACAGTGCAGTGAGCTGAGAGGCGCCGGCTCCCCTGCATAGCCTGGAAATTCAGGGAGCAAGTGGAAGGGAAGGGAGGGATCATTAGGGGTTTTGCAAAAATATTCAATAAATCAGCCTGAAACACTACTTTTTTAAGCACAATTCTTCTATATCTAAATGAGTATAACACACTGGCACATTCTTATTTTTTACACAAAATGTCTCCTTTAAATCAACCTTTCCTTCCCGAGGAACTTAAACAAGCCATTTCATTAACTCCTACAGGAAAATGCCCAGGATCTGATGGCTTTTACATTGAGCTATATAAGTGGCTGGCGGACTCCCTGACACCATCATGATACCAGCCTTTAACGCAATAACAGATAATGATCCACCATCTCAATCATTCTTGGAAGCAACGTTAACGGTGATACCCAAATCGGGTAAAGACCCGACAAACTGTTCCAGCTATAGACCCATATCATTATTAAACAATGATACAAACCTATACAATAAGATGTTAGCAAATAGGCTCAAACCCCTGTTAACCACACTTATACACACACTTCGATCAGTTGGGCCTCGTCCCGGGTAGAGAGGCCAGGGAACACACGATCAAGACCTTCTCTGTGCTCCAATATGCCTAATGGGAAAAAATAGGCTGTCTACTACTTTCTACAGACGCAGAGAAGGCCTTTGACCATGTGAGCTGGCGATTCTTGAGGGAGTCGCTGGCACAAACAGGCCTGGGAAAACCATTCATATCTAAAATAATGGCCTTATACACGGTACCAACAGCCAAGGTTCATATCAACTGAACCTTGTCAAAGCTTTCCCTTTAACAAACGGAACCCGACAGTTATATATACTGACTATGGAGCACTTGATAATGGTAATTAGGAACAATAATCTAATACAGGGTATTAAAATAGGAGACCGAGAGGTCAAAACAGCTGCTTTTGCTGATGACCTGTTGATCTATATAAAATTCCCCTTTCTCTCCATACCTCCACTGTTACAAGAACTTGAAGAAATGTGGCCGCTATAGCAATTTTAAAATTAATAAAACTAAATCAGAGGCATTGAACATCTCATGATCTAATCCAGAAGCACTAAGAATACAACAAAACTTCCCCTTTGCATGGCAGCCAAAAACTCTCAAGTATCTGGGGATACTGGTGTCTCAAGATAGCTCTACTACAGCCACATTAAATTACTCAAAACTGTTAAAACAAATTCAAACAGATTTGAAGAAGATTCATCACTCTAAGCTCACATGGTTTGGGAGAATCAACTTTAATAAAATGATAATCCTCCCAAAGATCTTATACATCTTTCAAACCCTCCAAAAAAAAAGTTTCTTTCAGAGCGCTAATGGAATTTTTACACAATTTGTTTGGGACAACAAGTGACCCCGTATAAAGTGAACAATTCTACAGCTCTACAAACAACTCCCTAAACAGAAGGGAGGGGCAGGACTACCTGACCTATATACTTTTATATATATATAAATTGATAGACTGTTTCCATCATAAGGATCAGATAGAGTGGATCCAGTTGGAACAATATCAACTGAAACAGCCAATAGCCGCATTGCTATGGATACAGATAGGCAAGAGGGCCCAAACCTCCCTATGCAAACATAAAATACACTGATAGTTTGGGACAAGCTTTAAAGGCAAATACCAATATCACACAGAATAAGACCAATGACACCCCTGATAGGTAACCCATCTTTCCCCCCCGGGCTTATGAAGTAAAGGCTTCTTAGGTAAAAGGTGCAAGGAATATTACCCCTTTATACAGATGAGAGGTCCAACAGGAAAATATACTAGACGTTCCTATACATAGTTTCTCACAGAGATTTATGCACCACCAATTAACCCATGGGTTCCAAAGTAATCATGAAAAAGAAAAACTACTGCTAGAAACCACCAATTTTGAGGAACAATGTTTAGCTAAACCCAGGCACATTTTATCCCAAGTGTATAACATAATCTTAGAATTTAAAGGCTCTCAAGAACTTAACTTTAATACACAATGGGTAAAGGACTATCATTTGCACTTACGCACAATTTGGTGATGGCCTGCAAAGCAAAAGAAACCAATTACAAGATACTAACCAGAGGGTATAAATGCCCAATGACTTTACTAGCTATTTATCCAATGGTCTCTGATAATTGCTGGCACTGCAATGAGCAGAACAGAGATATGAAGATATGGTGGTATTGTCAGATTATTCAATCCTTTTGGGTCAAGGTTTTTCAAGTAATCTCTAAGGTCATGTCAATTGACATACACCCTGATCCATCCCTAGCATTGATATCCATCTCCTCCCCAAATATACCACTGAAAAGAACATCTAAGGGTTTCATGGCTTTTGCAATAGCAGCAGCCCGAACTGTAATACCCAGACACTAGAAAAGCACAGACACCTATGGTAGGAGAATGGATAGCAGAACTGAACTGTATACAGCAAATGGAAGAACTACTTTCATACACAAACATGGAACCCAGCTGATATGTCAAAACATGGACAACATGGGTCCTGTTTAAAGCAACAATAGACTACACACACATTTTAGCCAGTTAATTCTAGATCCCTGTATTAAGGTACCTATACTACCCCAATTTAGAATACAAACATTGTAAAGTGGGTCAAGTTAAACTCCCCTGTTTATATAAGTATATATAAGTAAAGTCTTACCCCTGAGAACATAGAAGCTAATGTTTTACAACACCCACAGTTTTAATCAGCCTGAACATGGGAGCCATCATTCCCAGAAACCTCTTCCTTTGCATTACCATCCTACCTTCTACTAACTTGTTGTTAATCAGAAGGGGAAACATATCTGAGGTTTATATAAATATGCTGTGCTCTCTCGGGGGATATAAGATCAAAATCAAGCCTAGATCGTCGAGTAAAAATGAACAGGTTGTGATGCTCTGATCCCCTCTTTCTCTTTCTATGGATAAACCCAGACACAATTAATTAATTAACAACCATGTAACCAATGAATGTCATAGAAGAGGTATCATGCGCATAACAATTGTAATACACATTCTGTTGATTAGAAGTTACTGCCAAGGGGATATCCTCACTGTTTCCTTTCAATTGTTGTCATTATTTTCTTTCTTTACAGAGTTTTCATTTATCTGAAAAAAGGAAAAACCAAATAAAGAATATGTATAAAAAAAAAGAATACGGCTAAAATTACCATATTTTAAATACTGAATTTATTGCAACAGCCTGAAAGTTTCAGCTTGTCAATAGCAGCAATGATCCAGGACTTCAAACTAGTTGCAAAGGGTTACCATCCTGTAAAGTGTCTCCCACACTGTTGAAAGAGTAAGCTTAAGCTGGCCATAGACTTAAAGATTTTTGAAAGATCCAATGGTTATCTATTGTCTATTATTATACTATTGTCTCAAAATGATCGTTTAAATGCCTGATGTGTCCATCAACTAAAAAGACCATTTCAGGTGATATTGCCAGCAAAACTGAAGGGTCGCTGCCTGCTTGACCCTGCAAACAAAATTTTCTAACCTGGCCGATCAATCTTCAGACTGATGTCGGACGAAAAATCGTAAGATGTACGATCATTTGTATCCCACTAACCGCACGATAATTTGACAGATTGGTCGGACTTCCCTAAGATTGGTCGTTCGGCAGAGAAAGATTATTGCGCCTATGGGGACCTTCAGGGGTTGTTGCAAATCATCAAGCAGAAAATTAGGTTGGCCTGTAAAATAAGCTGATGCTACAAGGCTGATTATTAAATTATGATGCTAGTTGCACTGGTTTCTGTGTGTAGTAATCATATACTTAGCCTTAAATTGTGACATTTATATAATAGTACCAATATAAACGCCAAGTCCAGGCAACACTGTAACCTATGTAAAGAAAAAAAAAACAAACACACTGCTGCACTCGCCATGGTTAGCACTAATTGACTAAGTGACTCACAGGGTGTGTTTGTGATTTAGTGTCTGAATATAGTAAAGTAGTTCTGTTGAAATATCAAGCTGTTCAGCCACTAAGAGAGTCTCTTTAAAAATCTCACAAATGTCTTCTTTCGTTGCATGGCTAATGTAGCTGGTATTGCTGTAAGTGAAAGTTGACAATCCATTAGATTTACAGTTTCTGCAACAATTTTTGTAGTTTGCACAGGAGCCTGAGTCATTCAGTTCACATTTATGCTCATGACTGACGAGGTCTATGTCCTCCACAAATTGTAATAAATCAGATGGGTGTGCACCTTTATAAAAGGAACACAGATCTTTTACAATTTGTTCCTCACACTGATCTAATGAAGTAAGAAGTTCACTTAGTTTTTCAAAAGCTTTATCTTGTGAAGTTGGCACCATGCCAGGAGTGCACTACAACAAACACAAAAAGCATCATAAATAAATTACAGTGACAATAGACAATCCTTCTAGAAGCACTGGCAATTCCTGCTGATACATCAAATTTATTGTCAGCAGGCTCTACACCGAAACTTTTACAGTACACCTCTATTCCCCCGATTCTTCTGCAACACATTTGTAGTGATTTAACATTACTGTTGACTGAGCAACTAAAATAGAATGTTAGAAATTCTGTATTTTGTATACTAACTATAAACATGAACTTACTGCAACAGAAGCCTAATGAGACAAATGATTTATGCTTTCAAATTCAGCGAAGGGGGCTATCATCTTGTAATTTTGTTAGACATCTCTGCAATACCAAGACTAGTCATGCACAGTGGGCTCTGAGCAGCTGTTAAGAAGCTAAGCTTAGGGGTCATCACTCGTTATCCATCAGAAAATGAGGTTGTCTGTAATATAAGCTGGTGCTACAGGGCTGATTTTTAAATTCTGATGCTAGTTGCATTATCCATATTAATTACTAATCAGCCTTAACTTTCTTTGTCCTTTAATGAAACTCTGATTCTGCTCAGCAGGGCAGTAGTGATGTGCGGGTCGGATTTTTCCCGACCTTGCACCCAACAATAACCCTGCCCTCCCTCAGCCCCACATTCGACTTCTGGGTTCCTTTTATAGACCTGTGCAAGCCTGGTGATGATGTCACAAAAGGGGTGGGCAAGACTGGCACATCTATAAAGCCAGCATTTGAAGGTGGTGGGCAGGGAAAGCAGGAGAAGAGCTCAACCTGCATCCCCGAAGAGGAGTGCGAGGTCGGCCTGAACCCAGCCCACACATCACTACAGGGCAGATTATGATTAATAGAAGTCTACATGCAGCAGTCATCTCTAAATAATTTCCTTATTTAGGGGTCACAGGCATTAATAAAAGACCAGTTCACTTATAAATAATAACACAACTATATTAAGGTGGCCATGCACAAGCTGATAATATCTTCCGACTTGGTCCCTCCAGATAAAGTTGGTGACTTATTTGCCCATGAATACTGTACAACTATGGACCTAAAAATTATACAAATAAATTATGTATATGTGGAAAGAAAAGTTAGTGAGTCCTTTAGTTAGAATTCCTCCTGCCGATCCTTCCACAGTCTCCTCGCTGGGTACGAAAAATCTCAAAAACCAGAATATGGATCAGCGCCTAAGGCTGCGGGGGAATCAAGGAAAGGGCACCATATAGTGCAGTAACTATGGACCTGTCTGACATCTGTATGGAAACCAGTCAGGTATCTGGCAGGTTTCAAAATCCTGCTGGGCGAGGGCCGCCCCAACATATTAATGTGTTTCTCCTCTGACTAATCTCCACACGCCCTGCTGAATGATCCCATCTAGCTGATTTACCAGCATGTGGTTGGCCACTCTAGGACCAGATCCTCTTGTTTGGAGACCAACCCAGACTTTTTTTTCTTGGAGTTTATGGTTCACAAAGAATACTTGCTTGAGAATTTGACATTTTCATGAGAGCAAGTTTGAGCAGTTTTAAAAAAATAATATTGAGCTGGCTGAGACATAGCTGGGGAAGTGAAAAAAAAAAATACAGTATAATTTACCTTAAAGCCCCTTTAAGCTCTCCATACAGCTTTAGCAAATTGACTCCAATTTTATATCCAAAATTGAACCCAGTCTGTAGAGAATTTTCTTTTCCAGCCTCTGTTCCATCAACGTAGCCCTCCTGAGAATATAACTCAAACTGAATAATCATTGCACAAAATGAAAAAAGTTAGAGATGAAATTTATATTTAATGCTTACTACATCCCTTTTCCACTATATATTATTTGAGAACATAAAATATTGGTATTTTTACAGTTTTGTGGGTTTGGTTGGAAGTGGAATCAATTAGTGCAACTTAATCAGTCTGTTACGTGAAAACAAATTAACTGTGTTAGGACAAGTCGTACCTCCCAACATTTTGGAAGTAAAAAGAGGGACAAAAATGTTTTCCATACCTAGCGCTGCTGAATTTTTGACCACACCCATTTTTGTGGCCACACCCCCTAATTACCATGTTAATTCTACAAAATTTAGCAGGTTATGAAAGTTTGAAAATATTTCTCCTTATCTAAACTGTTACAATTACTTAAGTGCTTCATACATATCCAGCAAGTACCTTCGTACCCTCAGAAAAACCAAGATAGCCAGGAGCGGTTCTAACCCTAAAAAGAATCCTCTCAGACCTCTTATACAGAGGAATAATCACAAAAGTCCCTCAAAAAGATCGGTTCAGGGGCATTTACTCGCATCTCTTCCTGAGAAGAAAAACAAATGGGTCCTTCAGGGTCATACTCAACCTCAGGCATCTAAATAAATACCCAGAACAAAGAACTTCAAAATAGAAACTCTCAATTTGTCAACTCATAAACCCTGGAGACTGGATGGCGAAAGTAGACATCCAGGATGCCTAACTACACATCCCGATTGCACACATAAAATTCTTGAGGTTCATGATCCTGGGCAAACACTACGAATACCAAGCTCTTCCGTTTGGTTTAGTAACTGCACCAAGGGTCTTTACGAAGATCTTAGCCCCCATGATGGCCTTCCTAAGACTCAAGGGAATCCAAATATTTGCATATCTCGACGATATGCTAATAAAGGCACCCTCAAAAAAACTCCTGCTACAACTGAATACAAAGTGCTTACTCCTCTCAGACAGTACCTGGGCCATCTTCCTTAAGAGCACACTTAACCAGAGGGATAGAGGCTTCTTGGGCCCTCCATGCCCAAGTATCTGTAGACGATATATGCAGAGCAGCTACTTGGAAGACTCTTCATGCCTTCTTCAAACATTACTGCTTTGTCATTTACTCCAAAAACCTAGCTAAATTTGGGTGGTGTGTCCTATCAGCAGCTGCAATAAAAGCTTCTCAATAATCCCTCCCTAAATGCATTGCTTTTGTACATCCCTTCATAGCCCACTGCCATGTGTAAGTACAGGAAAACAGAAAATCTATACATACTTAATGATTTTCATTTCCTAGACTGGAGCATGGCAGTGGGCAGGGGTTCCCTACCTACTCTAGGGGTATTGTCTCCAGTCGATGAGATGGGTGCGGGTGGGGACCCAGAAGTGCTTTTATTCTCTAATTCTTGTGCCTTCCTACATCAAGGGGATTTCACCCTTCATAGCCCACTGCCATGCTCCAGTCCAGAAACAAAAATCACGGTAAGTATGTATAGATTTTCTGTTTTCTCTTCTCCATGGATAGCTTCCAATCCTGCTGAAAAAAACGCATCTTTGTCCCCGTCTTCATCGAACACCTCAGCCTCCTCTCCACGCTGCTTCATTTCCAAAGCGGTGCGTACCCATGCCATTTCACAGGCAGAAAGTGATATTTACCGTTAATACCACACAGCTAGGGTTGCCACCAAGCCGGTATTTTACCGGCCTAGCCGGTAAAACACTGGCCAAGGCCGGGGCCGGTATTACAAGTTTACCGGCACTGTTGCTGCTAGTAAATCTGTAACACCCCTATTAAAGGCCCCTGGCCTGCCCCAATCTGCTAAAAATTTACCTTTTTTCCCCTGGGGTCGGGTTATGGCTCTGCCCCTTTTATGTCACAACAAGCCCCCTTTTACATCACAACATGCCCCTTTCTTGCCCCTCACTGCTGGTAAAGAAAAATTTCAAAGGTGGCACCTCTACCCACAGTCTGTATGAGGCACCCAGCTCCAATGCAAAGAACAAAATATGTCAGTCCTCCAAAGCCAGGACGCAAAATGTCAGATTCTAACTTCACACCGGAAGTTGAAATGAGTTACGGGCGCGTCCCCATCAATAGACGTGAACTCCATTCTATGTGCCATTTTCTGAAGTGCATGTCAACTGTTTATAAGCAAAGATGGTTGTTTGGGTACAGGGAAAAAAGCAAGATAGCCTTCTATCAGTTTCCTTGTGTGTTATCGCCATCTTGTGTCATGTTAGTGCTTGGCCGGTGACTGAAGGTGCAGATCTAGCGGAAAGCACGGTATAGTGGGTTGCTGAGACAGGATCTGCAGCTGTATTTTTATCTTGCAAATCTTATTCACGTGACAGCATGGCTAAAATTACTGAATTAACAGATAACACGGATCTGACAACTTGTAGTTTGTCTTAATTTTTTTGAGTCAAGTTTTATAACTTTTAGTATGTTATAGAATGGCTAATTGTAAGTAACATTTCAGTTAGTCTTTTTTTATTTCTTATAGTTTTTTAATTATTTGCCTTCTTCTTCTGACTCTTTCCAGCTTCCAAATGGGGATCACTGACCCCATATAAAAATGTTCTGTATTGTTATTGTTACATTGTATTGCTCATTTATGTATTCAGGGCCTCCCTTTTTCATATTCCAGTCTTTTATTCGAATCAGTGCATGGCTGCAAGGGTAATTTGGACCCTAACAACCAAGGAAAAGAGGAAAAAAAAAGGAAAAGAGAATAAATATGTATCTTGAATGAAAGGATATCTAGAGACACCTGAGATGAAATAGAGAGACAACCTGTTTCCAAAAGACAAAATCAACTAGCAGCCTAAAAACTAGGATTGCCATCTGGTGAATAAAAATATTTGTTCATCCTGGAGGTTGATGTAATCAATTCCACCATCCATCCATTCCTGTAAAATTGTTAATGGTTTGTTTTAGAGGTGGATTAGCATGAAAATTAAGATTTAATGCTTGAATGAACTGTAGTACATCTTAAAGGAATGGGAGCCCACAAGAGATATATTAGCATTGACTTCTGAGAGACAGAGAAGAGACAGATGCTGAGAGTAATGTAGGGACCTATAGGTTTAGTAAGTCCCTATGGTTTTTAATGGGTTGTTCCCTTTTTTTCAGTTCAGTTGGTTTCAGATTGCTCACCAGAAAGAATTTTTTTTAAAGAATTTTTCAATTACTTTCCATTTTCTATTTGTGACTGTTTTTCTAATATTGAAGTGTAAAGTTTAATTTTTCACATTCTTAAAGGGCACCAATCATAGCTAAAATAATTTACTAAGTAAATACAGTATGTGAAAGTTCAAGAAATATGCTTTTTAAAAATAGTAGAATTGTTTGTAGAATATAAATCATCATCTCACTATACCTTCTGCAAAATCTCCCCTATCTCCTCTGCACTTCTAGTTGAGGTAGGCATCTTGGATCTCATGGACTCCTCCTACTTATATCTTCACAGTCAACTGCAGCTCTGAAATTTCGCACATGCTCAGTTGGAATTCCTTGGTTGCCTAGCAACCCTTCTAAGCTATTTTCAAATCAGCCAAACTTCTGTGTTAGCCGCTGTTCAGTAGTGCTGCCTCCTGTCTGGAAGTTAGTGCCATTCACAAAAGATAGGGATATCTCAAGATACTAGTAGAGGGGTTTACTAAAACTAGGCATTCTGGGTAGAATACTCAGGGTAATGCTACAATCTGAGCATGACTGAAATAAAAAATAAAAAAAAACTTTTGTAAACCTGCTTTCTTGAACTTAGCTAATGTATCCTCCAGTGTATGCAATCCTGGTAGAGAATTCTACAACGTCACTGTTTCATCTCAATAAAAACCCATTTTACCTCTGAATATGGGACCTCCTTTTGTCTAATCTGAATGGCTACCATCATGACTGTTGTCCTACTTGCAAATAAAGCATGAGTGACTTTATTATTATTATTATCTTATTCCTATATATTTATATATTTTGCCTTCAGCAATCTGGAAGACAAAAAAAAGGAAATGAAGTGTTAATTGCAGCTCAGGAAAAATGTAACCCTAAACATTTTTTTTTAAACATATTGTCACGAAAAACCCGCCACTCACAGGCTCACGTGACAAAGCATGCAACTGTAAATGCCTACGCAGCTCCTTACTAACCTGTACAGAACTCACACGCAGTCACACCCAAACAGTCCAACATGCAAAACTTACACGCTGCCACCACCGCGCTTAAGGGCCGCAAGCACCCAGGTCCTGACACTCTGACACTTACTAGAGACTTATCCCACTATGCTTTCTAGCTTAGCACTAAGACATTCACTCTAGCAGACAGGTCAAGGCAATTAACAGACAACACGAAATTCCCACACCTGCAGACAAAGTATCAAACGTGCACAACTTTCCTTCTAACTGGCAAGAGGGGTTCACATACATTTAACATACACACTTTTCCTCAGGTAAAAGGTTCGTTTTAGAGCAACAAAGACAAACTCCTTAAATTGCAGATTTAATGGCCCAAAGGGGACAGTGCATAAAATATACAAAAAAATACAGATACAAATAACATACACAGCAGCAAACAGTTATAAAATAAAAAGGGATAAAAATTCAGAAACCTACATACATCACATAAAGAAGGATCTTATATGAGTCCTGTTCCGGGGGAACGGAGGCAATAACGACATATACCTCCCAAGCAGCTTGGTCCCCAAAGGCATATATCTTCCCAGTTACCTGGACCCTTGATATCCAGATTGGGAATGGATAGGTCACGCCCCCATCCAATGAGATAGGTGGGGGCGGGTCACCAATTTACAATAGGCTGTTCTGGAGATAAAGATTTTCCATTCAGCCTAAACTATTTGGGGGGTATATAGCAGTATCATGAAATGATAAATATTAGCTAGGAAATTTAATTCTCTATCCATAGAGACCAAACACCCCAGGACTAACATATATTATTCTGTCCTTATCAGAATATCTGTTAACACGGACAGGGATCATCCTAATGTGGGAGTGTTTGGACTCCTTGAGAAGTCCTAGCTATAAGGTAACTAATGGCTGTGGTAATTCCTGTCTATATTTAGAGGATATTGAAGTTATGAGCATAAAACAATATTACCTCTAAATCTGCCCTGAGACAGACCACTCCACTATAGCACAGGTATGGTAATTGGGTTTTCATTCTCCTAGCCAGACAGTCTGTCCTTGTGTCATTTAGTGGATATTTGTGAATTACCTCCTGCTGTGAGGTTTCCTCAGAATGTGGATTCTAGAGGGCTTATTGCATTTGGATGTAGTGGAAACCCTAACCCTTTCTATGCTGGAACTTATTGTTCCATCATGACACATATTAATAGTAAAAAGATGCAGGTTGAGTGTGTTGTTCCATTAAATAATGGTACCAGTATGGTTGTAACAGATACAGAAAAGGCAAATGTGCTAAATCAGTTCTTTTCTTCAGTGTATACAAAATAGGAGTCTGAGTTCCCAGGCTCACTTCATAGCTGCGCTAGTGGCTCAGCTCCATCTAGTCAGTGGCTGACTCAGGATATGATAATAAAAATTAATGTAAAAAAGGCTCCACATCACTCATGGGTCTTCCGCCTAAATATTAGGAAGGGGTTTTTTACAGTGAGAGCTGTGAAGATGTGGAATTCTCTCCCTGAATCAGTTGTACAGGCTGATACATTAGATAGCTTTAAGAACGGGTTGGATGGCTTTTTAGCAAGTGAGGGAATACAGGGTTATGGAAGATAGTTCATATTACAAGTTGATCCAGGGACTAGTCTGATTGCAATTTTGGAGTCAGGAAGAAATTTCTTCCCCCTCTGAGGCAAATTGGAGAGGCTTCAGATGGGGTTTTATGACTTCCTCTGGATCAACTAGCAGTTAGGCAGGTTAAAAAAAAGTAAATGGTTGAACTTGATGGACGTGTCTTTTTTTAGCCTTACTTACTATGTCATAGTTATATTTTTCCTTAAATGCCTTCAGTGTAAATCATCCCAACCTGGCCAGCCATTCTTCATAACTGAGACTTTCCACATATTGTGCAAGGTTGGGCATCACTGCATTAATGTTAACAGAAACATATATTTAAATCCCTTGTGCATCCCTGGTCCCTCTTTTTATCCTCATTTGGCAGTTATTTACTAAAACACAAAATCTTCTAATTATTAAAAAAATTTATCCAAGCTTCCCACTATTTTTTTTTCATCAAAATTTTTTTTACCCTTTAAAATACTGACCAGAAAAAATTGAGTTTTAGTATAAATAATAGTATAATAACCTCCTTGATCTAATCTACCATTTAGTACTCAGATTGCTAGTTTATCAAGATTCTACTGCAAGGATGCCACCTGGCAGATGGTATTAATTGGGCTACATAATTTTGTGTTATTTTTAACCACTGATATAGTACTTACAATATCCACTCCAAAGTTATTCATTAATAAATTTAAGTGGACCCACATTACTAAGCCCAACAGCCCTTAGTTTAGGAAGCAGTCGTTTATGGGGCACTGGGGACCCACCGGGTTCCAAACTACCAGGCCCCCGGCACACCACGCATGCACAAATGCCGGCACACAACGCGCATGCGCGAACTCCAGCACGGACTGTGTATGTGTCAATGCCTGCATGCACCATGCTGAAATATTTTGTTTTTGGGCTCACCAGATTAGGGGAGCAGGTTTTGGCCCGCAGACCAGACGGCATATTGTTTATATAATAAGCTGCTGTGTAGCAATGGGAGCAGCCATTCAAAGGAGACAATAGTTCGGGTTCCACAGCAAATACCAGATAAACTCTGTAGATAGAACATAATGGTGTTAGCTTGTTTATATGAACTATAG
The DNA here is from genome assembly GCA_024363595.1 of Xenopus borealis. Lineage (NCBI taxonomy): Eukaryota > Metazoa > Chordata > Amphibia > Anura > Pipidae > Xenopus > Xenopus borealis. Next base: position 55,947,145 of record CM044442.1, on the reverse strand, counting down.
TAGTGTTTCTGAAGAAAACAGTTCAGTTTTACCCGTGCAGGGCAACAGTACAGGATATTTTCATTACTTTCATTTATTTTGGTTTTACAGTTCCATTCAAGAACAAATGTTACAGTGCATTCTATTAACATCTACAGGGTTTACAGACTCACAGACCTAGCTCTTAAGATGGTAGAATTCCTGAACTCTTCTCCAGAGTTCAGGATACACTGCATTCAAGACAGTACTCCCAATTTTTTGCACCAGCATATCAGAAACAGTTTATTTCTAGAACAACAAACCCCCCCCAAAAAAATAAAATAAAACCTGAACTAATATATTTACAGTTTTCACTTCTGGGCAGATTAAAGCAGTGCTCAGATATTACATCATTTGCTGATTCACTGAAACGAAACACAAGCACTCTATGCTAGTAATGATTTAGTGAAAAGGAAACACACTTCAAATTTTTTTCCCACAGATAGCAGATTCCACAGATAGGTACTTTTGTCAGGCTAATGAAAGCAGCAGTAGCATCTGTGCTTAAAAAGAATCACCTGCCAGTATTAATTCAAAGTTCGAAAAATTATTCTCTAGCTAAACCCAATCCAACCTGTCATGCCCACGCAGTGGGACTGAGCTAGGGGAGAACATGGCCTACCACTGCCCAAGACCTGAACATGAAGCAATTTGTTGACCGTATCCCCCCATACTGCTCATTTTGTGATGAGTGATTCTGAACCAGGGTAGGACCCAGTCCCTGCTTGAAGAATTGTTCCTCAGCCGACCTCCCCTCCCTGGCCCCAGTCACTTCCCAGACATCCCTCCCTGGCCCTGGTTGCTGACAAGTGAAGGAAAAGTTATGGAGCTTTCACCTACAAAGAGGAAAGCTGTGATCAGAATATATACAATTATGCTCAGAGACAAGATTTGCTACAGTGGATAACTATTAGTGATGGCCGAATTTATTCGCATGGGGCGAATTCCCGCGATTTGCCGCTGGCGAATAAATTTACGATGCGCGTTGAAAACTATGCGATGAAAAAGATGCGACGCACGTTGAAAACTACGCAACGTGACGAAAACGTGCCAAAAATGTGCCGCGTCTCGTTTCGTTAATTTTTTTTGCCAATTCGCGAATTTCGCTGGAAATTCGCAAATTTTTCGGCAAAGCGAAACTGGGTAGATTCGCCCATCACTAATAACTATCAATGAACCAAGATCCAGACCTACTTCACAGAAGGAATCAGACATGATCATTACAACCAACACATCCTTGTTAGGTTTGAGAGGCTTCTCCAAAAAGAGAGCATCGAAAGGGTTGTGGTCCCAAACAAGATAGTGCTATGTAATCATGCATACGTAAATTGAGACAATGTCAAAATTTCTGTATGTATATACGATATTACACTGTAAACTGCTATTGGTAAAATAATAAAAAAAACATATCTATAAAAAAGGGTTGTGGTCTCAGAAAGACAAACACAACTATACCATTGTACTACAGTTAAAAGTGGCCATAATCATTAAGATTTTTAAAAGATCTTTTAGTTACCGTAAAGGTGGCCATACACGGAGAGATCATCGACATACAAGCGGATATCTCCCCGATATGCCCACCTTCAGATGGGAGATATCGGGCTGATCCGATCGTGGGCCCTAGGGCCCAATGATCGGATCACAAAAGAGGAGATACGGGTGGTCAGATCGCAGGACCACATCAACGAACAGATGCGGCTGCGATCCAATGGGATTTTTAGTCCCATCCGATCAACATCTGGCAGACTTTCGGACAAAAAACGATCGGGGAAGTCCGTCGGAGGGCCCCATATACGGGCCAATAAGCTGCCGACTTGGTCTGTCACCAGCTTTTATCAGCCTGTGTATGGATCAAGCTTTTCCTGAAATGGTCATTTGAATGCATGATTTGTCAATCAATTAAAAAGACCATTTTAAGCAATATTCTGTAGTTGAAGCTAGGAAAACTGCAGGCAACTGCCTGCTTGGCCCTGCAAACAATTAGACAATGGATACATGTAGCACACCCTTGAGTGCACTTTAGCTGTGGATTTGTTGAATGTGTGTGAGAACTTTAGTAATATTTTAGTGCAATATACTCTTACCGTGTCCAACTCCGTGACCTTAAATCCTATTACCTCAGGATTAACCCTACACATTACCAACACTCTACAGAAATTCTTTATTCAGCATATTAGCACAACATTGCATATTATAACCTCTTCAGAGTGGCCCTCCTGAGCCCACTCAGGCACAATGGCTTTTCCTGTAAATATAAAAAGCAGTATGTATTGTCACAATAATTAACTATTTCAAATAAAGAGCTTTGCATCATCACATTTTCTGTATAACAACTTCTCGGGTGGTGCCAGCCTCATGCACCCTTGACATTGGCACACCTGAAGCAGGCTAACCACATATCACCATAGTAGCAACCATATTCCAGTCCACAAAGTTCATTTTTATACGTACTTGGGAGGGAAAGGGGAATTGGGATTTTGGGACAAATGTCCCTTAACTATATGCAGTCCCTGAGGGTGTTTGCAATGAAAAATCCACTACTGAGTCCAACATGGGTTGCAAACCATGCTGCAGGCCAAAACCTGTATCTCTTCTCAAAAGTCCCAACTCCAAGTGGGTTTTGCTCACTTGGGTGGCTCTGAACCCCCAGGGGTAACAAATCAAAGAGTCTCCAGTCACTGAAGTATTCTGAAGAAAATCCAAAAAAAAACAAACCACAAACAGACCATTCCGGTCAACTTTACTGAGGAGTGGTTACTTCATCCTCCCCCCAGCAACTGAGAAAATCACCCTCCTGGGTGTTTTGAACAGCACACGATAGATCAGCAGTTCCACCCCACCATGCTTTATTCCATGTAGGTGAATCTAATTTTCACATCCTTATAGGCGATGTAGTACTTTGGGTGGGGCTTTTCCACCCTGCTCCCATCTGGGAGAGCAACCTCGGTGCTGAAATAACGGGGGATGGGGTTCTTCTTCCCACAGCTATGGAAAGCATGGCATAACACTGTGCGCCCCCACCACCACTCTTTTTCAATGGCCCGAACAAACTTCCAGGCAGCCATTTGGCGGCTTTGCTCTGGGTGGGTTAGGGAGTTGCCAATTGTCTTTTCTTTAGCGTTGATTTCTTCCACCATCCATTCGTCAAGCATCCCCTCCACGTTCTCATAGACCCAGAGTGGGGCGTACGGCATATAATAGCCCCCAGGTGCGGTAGACTTTAAAACTTATTATCGCTGGATGCGGGAAACCCCACAAAATACATCCGGGTCTGCTCTGCCTGGCAACACCCAGAAAGTCTTTATGTCGGCCTTAATTTTATAGGGGGCCCAAAAGCTGTGGGGCAGGTGAAATAAAGGAGTGTCCGTAGCCCCATCCTCCGTCCTCCTGCGCTAGGCCCAAGTGCCTTTTTCCTCTCTGGTCCTGCACTGCAGCGTCTGTCACACTTTCTGTTACAGTTCAATAAACATCCCAAGATGAGCCCCCAAATGTAGCACACCCTTGAGTGCACTTTAGATGTGGATTTGTGGAATGTGTGTGACCCGGCTAACTGCTTAACTTGTGCCAAGGACCCCCAGTGTACCCGTGCAACTCCCGGTACCTGGTGTTGTTCAGTGCAGCAGGAGATTCAGTCAGACACAGTTCTATGCAGCAAACTTGAACTGATTTATTGAACTGAACAGAGTAGTAGGATACTTTGATAACCCCTCCAGTGGGATGATATAAACAATATGCAATACAAATAGCCTACAGCAATGATTCACGCTTCATAGGATAGTTACCCTCTTCTAGGTAATATATCTTCTCAGGTGATAGCACTAGGTCCTAGATTTCACAGCCTGGGGTCTTTTTTCTTGGCACCCGATTTGGCCTCACCCACTCTATTCAGCCTGGGGTCTTGGGTCTTGGCACCCTATCTAGTCCTCAACTCACCCACTAGTGGTTTACACACCAAGGGGTCCTAACCCCACTAGTTCTCCTTGGTGGAGCCACAGCTGCTCTCTAGATGACCTGAGCTGCCTTTCACTCCTATCACAATATCACAATAACTACTACCACTGGCTAAACCTAACTTTCAAGGAACCAGAGCCCTGGTCCTATAACACCTCTATGGGAGGCTCGGTCCCAGGAGAAAGACCCTGAGCACATGGGGCTGACCCCTTTTATATTGTTAAACAGTGCCACCTGGTGGCCAAATCCCTTGAACTGATCTGGACCCAGGAAGAGGGACATAGCTGCCTGAGTTACTTAAAGACCCTTAGGTGTCCAAATATAGAGGGGAACTGCCTGAGTAAACTACACCCAAATCTCAGGGTCCCCACATACATTTTTGACATTTATACAATATTCTGGTGTGCTCAAATGCTAACACCTCCACACAATTCTTTAGAATAACAGACTGTTTTATTCCCTGCAACCAGGGCCGGACTGGGAGGAAAAATCAGCCCTGGCCAAAGTATTAAAGCTGCCTATGTATTCCTGCACATGCAAAGCATGATATATATTTCCAACCCCAAGGTTAACTAGAACTAGTGTTAATTAATGGATATTTTAAGAGTCCATTACCATATAATCCCAAAAAATATTATTCACCATATGTGCTTGAACTGGGCCTTGCAACAAATATCTCCCCCTAGTTTCTATCACAACTATTCTATCTGATGGATTAGTGACCCTAAACTTACATTACATTCAAAATTTTCCTTTGTGTACTCTCAGCTAGACCATGCACCCTGGCAGATAAGAGGACTTTAATTACCATGTGTCACAGGGCCAAAGTGTGGCATACTCGAAGAGACTAGGCTCTCTCATCCAATTAATGCTACCTATCACAGTTTTCCATATACAGGCTAAAGTGACTATAATATTACTAACTGAAGTTGGTCTGAATTCCTGGTTCCTCCCATATGCCAGTACTGACATAAGCCAAATGCAGGCATCGGCTTAGCTGTGGCTGGATATTATGGACAGCTCATTTACATGTCTAAAGTGATTGGCTCATTTACATATTAAAGACATACCTAATTTGCATTTTGTAGATGAGCAGTGCATTTACATTTTTAAGCAAGCAGCCCATTGGGCATTGTCCCGAACCTACAGATTGCCAGCCCGGGCCTGCCTGCAATGCTCACCCTTCTCCTAGGTGGGTCCAGGTGCAATAGCCCCAGACATTTAACTTAATTCACCATGGTTAATATGCATTAAAAGAAACCAGGTTACTCACCACTCAGGATCTCTGGCCTGGGTGCAACGCCCTGAACATGCAGCTTTGGGAGACTTTAGTAGCCAATATAGAACCCTTGTTGTGTTCACTTCAGTGGATCAGTTGGCAGCTGTAAAATTAAAAGCAATTTTATTTACCAGACAATCCTCTTCCTATTTGTTTCCATGTCATAAAGTGCTTGGAGAATGGATGCATTCTGTTTCTCTTTCACATGGTAAACCCTTACAGGTCTTAACCAACCAAGCATTTTGTGATTTGTCCTATCTAGATACAGTATCATCTCAGATATTGACCAACTGTTAGGTTGGTCTTTTCAAAACCCTTACAGGTCTTCAGGGCCGGAACTAGGGGTAGGCAGAGTAGGCGGCCGCCTAGGGCGCAGTCATAGGGGGGGGGCGCACTTTTGAAGGGAAATAATGTTGTGTTTATTTCTTTAAGTATTAACTTTGGCCCTGTCTCCAGCAGCAGCGTTCTGCTCTACTTCAGTCCACCACAGATTAAGGGCAATATTTTTGCTGCTGCTCTGGCACAGGCTGGTGGGACAGGTACAGACTTGGGGCACAGGTACAGACTTAGGGGGCAATGCTGGTGGCACAGTTAC
>CM044442.1:55901766-55939296 GCA_024363595.1 Xenopus borealis | reverse complement strand
CACAGTCTATCTATTTACCCAGTTTTTATTTTTACCCTGAACTGTTCCTTTAAGAAAAAGTGAATAGGTGGGAAATAGTCATACAGAACGGGGGTGGGGGGGCGCTGATTTTACCCCTTGCCTAGGGTGCCAAACTACCTTGGCCCGGCCCTGCAGGTCTTAACCAACCAAGCATTTTGAGATTTGTCCTATCTAGATACAGTATCACCTTAGATATTGACCCACTGTTAGGTTTGTCTTTTCAAATTTCATAATGTCCCCCTGATTTATGATTCCTATCCATAAAGCCAGATTGCCTCCTAGCTCTAATGTTTATGGGCAGAAGTACAGAAAATGTACTTCCACGCCACGTCGGCACCCTAGGCAAGTGGGGCGGTTGTGGCGCCAGCTTAGCGCTCCTGCAAATGCGCAAACGTGCGCTCTCACACGCATAAGCACTCTCGCTCTTTTGTGCACTTGCAAGAAGGTGTGCTCTCACATGCATGTGCAGGAGTAAATAAAAAGCTGTAGAAGCACAGAGAGACAGCCAGAGAGGGTACTGGGGGTGGCCGACAGTGGAGGTATGTGCCTGGTGCCCCCGTAGCTTTGTGCCCTAGGCACGTACCTACTCTGCCTACCCTTTGGCACGGCCCTGCTCCTGGCTTTTTATAACACCTAATGGTTATCACATTGTACTATAACCAGTAGAACCCAGGACTGGACTGGGATTCAAAATACTGTAGGCTCTGCCATTCCAGCTACAAAGAGGCCCAAACAGCCCCTACAAGCCCACTTTACAGTCACTTTCTATGGCAACTTACAGTAGCCCCTCTGGCATTTGCCAGAACCAATGGTAGAACCCAAACTTCTAAAAATAGAACTAAAGCTTAATATACCAGTACATTTTACATTTTGGGCTTCTTTTTTTAAGCTCTTTAGCAGTTAGCAGTAAAGAGCTGTTCCACTGAAGAAGCCCCAAAAACTCCCTATTTTCTTTGCTGCTGATTCACAGCACATTTCTGGGCTGTTGACAGATACCTGAGCTCAGGGACTGACTCACAATATACATTATGTAGAAACTTTGCTCTGTGGCCAAGGCTGCCATCAGGTGGGAGAAAGGGGGTACTGTTGTGCAGGGCCCTATGAAATCCACATATAAAGTGTTGCATAAATTATGTAAATTGCCTTAATTACAATAATGCAAGTTATGCAATTTACTTAATTTTCACTAAAACTGCCCTCACTTGCCTAGAAACACAAAACTTGCATAGAGGCTTGTGTGGGTTATGTATCAAGCAATGGCACGTATGACTACACCATGAAGAGCAAAGATAAAACAGTTGTTTTGCAAACATACAGAGTGATCAAAATCAATACCATCAGAGGCTGGATCTTACTATTGACACTTACAAATGAAGGGGACAAGAGGAGTCCTTCCCCTGTTTTTCTGCCTGTGACATCATCTAGCTCAGTTACAGGCTGGAGAGTGATCCAATTGGCTGAGCGCCCCAGTTCATCCTTGGGAGAGAGGGTGTGCCTGACTTTGGAGCCAAATCTACACGGTCTCCAAGAGAGCTGAAGAGCCAGCATGAGTAGCTGTAAAACTGTCAAGTACAGAGAAGCTGTTAAGTCTGTGGAATCTGTGGAGGTACCGATTGAGCCCAGCCTGTCCCCTGCCCAGCTGCTAGAAACTCAGAAGGAGAAAGGTGTCACTGTTGAGATTAATCCTATTGCAGAGCTGCCTGTAAGCTCCAGTGTGACTGCCTCTGAGAGCACCCTGGTAAGTGAGCCACCCAAGGGAGGATACTGGCATGGATACAAGCATGGGGCTACAAAGTGAAGACAGGTCTTCTGTATTTGTCTGCTATGTGGGAGCTGCTGCTAAATTCCAAAGGGAACATTACTTTTGGAAATGGTAGCACTACCTGGGGAATAAGAGCTCTGGGGAAGGGACATTTAATTTGAACTGTGTGGTTAGTAACCCCTTCCGGAGGATTGGGACTTTGATATTAATGGAAAGGCTGATTACACTTGTGGGTGCCAAACATTAGGCACCCCCAAGTGATTGTAGCTACTTAACAAAAACCCAGGGCCAGTGCTCCTATCAGGAGAAATCTTCACCGGCCCCAGGTTATAGCAGTGAGCACCACAGAGACAGCTACTTCAGTCTTCGCGCAGCTGCACATTTCCCCTAGACTGAAGCATGTGCATTTGAATGAAAAAGCCGACTTTAAAGTTAAAGTTCGGCTTTTCGCTTTAATGCGCATATACAGCTGAACGAAGACGGAAGTAGCTGTCTCCGTGGTGCTCACTCCTATAACCGGTAAGTCGCTACAATCACTTGGGGGTGCCTAACGTTTGGCACCCCAAGTGTCACCAGCCAAATTAGGGTCATAATTCTGCATTGAAATCCATTTCTCAAAAGAGCAAACAGATTTTTTTATATTTCATTTTGAAATCTGACATGGGGCTAGACATATTGTCAATTTCCCAGCTGCCCCAAGTCATGTGACTTGTGCTCTGATAAACTTCATTCATTCTTTACTGCTGTACTGCAAGTTGGAGTGATATCACCCCCTCCCTTTCCCCCACCCAGCAGCCTAACAAAAGAACAATGAGAAGGTAACCAGATAACAGCTCCCTAACACAAGATAACAGCTGCCTGGTAGATCTAAGAACAGCACTCAATAGTAAAACCCATGTCCCACTGCGTACTACTCAGTTACATTGAGAAGGAAAAACAACCGCCTGCCAGAAAGCAGTTCCCTCCTAAAGTGTTGGCACAAGTCACATGACCAGGGCAGCTGGGAAATTGACAAAATGGCTAGCCCCGTGTCAGATTTCAAAACTGAATATAAAAAAATCTGTTTGCTCTTTTGAGAAACGGATTACAGTGCAGAAATCTACTGGAGCAGCACTATTAACTGATGCATTTTTAAAAAAACATGTTTTCCCATAACAGTTTCCCTTTAACTTCCAAATTAGACCCTTAGTAAATCTGCCCCTTAAAGGGGTGGTTCACCTTCAACTTAACTTTTAGTATATTGTAGAAGGGACAATTCTAAGAAACTTTTCAATTGGTCTTCATTATTTATTTTTCATAGTTTTTTTAATGATTTGCAATTTTCTTCTGTTTCTTTGCAGCTTTCAAATGGGGGTCACTGACACCATGTAAAAACAAATGCTCTGTAAGGCTACAAATTTATTGTTATTTCCACTTTTAATTACTTATCATTCTATTCAGTCCGTCTCCTATTTATCCTATTCATATTCCAGTCTCTTATTCAAATCAATGCAGGGTTGCTAGGGTAATTCGTACCCTAGAAACCAAATTGCTGGCACTGCAAACTAGAGAGCTGCTGAATAAAAAGCTAAATAACTCAAAAACCACAAACAATAAAAAATGAAAACCAATTGCAAATTGTCTCAGAATATCACTCTCTACAGTATACTAAAAGTTAACTCAAAGGTGAACAACCCCTTTAAAGTTCATTTAATTACACAAGTACAGTGTGCAAAATTATTTTTTTTCTGCAATTTTATGAGTTTTTTTATACCTATGCTGCAATGCCCCCCCCCTACTATTTTAATGTCAATGTTTGCTGCAATTGCATCTGATATGTCAAAGCTAATGAAATTGTGCTTGTGGTTTTTATCAGGCACACATGATTAAAATGTTTGTGGTCAGGTGTCACTTCTGGCATTTGCCGTCATTAGCATGTGATTCTATCATCAACTAATTTACCTCTTTTTTGATAATAAGAGTACCAACCTATTGTGCTTACATTTTTTTTTTACTATTTTCATATTTAAAATGTAATTTGGGATTTATTTTACTCTTTTCAACAATGTCCTTTTCATTTTGTATTTCAGCTTTTCTGATTGCTTCTTTGCATGCTTTATTGACTCACTTTTACCTATTTAAAGTTTTCAGCTGACCCAGCGACTTGAATGGACTTTTTTTTCTTTCCAACCTCCACGCCAACCATTTTTTAGAAAGCCATAATAATCACAGTTTTTTTTAATTTTTTTATTTCAAGTTTCTGAAACTCGAATATTGATGATTTATTAAGTGAAAAAAAACTTAGACTGAAAAAATTTACCATCTGAAAATAGAAAGTGGTATGTGATTTCAGTAAGTTGAGATTCTTGTTTTTTCTTTAGTTAGGGGCAGATTTACTAAGGATCGAAGTAAAAATTTTAATAAAATTCAAATTTTTAAAATTCAAATTTCAAAGTAATTGTGGGCTACTTCAGCTATGGAATAGCCCAAAATTCGATTTGAAAAATTTCGAAATTCTAATTTTCGACTTTTTAAGCACTGGCCCTTTAAAAATCCTTCGACTATTCGCCAGCTTAAAGCTGCCAAATTGCCATTTTAGCCTATGGGGGACCTACTAGACCTTATCCTGGAAATTTTTCTAAGTTCTGAGAAGTTGAAAGATTTTCGAGGAAATCGATTTGAATGATGCAATCGTTCCATTCAAACTATTTTAATTCGATCGAATAGGACCATTTTCGATCGAAAATTAACCCCCAAAAAAATTTGATGGCCGAATTTCGAAGTTTTTTCACTTCAAAATTCGACCATTAGTAAATCTGCCCCTTAGTGAAGAATTGAGATTTTCCAGTTTTTCTGTATTTTGTTGGCAGAAACTCGAAAAGTACTTAAATTTAAATTTTTATAAATCTGTCTCCCCAGATCCATTTTGAACCACTTTATGTTTCCCTTCTGCAATTAACATTAAATTAGATAATATAATTTAGATACAGTGGGTCTGACAGAAGTGGCAAGTGGAGACCAAAATGTTGGTGTTTTACATTCCTAATAAATGCACAAGAATCTTGTGAGTGCCTTGCTTCAATGATGCCACATCAATATACAGGTATGGGACCTGTTATCCAGAATGCTTGGGATCTGGAGTATTCCAGATAATGTAATGTTTAAAAAAACCCTGAGGCAGAGCTTGCTTCCAATAAGGATTAATGATATCTTAGTTTGGATCAAGTACAGTGTACTGTTTTATTATTACAAAAAAAGGGAATACTTCTAAATTCTGGATTCATTTTTTATAAATGAGTCAATGGGAGACAGCTTTTGTAACTTTCTGGATAACTAGGCACCTCATTTAAACTACTTAAATTTTAAACACCACAGAGTTGCTTGCCCATATTGAAAAAAAAAATATTAAATTTTATAAATACTGTACGTTCTTTTCAGTTTTTACTTCGGTCAGGTAAAGGTCAGGAAAAGGTCATATTAAAACACAAACAATAGTTTAATGATTAATCACACATAAACAATAATATACAATGTTCTAGTGTTATATATATATTTATATATCATTTAAGCTATCTCAGAATACCAACTTTGAACTGCTTCAAATATTATATATTATCAATATAATATTTCTTGCAGTAATAAATATATTGCACTGAAAAGGAAACTTCTGTTACGGCTCACTTTTTAAAAAACTTTTTACATTTACAATATTCTGGCATAAAATGTTACAGAGTATATTCAGTTTAACAGTGTGCGTTTTGCACAAACAGACACAAAACCATAATATTTTGTAACAAACAAATAACATCCAGTTTTAGAGCTTCAAATGAAGTTCTTTTTATACTTAAAGTAAGGCTGATAAATTAAAAGAAAAGGCATGAAAAATATAATATACTGTAACTTTTTGCTAATTGTTTGGTTTGCTAATAAACCACATTTCTGACAAAACTTCTATTATTGCTGCACATTTTTCATAAGAGATTAAAAAAATCTCACTGCAAAAACAAATTCATTTGTATATGTTCAGAATCCCTTTTGGAATACCTTTTCTCACTTCTTTTTAAGAATTATTCCTTATTATGTCAGTTTACGGACAAAGATCTATTATTAAACACTAGTGTCTTGGTTACTGTATTCCCAGGGCATGACTTTGGATGCATTGCAAGAATTGTTGTTGCTCACCTATCTCTATTAAAGTTCTAAAAATTCACCCAGATTATATATATTTCACAAATACATTATTAAAATGTCCTCCTCATATTGTGTTGTGCCAGCCAAATTTGTCTTACCTTTCTTTGGTATTTAGGTATTCTACAATCCCTGACTCATGTTGGCACCAGCTGTTAGATGGTGTCTGTCCGTTTAATTTGTTTTAAATAAAAAAGATACTTTCTCTGCCTAATAAATACACCCCTAACTAATCATCGGAACCAAAATACTGCACATAATTTAGGGTTATATCATATTATATAGGCTCTGCCCATAATTGTCTCATCTAGAGATTTTTGGGCTAGGTAAATTGCTACTATTACCTCCTGCTTCTTAATTGTTCTTCCTCTGTCTACCCCTAAACTTGAGACATGAGAATATAATGAGAATATACACTGAAATCAAGCTCGTACCCAGGGTGCTACCTTAACCCCTGCAGCACCTCATTGTGTTGTATAATCTGAATAGAAGGCTTGGCATAATTGGCAAACCAAGTAATTAGATAAATAGTCATTTTAAAGTTGCTTGTCTAGATGTCATATATGAATGTCAGCTAAAGTGTTCACTGGCATATACAGGCTACTGTAACTTATGCCTGATGAAAGAGAATTTCCAGCAACTTCACATGCTTTGCCCTTCAAAATAAGTTTATGCTGAAAATGTGTGTTTCTACAGTTTTTGAAATAAAAGTTCAGATAAATAAGGTTATCTCAAAAAGTGTGCCTATGTGAAATACAGCTCTTACCTTCTTAAGTGTGGCAGTATATTATGTTTTCAACATTTGATCAATGAATAGGAATTTCACAGATAGGGTTACCACCTGGCCAGTATGATGTTTGATGCCAATGCTATTAATAAGGAAAAATTATAAAAGTATAAGAAGGCCAGTATTTTTTTTCTAAAAAAGATGTGCATATCATTTGCCTATTGCTTTCATCAGGAATTATGTGGTATTTGGGGCAAGGCCACAAATTGGTCATGACGTGCAGCAGATCTTTTTGTCATTCTTTCTGATTTTCAAATGTTGGAAGGTATGTTTTTAAATCTGTAGAATGTATAGGAACAGTCTGCTTCAGGATTATTTTTCCAGAACTGACCACCACAGACAATTGTTTCACAGCATCAAATGTGGTACATATCAATTGATGAGAGGACCTCTATAATCTGGATTGCTGAGATGCTTTACACCACTTTGATAATCATCGGTGATGATTTTCACCACTCAGTGCAAAGCATGAAATATATGTTAAAATAAGGTTATTTGCTACAAATATTCCATGACAATTAAGAGGCTTAATGATGTTTTAACTTGTCTTCTTTTTGCAAATCTTTCTGTAGGCGTTATGATGAAACATTAGATCCATGCAATGCTTGCTTTCTGACTCAGGTAGTTTGGCCATTACACATGAATATCATCATTTGTTTTTCCACATTTTGCAATATCTCACAAGAGTGTGCAAGAATTACAGCTGAGTAATCTCCCCTGTAGCTCCCTTGCAAGAAAGAAAGAAAGTACAGTCGTTTGTCTATCAATGTATTTTCTTCTCTATTCATGTGTCATACAAATGGTGTCATCACTGCAGAGGAGTGCCTCAATCCTTGAATGGCAGCATATGGCCCCTGCTGAAAGTAATGGTGGTACCTGGGCATATGGAAGGAAGGGAATGTTGGGCCACTACCTTGCATGGAGCTTGCAAGTGCTGAAGATGTAAGAGGCATACCAAGTCGGCTATAGGGAGGAAGTGAACCCTGAATTGGATGTGGAATTGTTGTGGCAAGAGATGATGTGCTGGTTCCCAGTGCTGTCAATGACTGTGGGTGCTGAAAGCCAGAAAAACCTGAAGTGGAGGATACCCAAGAGCTTAGAGACAGGTTGTCTGAAGTTGTGAAAGCTGATCCTGTGGAGCAATCACATAAAGATATATATATTTCTGAAACACTTTGGAACACTATATAAAAACATAGTCACCATATACACATATAGGTATGGGAATCTTATCTGGAAACCTGTTATGCAGATACATTTTTTGGCTAACTAACTATATTAGAAACATTTTTATTTTACACACCCTATCTATTTACCCAGTTTTTATTTTTCAACTGAACAATTCCTTCAGTGACTAGTCAATGCCCAGTAGTTTTAATAGTTACTCTATCTAGGCATGTCAGATAAAGATAACAAAATCTCACTATTATAAAATATGTCTTGAATATTACATTGTAAGATGATTACTACTACACCCTTTGGTATGCAGGCCACATTCTAGGAGGTCCCCCATAGGCTAAATCAGCTATCAGAGATGCCATATGGACATAATGTTTAACACATTCCTATTGTATACAAAGTAATGTATGCAGGAACAAATAAATTAATTCACCTCAGCCAGCAACACAAAAAAGGTAATTTATCAAGACTGCACAGAAGTGTAACAAAGATGTATTTATGTATTCTCTGTTTGAAACAGAGAACTGTGGCTTTTCATCTAGGATGGAAGACATTGTGCAAAGTGCAAAAACAGGGTGGGTTGTGCCCATTCTTCACAGTTTGCACCCTTGTTAATGTTTATAGACAGGGAAAAAATAATATAAGAAACGTATTACTTTAGGTTTATTCACCTCTGCTCTGCACTGCTTGCCCATCTTCACTAAGGACATCTTCATCTCCTCCATAATTTCGTATTGGAGATCTTGCATATGAATGTTTTTGAATTAGGCTTTCCACACTTTCCCTGTTGGTAGAAATAGTAAAACTGTACTGATTAGATTCAGGATGAAGACATACAGTAAAAAGTTTCTGACTGAAACTTACAATTGGTATAATGAATCTAGTACCGGCAACAATTTATATCTTAAACCAAATAACCCTGTTCCTTCTGGCTTATAAATAGATCTGGCAGACAAGTTAAAATTGGTCACAATTCTCTAGTCATAAAAATGTATTTATTTTTTAAATGCTGTGATCTATTTGTGTAACCTCATTTTGTTCCTATCAGAAAAGGGCAATCCCCTTAGGTAAGCATCTTTCAGCTGGGCTCTCTGTGTGCAGAAATAAATTCAGGACTGAATAGCTCATGAGTGAAGAGAAATCTCCATCTAACACAGCATTTTTCAAAAAGTTAGGAAGAATAGTATGAGGGAGAAGGGAGTTATCCTTCCTGTATTATTGTTCCCAATTTAGTTGGCCTTTCATAGATGAAAAGAGGTGTTCCCTGTATATGTGATAATGTGTAGCCCTGCCTTGTGGGTAGTGGGGAGGTTCACATTGATGAAGAGATGTTGGGTGGTTTACCCCTGTTGTATAAAATGTTTGTCAGATACCAAATAGTAGCTTTTTCCCTCCACTTATTGAGGAGTATAGCGTTACAGAAAGCCAGGAAAAGCAGAATGAGTACTGGTTTACATTTAATATGTTGTGTCTGTCCCTGATTAAAATATTATGAGCAAAATAATAGGCACTAAGAAACATTGGTTGCAAAACGTTGTGAGTTTGCACACTGATCTGTACCCTGATAACTGACCTAAAATGCTACACTTACTGAATACATTTTTACTAAAGGAATATTATTGTCAGAACTCCTCCAGTGTGGAAAATAATTTGTTAAATCTTTTATGAGCAGTATATGTTGATATAATTTGTAAAAAGAGGACAATGCTTTGAGATTTCACCAGTGTTGAACTGGTACACCAGATGCCCACTTGGCCAAAAGCCTTGGACTAGGGGACCACTCTCAGTTTTATTATTCTTCCTCTCTTCACTCAACCTACTAGTCTCTTTTCTGTTCATACTATAATCTATTATTCCATCTATTTATCCCATTTGTTCTCATAGAAATAGGGAATGGTTATGAAATAGGCCAAATGTATAGCAGTATGAGGGCCCATTGCCACATCGGCCCACCAAAGAGTTTTTCTGGTATACCAGTGGGCCAGTCCGACACTGGACTTCACAGTTTAGTTTCTAAAGTATAACAAATCATTACTCATATTAATGTGTTAGTACCCAGTGCGGCTGCTGAACTGTGCTGGGCACTGACACCCATTGGAAATGAATAAGTTTTACTGGTCAAAGCGCTAGCAGGAAAGGATTGGCATATACATTTTTAATATAAACTTCAATAAATGTTTCCAGACAGACATGATCCAATCTATAATAAATCAACATTTCTGTGTAATACAGTATAAAGTAGCTTAGTATATATTCAGACTGCAGTATGCATCTAATTTACTCAAGCAAATGTTGTTTCTGCTTTTGAAAGTCGTATGTTTAGGTGTATATTTTCTTTTATTTCAATTGCCCATTCATTTTCATTAGGACCCTTTAGATAAAGCCTATATATTCATAAAGCATGATTTAGTTATGCCAGAAAATGTCAATTTCTGTCATCATATAATTAAAAGTTGTGCCTTAGTTTATCTGTAGCCAAGGTCCTATGAGTTGTTTTCAGATAGGAATGACATCAAATCAGTTACAAGAGGCAATCCAATTACTCAGTGGGATAGTGCGTTAACTGACTCCAGACTAATTGAATCAACTTGGTTTCTCTAAAGATCAATTGATCAGATTTGTTTTCCTCCCCAAAGGCAGTTTAGTTTAGAGGCTGCACTAAACATCCCAAAGTTAAATCAACAGGACATCGTTTTTACATGTTCAAATATCCAAATCAAATATTCATATATTTTATCAAAATAATGCCTTCATGGTGAATGTGACACTATTCCATAAACCTTAAAATTATATCAAACTAAACCAAAAACAGTTTACATATATATAAGAAAGACAGTGAGCTCCTCCATCAAAACATTACAGGTATCCTGAATCCAGGCTTCTCCAAAATAGCTTGGACCATTAAATTTTTTTTAAAAATGGTACTTTGACAAAATGTATTCTATATATGCAGTTCAGTGACTGTTCAGTGAAAGGAGATTTAGAAAAAAATGTTCCCCCCTTCTCTGTGCTTATAAAATTTGCGTCAGAGCCGGTCAAACGAGAGCAGCATCGCTAGAGCATTGAGCGCAATGGCGCTCTCTGCGCTAGTGGAGCCAAATTTCCTTGTTAAAATCTGGAAGTTCAACTCTTCAAGTTACAAGAGGTGGCTTTTTACCTCAAAAAATATTTTTGAATTTAGTTGGCCGCACCTTCTAACCAACTGTAGTTTCACCCGGAAATCCCTTAATGGGAAAACCTGCTCAGTATAGATGTGCTGACAACTCCTGAAAATACATGGATACAAGATAGCTCAAGGGAGAGACAAGACAGAGGAGTATATGGCGTCGCACAATCTATTGTGAATCAAACTGTGTTAACACTTCTTTTGCATAAATCAATAAATGCATTTTTTTAAAGGCTTTTTACCTCCCCTTGCAAGGTTCTCACCTTGCCTCATGGCAGGAGGGGCCCTGGGTAGCTGTCTAAGTGGTTCCACTACTGTGGATAAAAATCAGCACAAATCTAACAAGGGAATAAATAAACCAGGCCTTTATATTATCTTTTTAAAAATGCATAAACTAGAATACAACAGTTGTTATTTATGTGAATGTTCATTTTTCAGATTACAGGAAAAAAATATGTTCTTACCTCTCAATATCAGTGAGTCTAGAAGAATCTCTGAAACCTTTAGCAAATGGATTGCTATCAATTTTCAGTTTGGTAATCTATTAAAGTTGAAAATAATAAAGAGTTCAACCTCTGGTACAGATAAATAAAATACTTTACCAGTGGTGCAGAACACATAATTACTTTGCACAATGCATGCACCTGTAAATATGCATCTACTGTATCTGTATTGGAGTCAAAAGTTTCATAAATGGCAAACATAATAGCATAATTAAGGTGATATCACATATACTATAAATATACTCTGTTCATGAGAAGGGTAAAAGAAAATTTAACTGAAAAACTATGCTATTTGCATAAATACTTAAATTTGATATTGGCCAATTTTCCTTGCAAATTTTCTCCAGCCTGGAAGATGCTTGCACATGTTAGTTTTTAAATATTGCCAATTAGATCAAATATTTTGCTATATTTTGCATATTTTTATTGTCTTGTTCTTCACTTCAGGTTTTGTGGCTCTTGAGGTGTGGACAGTGTTAAGGTGCCCATACACAGGCCAGTATATACTAATGGCTCAACCCCCTCAGACCAATTCAGCCATTTATTGGCTTCTCTGAAGGCTTCTCTGAACACTGGGGAATTTTAACAATTCAGTTGTGCATGGACCATATCATATGGTTAATGTATTCCTGTATGCTTAGGCCCATATTATTATCTGCTTGTTCAATGCTAAACATAAATAAGGGGCAGATTCACTAAATTCACATGAATGATTCGAAATTCGATCAACTTTTTTAAAAGATAAAAAATTTTGAATATTTTTGAAGGCTACTTCAACCATCGAATTTAGAAAATTCGATCGAATCGAATGATTAGAATAAAATGCTATTCGAATATTCGGCAGTCGAATTACTTGCCCTTTAAATTTTTATTCGACTGCCTAGTTTGCCAGATTAAACCTACCAAATTGCTATTAAACCCTATGGGAAGCTCCCATATGGTTTTTTTTAGCATTTTTAGATCAAATAAAATCTAAAGATCGTTCAATAGAGCAAACAGATTTTTTTATATTCAATTTTGAAATCTGACATGGGGCTAGATATTTTGTCAATTTCCCAGCTGCCCTGGTCATGTCACTTGTGCCTGCACTTTAAGAGGGAATTGCTTTCTGGCAGGCTGCTGTTTTTCCTTCACAGTGTAACTGAAGGAGTCACAGTGGGACATGGGTTTTTACTATTGAATGTTGTTCTTAGATCTACCGGGCAGCTGTTATGTGTTAGGGAGCTGTTTTCTGGTTACCTTCCCATTGTTCTGATAATAGGCTGTTGGGAGGGTGGAATGGGAGGGGGTGCTATCACTCCAACTTGCAGTACAGCAGTAAAGAGTGATTGAAGTTTATCACATGATTTGGGGCAGCTGGGAAATTGACAATATGTCTAGCCCCATGCCAGATTTCAAAATGAAATATAACAAAAACTGTTTGCTCTTTTGAGAAATTGATTCCAGTGCAGAATTCTGCTGGAGCAGCACTATTAACTGATGCATTTTGAAAAAAAATGTTTTTCCCATGACAGTATCCCTTTAAGGCATACATTGTATGATATACATCCAGTGCAAATCAGCTAAATGAATTAATATACTGCATAAAATCAACAAATGAAAAAGGAGACTATATTTCTCAATTGTAGATAGTGTGTTAAATGGAATAAAGTACAACATAAGCAAATATTGTTAAAATTTACCTGAACATTATCATCATAACACTGATATTTTCTTAATTTTTAGTCAAGAATAAGCAGTTAAAAGCAATTTTCATACAAGTAACGGAAAGCAGAAAATACATAAATTGATTGCAATGCACCCATTTGACCTACAGTTCATCTCTGCAATGTTGGTTTCACTGCTTGGATTGAAACATGACCTTTTAATCTTAAATTATCAGATAGTTTGTTGAAAGTGTAATGTGTTTATCTCTTATCAAATAAAATGCAGTAGCATTGAATAATAAAGGTACTGTTCTTATCAAAACAATCTATGAATACAGTAGTTGTATTTACCCTTTTATATCCTAAACATCTGCTATGTTGATATACCTGTAGAAGTAGATTCATAAACACTGAGTATGTTGTGTTGCTTATTTTAGTTATAATTTTATCACCAGTTAATTTAATCAACTAATGTAAATTACAATGGGTATGGCGTCATTGAAGAGGAATTTAATGCAACTGGAGAAACTTCTTTGGATGGTTCATGATAATTTTGCATTTAAACATGATTAATGATTATGTTACTAATCAAGTCAGGATGATTCAGTTGTTTGAATGTTTATTCAGCTACTGTACAAAAATGTTACAATGTACAAGGTTGCTGATGAACATACAACCCTGCTAGCCATTTAATAATGGCTATGTCCATGGGGTGCATGACAGTGTCAATAAGAAAGCAGGCAGTTTATTTGCCAGCTTATTCGTTAACAACATCAGATGCAATGTGAACATTTGCAGTTACATTTGTTTGCCTTCTTCTGGATCACCATGTATATGGGATGTTTGTGTGAAAGTTTGATGTCAATGGATGTATTAATGAATGGGTGTTCTGCTTGCAAACAACCTTCAGATTGTGTGGCACTCTGAAAATATTGTCCACATAATTAACCTTTGACAAAACAAATTATAAAAGTAGTTTGGTAAACCACAATGTAAGAAGCAATTCCACAATACATTCCAGTCAGTATTTAATTCCCAAAATTTTTTAAACTCACCAGTTGGTTTTGATAGGCTGTAACTGCAGTAAAAACTGTTTCCTGGAATATAAATGTCCGGAACTCTTCAGATTTGAGATTCAACAAAGATGCTGTGTGGTCTTTCTTCTTAATAATATGAACTCGTGGCTGATACTTATGCATTGAATTTAGGATTATCTAAAATAAAACACCACAATTAGTTAGAAAAAAATTGTTTAAAAAGGACATCTGAGCTCAACCCATCCTCTTTTTGAAGGCTAGTATACAGTATGAACCTATAAAAATAAGATGTTATGTGGTTCTGAGCATATTTTATTTTCATTATAGTAATCCATAGGGGCTTATTTATTAAACCACAAATTTTTAGTATACAGTATGAACCTATAAAAATAAGATGTTATGTGGTTCTGAGCATATTTTATTTTCATTATAGTAATCCATAGGGGCTTATTTATTAAACCACAAATTTTTCTGGACAAGTTTTTCAAGACTTTTACTCCGAAGCTGCTAAGAATAAAAAAAACTCCAGCTAAAACCTGTCGATGTCACATAAAAGTCAATAGCAGATGGTCCCTTTTACAACTGGAAGATGTTTTTTGCCTTCACAATGATTGAAGGTTTCAGGGTTTTTGACGCTGTTTTTCGTTAGTGGTCTCCATTCAATAATCTAAATAATTTGAGTTGTTCTGGTAATAGTTTGAAGAAGTTGCAAGATTCAAATTCTTGCACAATTTTGACAAGTCTTTGCCTGCACAGACAATTTTTGATAACAATTTATAGCAAATTAAGCCAGATCTTGGTTGGGAGTTACGTTGAATTTTTATAATTAATATAATGGGAAAATTTGAGTTTTAATAAATAGCCCCTTAAATGTTGACTGGTCCAGATAGAAGTACTCTTCTGAAACTTCTGGAATGTGTGTTTGAGAATATATAAATGTATAATGGAGTTTTATGTATTTACACACCTCACAAAAATTAATGCAAGGAACAAAATGACAATAACGTGGCTATACCAATTGCCAATTTGATAAAGAGGAATCCCAAAAAATTTTAATACAGCAATGTAAAACTGTACTTCATAATGTCAGTTAATGGGAATTAAAAAATATAAACACAATTTATCTTTTTAATTGTTACAAAATACTTGGTGTAGCAAATGTACACTATTAAATATAACACATGTAAACAAGACTTAGAAGAAACGTCTTGGCCCAATATAATCTACACATGAGTGCTGAGAGAGTTGTTTCAGTACCAGATTGACTAGTATAATATTTATGGATTATTTTATCTTTTATCACTGCACTTTTCAGAAAATTATCATTGCCAACTTCTTGGATTATTGGACCTTGGAGGTAGTACAGGGCATCACAAGTAATGTTTTCTGTAGACCAGCCATTTAAATAAACACTTGAAACATACAGTTTACAGTAACATTTATATAGTATCTAAGTATGCTGATGGGCAGTACTTTGCACATGGCACTCTTTACCCTAGGTCCAGACCTGTGTATTATAGACAATACATTTATATTTTACTGTACTGTTTATTTTTTTCTGTATCTGCACAGTGTCTGACCTAGCCTTCTAGCTCAGATATGTATATACCTACATGTCCGTGCTGATCCAGCTCATTGTTTGTCAGTTTCACTTTTTCAAATGAGACCATTTGTTTCAGAAGTTGCTCCCCAGTGAATGGAGAGTCAGGATGAACATAAAGCCTGAAAGAAAATAAAACTCTGATTCAACCTAGGTGTATAGAGAAATAGAACTAGATTGCTAGAACTCTGGAGTACACATACTACCCCACCTCATGTAACAAAGTTTAACTATCCTTAACAATTAAATGTCACAAGTAACATTACTAACATAAAACTAAGAATTACATTTATCAGTATATAACTAAATAATTTTAATAATATATTTATAAAAATAATTGCTATTTAAAACAGTATCTAGATATTTACAATGTCTGAAATATTGGTTCCAACTCCAGAAGCAATGTAGCGGGAGGCAGATGAGGTCCATTTATTTAATACTTGACAATGTTTACAAGCCCAGACCCTTAACAAATGATATGTCTTATGATTTTTGGAGCTCCCTCTTCATTGAGTGCAGGACTCTTTGTCCTCCACAGATGGCAGTCCTGATCAGCTATTTCAGTTATGCAACCTTTAGTTTTTGTACTTGTATGCTATCTAATTAAATGTATTTACATATAATGCTTGCAGCTATTATTACTGTTTTTTTCTTTCAATGGATCTTCTCTGGAATCTGGAACAGTTTCTTTGTAAATGTTGTTGCATCTTATTTTTAATTCAAGGTGAAGTGACAATCACATATGTGTATTAAATTTAAACTGACTCTAAAGTACTTTCCCTACTTCTAGGGAAGTACCTTTCAAAGAACTAGAAGGAGTTAAAAATTATTATGGCAAAGGTTAAACAGTTATTCCATTTAATGATGTACAAAATCCTAGATGCAACATTTTTAGAAAAATGTTGAATACCTGGGCTGCATCTTTCATGGAGGTATGCTTAGTATGGGTTTATTGATGGAATCTCAGTCTAAAGCTGGCCATAGAAGGGTAATAGTATATTATATTTAAATGCATTAGTTTGGGACAGTCTGCTATAAGCTATAAAATGAAAGCAATAATGTTTAATTATATGGTGCTAGTGTAATGCTTCTGAAACAAATACACTACTACTTGGGGAGATTAGTTGCCCAGTGACAAATCTCCTCTTCATCGGACGACTAATCTCCCCCAAATACCTTCCCGTCGGCTGGGATGTAATCACCGATGGGATAGCACTCAGATATCTTCAGCTTTCCGAAGTCGCCCATAGTTTCAACTTCGTGTGACTTCGGAAAAACTAAACGATCTGAGTGCCATCCCATCGGAGATTTATATTCTAGCTGGCGGGAAGGCATTTTGAGGAGATTAGTCGCCCGAAGAAGAGGCGATTTGTCTGAGGTAGGCTTGCCACCTTTTCTAAAAAAGAAATACCGGCCTTCCCATGTTTTTATGGTTTTTCCCTATACTTAACATAGCAATCATGCAACATTTTTACCGGACAGGTGGCAACCCTAGTCTGAGGGCAACTAATCTCCCCAAGTAGCAGAGTGTGCCATCACCCTTAACCAGTGCAGGTTAACAGTAAAATATTTTTAAATGCATACAAAACCTTTTCATTATTGGACCTTAAGCAGTAAATGCAAAGTGGTTATGCCTACCTAGCAGGTAAAGGAGGGTCTGCTTTTCCAGCCACCAGCCATGAAGATCTGTGATATGCATATCTGTATCTTTTATTGTCAACTGGAACAATGTCCATTAAGACGATATATTTGGCATCTGCATCCACTCCAGAAAAGGAAACCCTGATTGTAGGAAACATTCTCCTAAAACACATATTTTGTTTTTTTATTTGTGGATAGCTATGTAGCAATTACTTTGCATATTTAGTAGCAAAGACAATAATTATTATTTCCTTTGGTGTTCCATGACCATATAAAGACACAAGGCCCCCAGCTGAGTGGTTTTATATAGGTGAGGGAACTGTGAAGTGATTTATAATGTTCTTTTAAAACAAGGTGTACACTACAATACTGCACAAGTCATGTGACATAAATTACATCATAAACAGTGACTATAACTGATTACATAACTAAGCTACATTTATACACACACACGTGACAGAAGACAATTCTACTAAAATCATATATAAGATTGCTAGTGTTGATTAGGCTTGCCCATACAATGGGCAGTCTGGGCATTAGCCCTATAGTAGAATGGGAAGGTTTGGAGAGGTAAGGTGGGTAAAAATTATATACAGTGGTGTGAAAAACTATTTTGATTTCTTATTCTTTTGCATGTTTGTCACACTTAAATGTTTCTGCTCATCAAAAACCGTTAACTATTAGTCAAAGATAACATAATTGAACACAAAATGCAGTTTTTAAATGAAGGTTTACGTTATTAAGGGAGAAAAAAAACTCCAAATCTACATGGGCCTGTGTGAAAAAGTGATTGCCCCCCTTGTTAAAAATAACTAAGAACAAAAGTAATTGAGATCTATCAGTCTGGTAAAGGTTATAAAGCCATTTCTAAAGCTTTGGGACTCCAGCGAACCACAGTGAGAGCCATTATCCACAAATGGCAAAAACATGGAACAGTGGTGAACCTTCCCAGGAGTGGCCGGCCGACCAAAATTACCCCAAGAGCGCAGAGACAACTCATCCGAAAGGCCACAAAAGACCCCAGGACAACATCTAAAGAACTGCAGGCCTCACTTGCCTCAATTAAGGTCAGTGTTCACGACTCCACCATAAGAAAGAGACTGGGCAAAAACGGCCTGCATGGCTCATTCCAAGGCGCAAACCACTTTTAAGCAAAAAGAACATTAAGGCTTGTCTCAATTTTGCTAAAAAAACATCTCAATGATTGCCAAGACTTTTGGGAAAATACCTTGTGGACCAACGAGACAAAAGTTGAACTTTTTGGAAGGTGCGCGTCCCGTTACATCTGGCGTAAAAGTAACACAGCATTTCAGAAAAAGAACATCATACCAACAGTAAAATATGGTGGTGGTAGTGTGATGGTCTGGGGTTGTTTTGCTGCTTCAGGACCTGGAAGGCTTGCTGTGATAGATGGAACCATGAATTCTACTGTCTACCAAAAAATCCTGAAGGAGAATGTCCGGCCATCTGTTCGTCAACTCAAGCTGAAGCGATCTTGGGTGCTGCAGCAGGACAATGACCCAAAACACACCAGCAAATCCACCTCTGAATGGCTGAAGAAAAACAAAATGAAGACTTTGGAGTGGCCTAGTCAAAGTCCTGACCTGAATCCTATTGAGATGTTGTGGCATGACCTTAAAAAGGCGGTTCATGCTAGAAAACCCTCAAATAAAGCTGAATTACAACAATTCTGCAAAGATGAGTGGGCCAAAATTCCTCCAGAGCACTGTAAAAGACTCGTTGCAAGTTATCGCAAACGCTTGATTGCAGTTATTGCTGCTAAGGGTTGCCCAACAAGTTATTAGGTTCAGGGGGCAATTACTTTTTCACACAGGTTTGGATTTATTTTCTCCCTAAATAATAAAAACCCTCATTTAAAAACTGCATTTTGTGTTTACTTGTGTTTACTTGTGTTATCTTTGACTAATAGTTAAATGTGTTTGATGATCAGAAACATTTTGTGTGACAAACATGCAAAAGAATAAGAAATCAGGAAGGGGGCAAATAGTTTTTCACACCACTGTATGTAGCTGGAAAAAAATCCTGCACTCCAATGGTATAGAAAGGCTAGAATGCATCATACTATGACACCCCTTTGGCCTTACAACATTTATTTACTGTGCTTTAGTTAACCCCAATACTTTAATTTGGGACTCCCAGGGGCGCTGCTAATGTGAGGCGCAAATTAGAAATTGCGGCAAAAAAGCTGCTCTTGGTAACTTTTTCAATTGGAATGTCAGCTCTGCTTGTTCAAAGAGCGCAATTGTGCTCTCTGCACTAGTGATGCAGCCCCCCTACACCTGCTATGGTGCCGGAAATGGTATGTGCCAGACGCAAGTGGGGGGCGGCGGCATCATAAAGTCTGACTCAGGGCGTCATGCAGCCCCGGATCTTGCCAGGCATATTTGAACATTCCTTAATGTAACTTGGAGTCCAGACATA
The DNA here is from genome assembly GCA_024363595.1 of Xenopus borealis. Classification (NCBI taxonomy): domain Eukaryota; kingdom Metazoa; phylum Chordata; class Amphibia; order Anura; family Pipidae; genus Xenopus; species Xenopus borealis. The sequence goes on along the minus strand of CM044442.1, from coordinate 55,919,345 downwards.
TAAAATTCATTCATACAAGGGATTTCCCTACTCTACCTGCAAACACCATGAATGAGGAACAGAGACTATGGAAAAATATTTGCCAAAGTCAGCCTCTCTCATTCCTCAGATCAACACAAGATTGTCTTTTCTAACTTAGCCAGCAACTGTATTGAACTTATTTTTATATTACTCATGATTGACATATAATCTATAGGTATAGAGGGCCTAATTGACATCTGGGCAAATGCTCAAACTATGCATCTTTCTCTGGTACACTTATATATATCACATACAGCTGCATCACCTATCTGACTTAAAATGCTCATATTAAGTCAGATAGACCAAGCTGGGTATAATATTTTCCCATGACCCTGGCCTGAAGGCCTGAAAAGTGCATTTCCAAATCTGTGAAAAGGAATGTACATAGCCTACTACTGCTGCTTTCTTGCAAAATATACATAGGCTGTAAGAAAGGCACATCAAACTTACATTATTTGCAAATTGTAGCATTTTAAATGTCTTCCCTCCTATACCAAAGCACAGGTTTATTTCTGGCTGTTATCTATATATAATTTCTCTATGTGATTTCCCAAAATGTTCTCTGGTGGGCACTGTGGGCTCAAGGAGTCCTAGTCCACCAATGCCATTAACTCTACCTCAAAGCTGCATGTAGGCAAATGCAATGCCAAGGCATGAATAAATGGTTTGAATTGACATTACAACAACTGAAAATACTTTTCTCTCCATACTAATGGAAATTGCCGCAAACAAAATGCTTTACAATTAGAGAACTGGTGTAATTGCCTGAAAATACTAAATAAGGAATTGTTGAGTATTTACTCAGAGAGAACATGTTAAAATTTAAATATTAATATTGATTAAGCCTGATAGATTTGTTGTAAAATTGACAAAGTGCTCCATCTGCCAGCTGATAACTTTCTCCGGAAACCTCCTAACCTGCTAATGACAAAGTTCCCCATTTGCCTACAACCTTAGTTTCCCCTTAGTTAAGTTTTACCTTGGGCAAATATACATATATGTACCTATCCTTTGGCTACAATCTTGTCAGTAGCTCACCTGCCAGACTTTGTGATGATCATTTCTGTCCCCAGGTCATGGAATTTGTCCCATAGCTCCTTTGTTTCTAGAATGCAGGAGATCTTAGCCATCTCTTCACTGGGAATGATTGGTGTGGTAGGGATTAAAGGCTCAGTAGACAGCGATGAAGGGCTATTAGTGAACTCCCCAAGAGAATCCACAATGGAAATGTCACCAATGGGCTGGCTGCAAGATGACTTCTCCACAAATTGTTCTAAGGAAATGGAAAACATATCATAATAATAATACAATTGAAACATAAAGAAGGTATATCCAGACTAGAGTCAAGTCATAATAATTCTCCATCCCTTAATTTACCGACAAAGAAGGGGTGTCTAACCAGTAATTTTCCAGTTCTTCACTGTATTCAGCTCCCAGGAACTCCTGTTATCAGAGCAATACTAGCAATTGTTATTCACATAACAATTGTAAGGTTGCAGGTTGGATATCCAAGGATTAAATCGCATACAGAATCTCACAAATATCACATATTTATATGTAAACTGCATTTTCATGTACATTGATTTGAAATCAGGAATGAACATTTGAGGGACTGCACAGTGGAACTGAAGAAGACAAAGAAGTACAAAATAATTTTAAAAATTACATAAACCAATATAGTTGCAAAATTTTAAAAATGTGGCCCGTAAGAAGCAGATTTTGCTTAAGCTTTTCACACTGTTCCATTTGAATGTAAAAAATAAGGTGGCCTGGACTAGAGGAAAGAGTTTGTACTGTTGCAGAAAAATTAATTTTTTTAACCTATAGAGAAGTGCCACAGGTTATACCATTGCACACAATGAATGCAATGGGCATATAAAAACGTTCTTGATATTTTCAGATTACAATAAGCATTGAAAGTTGAGAACTAGAGTATGACATTTACTCACATAAAGACGTGAGCATAATGGCAGAATGGAAAGTGGAATGGGCTCATTGTGTGAAATTGTGTACCTTGGCTATAGTAACAATCTATAGGTATAGTTTGAGAGGTATGGCAGTTAGCTCATAAATTATTGAAATTGATTTAGGGGTGATATATGTACAACTCCTTGCAAAACTTGTTGCAAGGGCTAAATGAATTTGCATGTATAAAAAAAAAGTTTTGTTTTAATGGGAAGAAAACATAATTATGTATATAAGTAAATACACGATTAGGCCTCTCTTTGAGAATGATTTTACTGAAACTGGAGCATGTCCAAAAAGGTAACTGTGTTAAAAAGGGTGACCTCATTTACAAAGTGAATTTAAAAAAATCCACTCCATTTTATTTTTATAGGATGCTGTTGATGACAAAAGGATGTCCACTGAGGAGATTAGGTTTTTGCCATGACAATTTAAAATTAGTAAGAAAGTAAGCTCATAAATTAGCAATTCAGAAGTAAAATTAAAAAGTGGATTGGGTACATTTCTAGCATAAGTAAGTAGTAGTTAATGATCCACAATTAAATCTGGTTGGCATTTTTCAATTCTGGACTGTGCTGCCAATTAGGCTGATGAATTTCTGCATTGTCTCTGAAGCTGTAGGGTGGTTTGAAAAATGTGCACTTGATGAACGTATGTTTTTTTACCTAAATCTTTCAAGCCAGTAGTGCTTACATACTGCTTGTTATAAGAATGTTAGTATACAGGTATAAAAACTATTACTGGAAAGTTTGAGACCTGGAGTTTTCAATTTCCATTTCTTAAGGCTACTAAAACATTTTAAAAATTAATTGTTTTGTTACCAACATGAAATTGTGCTAGAATATGTACCATTGAATACAGGGTGCTACTGTATTATTAAAGAGGAAAAATAATAGCATTATTATAGCATATATAATTTGGAACTTTATAAATAATTGCTTTACAGACAATAGTTTGAAGAAGAGAAGAGGGGCAAGTATATCTAAACAATAGATAAATGTTGTTCATTTGGGATCCTTGTTTGGGACTGTTTTCACTAAATGTGGACCAAAAAAGCTAAACCTCATAGAATGCCTGCAAATAAATTTAAAAGCCTTATTTTTGCATTGTTTGTACTAATAAAAGTGCTATGTTGCAACTGTCAAGGAAAAGGCTTAAATATATGTAGGATGCATAATTAAATACATTTAACTATTTCAAATGCAGAAATACAGAAAATCTATCTCATCCTCTTTTTATTCTGTAGCACCTCCTTTTTTTTTATTAATTTAAAACTTGGTGGCACTGTATAAAGAAGTCATGATGTTAAGGATGACTATTTTATTAAAAGAGGATAAAAAGATCATTGCTCTCATACACACATTTTTATGTTTCTTAGAAATGAATAACTATCCACTAGTTCATAAGGAAAAATGGGCAATTTGTTATGTCATATTTCCATGTTTCCACTAATAATGCCATATTACAAGCACATACAGTTGTATCATGAAAGCTTAGCTTCATTTTGATAAAAACTATTGTTTTCTAGATAATAAAGCATTTTTTGTGCTTTTGGTATAAATAGTTCTTTTAAAAATACAGGTGAATAGGGTGATCATACTTCTCTCCAAGCATTAGTAATGCCAAAATATTCTATTAATTGGCAATGGCTGGAGTAAATATAATTTACAATAAATCAAATGGCATCTATGCCTCAGTCAACATATCACTCTCTTTGTTGGATGGATCTCAAAATGTATGTTACAAAATGGGAACCCCAACATGGTATAAAAACATCGTGTAACAGTAACCCTAAACATATTTGTGCTTGAGATATGAGTGCTATGGTATGGGAGTTACAATGATTAAAAAAGTAATGTGTGGGAAACTGCATAACAATCCGCATGCTGAGAAAAGTCTTCCTGCCTTCTTTTTAAATAAAAAATGAGAGGTGAGAATGAAAGTGCGACAAAAAGCGAAATAAACGGATGCTTGAGCCTGGTGAAGCATGTAGAAGATAATAGCTTTTTTAACAAGAACCTTTATTTCATCTTTAAGTCCACTTTCTCCTCGTCATTTTTAGAGGCTGCATAGAGCATGGTATTGAAGTCAAGATATTTATTAAAAATGAAAATAAAGATATGCAGCAAATTGTGTTTAATTGAATTTGTACGTTACCTGTAAGTTAAAGTAAGACGCCCCCAACTGTAGTTGAGTCAGGGGATACAGAGCAGTTTGGGCTTGTTTTGTTCTTATTCAAATACCCAATGTATTCACAGCAATAAAGCCATGTTCTAATAGAAATCATGAGCAACTTAGACGTAAGTTGCAAAGTAAAAGTTGAAATGCAATAAAGACTTAAAGCACTAGATTAAATAAGGATGAACGGTTAAATTGCTGACACCCGTGTTCATTAAAACACTGAGCTGTACTGCATTAAAAAATGGAAAATTTAATTTACAACGAAGCAATTTTCTAAGCGATCCAAATCTCAAATAAGAACGCACAAAACGAAAATTCCTTCAACCAAACGATACGGTTATGGTATTTAGATATTTGCGGCAGTTTTCCTTTATGAAATCTCTGCGTACAAACGTTCCTCTCTACAGTTACTTTTTCTACCCCGTGTAATGAGAAGTTTGCAGAGAGCGCTCGCGTCGCCACTTTCTTACTAAACGCCTGAGGCCAACTCCCAGAGGATATATCGCAATCGAAACATATTAGATACTTTTTGAATTCGTATTCTGGAGGCCTAGAAGGAGAGGGCCAACGCCTAGCATTTTAACAAGAAAATGTGTCTTATTTTGCTTCTCATCCTCAAGGGAAGGAGAAGCCGTGTCTGTATGATAATAATGAATAATAACTGCACAGTAGTATCCGAAGAATGACAAAAAAAGTCCAATGGAAATCACTATTATAAGAATTATTAGAAACACTGTATCTAACGCACAGACACAAAATACCGACAATACACAAGTGCACAGAGTGGCAGGTACACTTAAAACACAGGTATAGTCTCTCCCTAGGACGTGCATTCATCACATTCATGCAGTGAAAAAGCTAGGTTAGGATTGGCCAGCAATGGGTTAAGCGGGTGCCTTACCAAGTGGTTTGATTGTGCTCTCCTGTGCCTCTTTGTCCTTGGGTGTCCCACTTGACATTAAAGCCGCTATGGAGAAGGCGTTGGCCCTTGAGGAGAGCTGGGGTTTGGGAGAAGGAGTGTATTCCATGCTGGTCACACGGATCAGAGCAACAAGTAGGGAGCGCAAAACAGACGATGTACAATAAATATTTGAGCTGAAACTAAGCAGAAAATTAGACTGCTCCTATGGGCACATATGTGCATTATTCATTCAAAAAGGAGATCCATTTCCAAAGGTTGTTGCTTTCGTTGGCTATTGGTCACAAAATGTGAAATAGCGTAGGTTTGAGCTGTGACAGTGGCCAGGAGATTGACTGGAGGAGTAGACTGGCTGCCTGCGTGGGGAGTAGCTGTTTCACACTGTTCCCATTCTCAGCCACCGCTTCCTTAATTTGATGGCCACACAGCAGCACAGATGCTATCTTTCTCCTGGCCAATTGGAGCCCTCCAGCGTCACATCTGCTTGATACAGCTGATAAGTGTTTGGGAGGTGGTGGTTGGAGCACAAGGCAATGAATGAAAGGCACAAGAGGATGGAGAGGGGGCCAGATAGGATCAGCGGAGCTACTTCATTTTCCCACTGGGCCCCGAGATAAAAAAAAAAACGTTACCAAAACTGCACACGTGACACTAAGCAAAGGGTGGGGCTTTTAGTAACCTAATGATGCTCATCTGTAATCCGTCTCATTAGCTGATCAAATAGAGAACAGTATTGTATGTGAGTTTAGTAAAAACCTTACTTTCTGGTGGACGATTTCCTTCCAGAAAAGAAATGGACGGACGAGCTTAATCCTTAATGATCCAGCAAAGATAAAAGAAGGTCAAGTTATTATGAATTATTAACATTCATCTATGTCTGTTAGTAACAAAATGTCTTTCCTCACCTTGCAAAGTTTGCAAAGTATGTCAATTCGTTTTTTTCACTCTTCCTTCATAGGGATTCTAATTCTGATTTCCCCCACATGACGTTCAAAACGTTCCTTCTCATAGGAGCGATGATACAAGTTCAGCATGGTGCATTTCAGTTAATTGCCTGTAAAATCAGTTTTAACAACTGGCTAACTCACAGCAAATACTAGCTTGTATGATCCTTCATATGATTACCAGGAAAGTCCTAATATGGATTTAATTGCCTATTTGCTAAATGTATAGTTTATCTTTTAAATAGATAAAATTGCCTTTAATATTAGTATTAGTGCTTTGACTGTCCCTAAGGAAAGATTAATTTCGTTAATCCTGTTTATGACAACTGCTGAAGTCCTAATAAAGTATTAACTGCCTACTGTTCAAATGTATAGTTTAGCTTTTAACTAGATCAAATGATCTTTAATGAATGTATTTATTTCCACTTCCAGCGCCAAAACAGATCAGTAAACACCCATCAATGTGGCGCGTCTCTGTCTTACCTGTTGCTGGTTACATTCAGATTAGTGTCCCCAAATGATGTCTGCTGCCTAATGAAACGAATTAACTAATTTCTCCACGAACACGCGCTGACATTATATAAGGCACAAGTTGCTGTACTTCCGTACAACAAAAAAGACTGGATAGAATGAAACAAAATTATAACATATTACAAATATATATATATATATATCGTTTTTTCTTCTCCCTGACGAAGGTTCCTGTGAGGAACCGAAACGTAGGACCTAATAAACCTTCACCTTTGCTTTGATTTTTTGTTTTTGTCAACTGTGGAATTATATATATATTTATTTTGTACTTTGGATTGTGTCTTTTTTCCGTCCAAAGCATTAGCTGTGCTGCGAGAACTATCAACATACTGTCCATTGAAACTGCATTGCAAATAATATTAGGAGGCATGTTTCATCTTCGGAGTCATTTGGGAAAAGTAGTCTGGGTTATTAAATAATATTAAATAAATAATATTTAATATTATTAAATAATACGATGGCATTTGTCAGAGAAATGCTATGCAATATTAATTTAAAAGCTCTGAATAGGTGCTACATACATACTAATCATAAAAAGATTTCCAATAGCTTGATTGAGATTAATACATACAGAAACATTGCATATCTGATACTTTACCTAATTACATGTTTTATTATAAAACATTAACGTTTTATTAATTGCTAAATTAAGATTTGCATTGTATGGGCGACTGTGATGGTGGACAGTGCAGGGATGTTATAGCATAATAGCACTGAAGTGGATTTGGGCAAAATCCGATTATGAAATCCGTTTATGTTATTGCGGGCTATTAGTGCGAATGGAAATTTGTGGTTGTAGCATTATAGTCTGTGTTTTCGTCCCATGTCCCTTGGTCGCTCGAGTTCCCAGCCTGCTCCACCAGACCATGGGAACACTAACCATGGCCCAAATCCCATTGCAGGTACATGGGGACATTTGTTTTCTTACAATGACATATCTCTGGTAAGTGTCATGATTTTTTCCTTAAAGTCAACACATCATATCGCCACCTATTTAGTGCCGTCACTCATTCCTGACAGCATGTTTTTTTAAGGTTTTTTTTTTTTTTGTAACCAAAAACAATGATACTGTAACAATTCTATGAACTGCTCTAACAATGCTAAAACAATCAGATGAAATGCAAGTCATAATTTCGCCATCCATACACTGCAAAAGCTATTATTAATAAATATAATGCATAATATAAAGCAATATCCAACACTGCTGTTATAGTTATTACTAGTCGACAATTTTGTATCTATCTATATACATCTATCATCTATATACCTACGTATTTATTTATCATATGTCTAAAACTTTAACTTTTTTTGGAAATATTGCCTGCTTAGATTTTAGCAGTAAAAAAACCCACTAGTTTTATTTTCATTGCAAAGTGCCTGAAATTCTCAGATAGGGTTTTACGCAAACCCTACAATAAGCTAGTTTATGAGAATTCCCTGCCAGACAGACACGGTGCCCATTGCATCCCAGGCGCTAAAACAGACTGCATTTCCTTTGTGAGATAGTAGGGCTCAGGCCCCGGGGAAGCCTTTCTCTGTCCAGTGTGTGTGATAAGGAAACGACTTCTGTCTAGACACTTGTGTTTGTTGTACCTCACTCATTTTCCCTGCCTTCCTCATCTGCTTGTCATTTATCCTAATTCTATTAGTCCTCACGTTTACACTAACTAAGGCTACAATTCAGCACATCAGCAGTTATACTGACAATTTTAATATTCTCCCACAATATTTTATAAATATTGTACATGGTAAAGTGAAGTGACTTATTTGCTCTTAATGAAGTAGACCTTTTGCTAGTTGTCTTTGTGTTCAATTGCATAGCTTTTGCAGTCTGTGGCGCACTCCCCAAAGAGGGGAACACCTTGTTTCTCTACTGTATTAGTTGACAGTAGGAAATAAACATTTCCAGCAGCAATTAATTCAGTCACCAGAAACGCCTCTGCTCTCCTCTGCATCGCCAAAATACTTTTCCCCATTTTCTTGGAGGGCTGTCTGGAAACATATTGGTGGGGAGTAAGCAAATTAGGGGTTATGTAGAAAGCAAATATAACAAACTAACTGCAGTTGGTAAATTACAGCCATCTGCAATCAAGTCTTGTTCTTTAAGGGCAACAGCTATGAATTATGTAGGAAAATAACTAGAGCTAAGTGGGGGTACTGTATACATATTATACATTTTAAAACAGATTTTGATAGATTTATGTTCATCCCTTTCCCTGTATCTGCCTTTGTTTGTGTTCTCTCAAACAGTGTTTTCCAACCTACGCATAGTTCTATTTTATTGCGTCACATAGAATAAAAATATATCGCTTTGGAGGAACGTCTGATACAAATCCCCCTTCTTTAGATTATAATTTAATTTTCTTTATTTAAATTGACTTGTATTAAAATAGCAATCAGGGTTGATTTAAAAGTACAATGCAGTTTAGACTCAGTAAACCTGTTATGCCATGATAATGATCCCAAATATTGTCAACAAACGTCAATAAAAAGGCGATTTTATTTCAATAAACAGTTTTTAAACACTTTGTATGATAGGGCCAGTCGCAGACTAAGAATTAGGTTCTGGCTTCTGTGTCTCTTACATTGCATGAGCCTGGCCAGGACTCAATTCTTATGGGCACCTGTTGCTGGGTTTTGTAATCACATTTAACTTGGTACAAGATTTCCTCATTGTGTTACAAGCGGCCAGTGTTACGCCCTGTTTGTGCTCAACTTGTAAACTAATCTTCACTATATTTCTGGTAATTAGTTCGTTTTTCTTTCTGTTAAAAGGGAGATGGTAGTTAACGCTAATACCTTTGACTTCTCCAATGACCAGCTTAGCACAATAATGTACATGAAACGTGCATGTGGTATTCAAAGATTGCCCAGCTGGTGAACTGTTTATTTTCTAGCTGTCTACTTTATCACTTGTCATCTACAATATATTTCCCTTTCTAACACTATGTTTATAAGTTGTCTAATTGTCCACATTGCTGAAAATCAGACAATGCCACATTATGTTTTCAGTATTTGTTTTATAACTCTTTCTTTGGTCTTGTTCTAGTGCCTCTATATATGAAAGAAGGGACTGCATTATAAAACAGCACTGCTGAAATGTACAGGAATATTGGGAATATGGAAAAATGGTTGGAACAACAGGCTCTAGGCTCAATTACCACCACAAAATCCATACAACTTGGTGTTAACAGGAAAAATAATTGGTGGGTTGCTACCCAAATTAATAAATGCCCCAAAAAGCTAGCACCACTCTCTTCCTCAAAAACTTGAAACAAAAACAAAAAAGGGTGCAATCTCCATTACCCTATCTCTGTTTTCTCTCCCCCAACTTTCCCAGTCCTCATAAGGGAAATTTTAACTTTTATTTAAACAAAATCAAACAAGAAAAAAAGAATTTAAGGGTGTACTGCTGGTCCACCTCAATTTTTCTCATAAATTAAGTACGTTTCTATGACAGTATGAAATGTACAATAAGGTTTAGAATGAATGAGGTGCATGAAAGGAGATATATCTAGGCACTAAATAAACCTGGTGATCTGCAGAGAGTACATGATTTTTCAGGCAGTGAACTACATTGTTTTATATTTACATGCAACAATTGAACTTGTAGAATAATAATAGCCAGGGTCAAATACAACTAAATATGCACATTATAGGTGCATATTTTACAGGGAAATCATTCCACTACGGCATATTTCAGAATGACATACTATTATAGGATCTGTGGAATTGGGGAGAGGTCCCATGTAATATTAAGGTCTTGAATTAGATAGATATCAGAAAAAAATCATAATACATCCTGAATTAACTTGTGCTTTTTTCAGCAAAATGTCCCTTCCAAGAATAACTGAAAAAATATAATATGTAGATTCACAATTTTGTTAAAATAGTATCCTATCAACTTCTTATTGCTATGTACATCAAGCATGGTGATAAATGGCACTGAAGTAAATATATATATATATTATTTAGAATGAGAACTCAAATTTCTTTTTGCAACGTGTCAAATTTTAGTGAGATACAGTGTATACTATAATTTGAAACAATTTGTTATTGCTTAACATTGCTTGGAGATAAGACTGAATACAGTTTAGTGGTGTTTATTTATGCAAAAGCCTTAGGGCAATACAATTCCCAGTTTAGACCTCAAGGACCTAGAGTTGAAAAATTAAAGCTGCTTTCTTTTTTCTGCGATTCATTTTCACAGAAAAAAACAATGATAATTAACAATATTAACCTCACTGTAAGGTGTCTGGTGGGAATTTGCAATGTTTAGATTTGCAGTATCTTTAAAATGTGATTGAACTTGGATAATAAATTATAATTTAATACATTGACATTTTTTTGCATTTTTGCCTATGATCTATAGAATTGCCTTCTTTAAAATGTGATTGAACTTTGATAATAAATTATAATTTAATACACTGAGATTTTTTTTGCATCTTTGCTTAAAGGATTAGTAATATAATGTACTGTTGCCCTGCACTGGTGCTTAAGAAACACAACTGTAGTTTATACAGACCGAGTGTGTGTGGCCCTCTGACGGTAGCCAGATGTCAATCGGGCAGGGTTAAAAATCCTGTTGGATCGTGGCTGCATCTATTCGTTGATGCAGTCCGCAATTCACCCGCCCGTATTGGCTGCATTATGATCCGATTATTGGGCCCTAGGGCCCACGATCGAATATGCCTTAAATCGCACACCCCAATGTGGGCATATTGGGGAGGGATCTACTTGTTTTGCAAAAATCGACAAACAAGAGGATCTCTAAGGTGTTGTTCACCTTCCAAACACCTTTTTCTGTTCAGTTGTTTTCAAATTGTTCCCCAGAAATAAAGACTTTTTTCAATTACTTTCTTTATATATCTTTTACTGTTTTTCCAAAATCTAAGTTTAAAGTTGAATGTTGGTGTCTCTGGTGTTTGAGTCTGGCAGCTCAGTAATTCAGGCGCAGACTCTAAACTGATACCATTTTGCAACATTTAATCGATACATTTCACAGCACCATCTCTGGAGTATTAGCAACTATTGTATCAATTCTAACAGCTGTCTGTAATGAAACCAAGAGAGTCTGCTCAGCAGGGACAAAGATAAGAAATGTATCCATTAAATGGATCAGTTTAGAACAGTTGGTGGGGTCGGCGACCCCCCCTCCCAGAGCTGCTTTAGAAGGTGAAAAATTACACTTTACACTTCAATATTAGAAAAACGGTTACAAATAGAAAATAGACAGTAATAGAAAAAAGTCGTTATTTCTGGTCATCTATCTGAAAACAATTAGTTGTTTGATGGTGAACAACCCCTTTAAAGAACCCCATTGTATGCTGCAGAGCTTATCTGTTATCTGCTGTGTAACCTCTGCCTTTTCTTCTTTTTCTGCTTTGAATAGCTGCCCCCATGGCTACAAAGCAACTTGTTCATATAAACTCTAGTAGAGACTTGAGGTCGTCGATATTGGGCTGATCCGATCGTGGGCCCTAAGACCCAATGATTGGATCACAATGAAGGAGATATGGGCGGTCGGATCGCGGGATCACATTAATGAACAGATGCAACAGTATTTTTAGTCCCGTCTGGCCAACTTTTAGCCAGACATCGAATGGGGAAGTCCGTCAGAGGGCCCCATACACAGGCCAATAAGCTGCCGACTTGGACTGTCTTGTAAGTCGGTCATGTAGTTTTGCCCTAGGAGAGCTGAAAAGCAGGAAGTAGTGTTCTGGCTATTATGTTAGACATCCAGTCACTCCAGCGGTTATACATTACATTTTTACCTGACTAACTGTATTGGAGACATTTTGCACAGTCTGTCTATGCTATTGTCTAAAGTTCTTATATTCTCAAACAGGGAGCAAAGCCTTGGTGATTCGCAAGAAGCCCAGTTCGGTGTTAAGCAAACATGTTTATGGTGAGAAAGGCTGGGTTAATGTTCTTATTCTTATTCTTTAGATTGTTTTGTAGGGAACTAGTAAATGCAATCAATGTTATACCTGTTAATACTTGCAGAGACTGGTGCTGCCCTCAGCCTGTTTCTGATGTTCCAGAAGAACTTCAGCACTGTCCAAGCTTCAGTCCTTTGATTTCCAGGCCTCCTTCAGGACAACTCTTATTGATGAACTGATCTGTAGGTCTCTCCTTCATCAGATCTCCAGGTCATAGGGTTTTTTCTTCTTTCAGCAACAGTCTGCTCCACCAGTGGTTATCCCCAGTCCTGGATTTGTGGAAAGGCCACATAGGCCTAGGGTGACAGGATTTTAGGCTTAGTCCAGACGGGGAGATTCGGGGGCGATTAAAAACGCCTGCGCTTATTCACACGGAGCGGCGCGATTTTTAAAATCGCTCCAAATTGCCTCGCCAGGCAATTTGGAGCGATTTTAAAAATCACGCCGCTCCGTGTGAACACGCGCCGGCGTTTTCAAGCTATGCCGGTGCCTAGCTATTCGGGGAGATTCGGGGGCGATCCGTCGCGGCGAGAAGTCGCCAGGCGACGGATCGCCCCCGAATCTCCCAGTCTGGACTAAGCCTTAGGGGGCAGCATGCTGCCCAGCCACACCTACATTGGTTCAGAAACACTTGGGATACGCAGGAGATACTATGGTTTTTTTATTTTCCCATGCACAATTCCCATTGCTCCGGACCTGATGGTGAAAATTTGTGAATAAAAGGCCGAATATGGGGTTGATAAATGGCAATGGGCCTAGGGGTGCCTGCTATGTAAATCCGTGCATGGTTATCCCAGGTAAAGTTACTCCACCTTCGGTTTGGAATGGCAGCAGCAGAGCCATTCCTTCCTCTATGTACATTTGAAAATGCAATAAGCCAACTTAAATAAGAGTTTAAGTAGGATCTCATTGAATGTACACAACACAAAGCCTGAACATGGTTAGATTATTGAGCAGATGATTTAAATGTTTCCATAGATTATTGTCATGTAATCATCACAGTAAATTAATTTAAAATAACATTTCTCCCTATATGTGGGGTAAGTTAGCGTCAGATGAAATGTTCATATGTGCATCTGGATTTTAGGCTCTCCGTAGTGAAACTCAATTGTTTGCTTATCTGCATTTCCAGTCAAAGGTCATTGCTGCAGAGACTACATGAAAAATGCTATATTAAGTTAAGCAGCTACGTATTTTAACCTATCATAGATGTATGTATGAGTTTTTGTTGCCCAGTTTCCCAACTTAGACAAATCACTCTGCATAGTGGCAGTATCCTGCATGGAACCTATGGGTCTGCACAATTTAGTATCATCTGCAAAAATAGAAACCGTACTTTCAATGCCCACATCCAGGTCATTAATAAACAAGTTGAAAATCAAGATACCAGTACAGAGCCCTGCGGTACCCCACTAACAATACTGGTCCAGTTAGAAAATGTTCCATTTACCACCCCTCTTTGTAGTCTATCTTTTAGCCAGTTCTCTATCCAGGTACAAATACTATGTTCCGGGCCAGCATTCCTTAATTTAACCAGTAACCTTCTGTGTGGCACTGTATTGAATACTTTAGCAAAGTTTAAGTAAATCACATTTACGGCCATCCCAGAATCAAGGTCCCTGCTTACCTTCTCATAAAAAGAAATTAAGTTAGTCTGGCAAGATCTATTATGCAAAAAACCATGCTGGCACAAACTCATAGTATTGTTATTTTCTATGAAGTCCAGTATCCTATCCTTTATTAATCCTCCGAAAAGCTTTCCTACCACCGATGTCAGACTAACTGGCCTATAGTTTTGAGGCTGATCCCTTTTTGAATAGCGGCACCATATTAGCAATTCGTCTCTCGGCACCATGCCAGACCTCAATGAATCCTGAAAAATTAAAGGGATCCTGTCATGGGAAAAAATGTTTTTTCAAAATGTATCAGTTAATAGTGCTGTTCCAGAAGAATTCTACATTGAAATCCATTTCTCAAAAGAGCAAACAGATTTTTTGATATTTCATTTTGAAATCTGACATGGGGCTAGACATATTGTCAATTTCCCAGCTTCCCCAAGTCATGTGACTTGTGCTCTGATAAACTTCAATCACTCTTTACTGCTGTACTGCAAGTTGGAGTGATATCACCCCCTTCCTTTTCCCCCACCCAGCAGCCTAACAAAAGAACAATGGGAAGGTAACCAGATAACAGCTCCCAAACACAAGATAACAGCTGCCTGGTACATCTAAGAACAACACTCAATAGTAAAAACCCATGTCCCATTGCGTACTATTCAGTTACATTGAGAAGGAAAAACAACAGCCTTGCTTACTGCAATATCCTTTTCCATATCGATTTTAGCTTGCCTAATAGCTTTTTTGCATGATTTATTGGCCTCCTTGTACCTTATAAATGATTTGACTGTCCCAGCTAACTTGAAAGCCTTCAAAGCAAGTTTTTTCTTACCCACCTCAACACCAACATTTCAGTTGAACCAAAAAGGTTTTGCTTTTCAACAACGTTCCTTGCTTACAAGCAGAATATACTGACATGCATACGTATTCCCATTTTTGTTCAGTGTTTAACCATGTGAAAAGCATGCCCTTATGCTGTCAAAGTTTGCACGCCTGAAATTCAATGTTTTAGTTACTCCCTTATAGAATTGTCTCTGCAACAGAATCTCAAAGGAGACCATGTTATGATCACTATTCCCTAAATGCTCACCCACACAAATGCTAGAGATGAGTTCAGTATTATTAGTTATTACAAGATCTGAAAGAGAGTTATTCCTAGTAGGTTCTTGAACAAGCTGGGATAAAAAGTTGTCATTTAGCATATTTACAAACCTACTAGCTTTATTTGTATCGGCAACCCCATTACCCCAGTCAATGTCCGGATAATTGAACCCCATAATAATAACTTGATCTTGTTGTGAAGCTGCTTCTATTTGTAAAAGTAGCTGGGCTTCATACTCGTCACTTCTACAAGGTGGTTTTTAGCATAAACCAATGATCATTTTCTTTGTAATCTTTTTCCCAGTCAAAATCTCTACCCAGAGGGATTCCTGTCCTGTAAACCTGTCTCACTTGCTAAGGAGGCAGGCGCAAGACATTGTCTATGGTTATTAGAAAGGGTGTCTTATAGCAGTTGCTACTAAAAATTCACATCAAAACCCTGTATAGAGGCAGCAGACCCACCAACCCCACCCCCACTGCCAGGTCTGATTCCTTTATAGTTACATGGGGTGTGAGAATGGACTGTCTGACCAAAATCTGTTAGGGAATCATCCATATTTCTATTGGACAACTTCAAGATGCCATAGGGTAAGAACCACATCAGATATTTGGCTCTCCCCTGGCTGGTCTGTGTAAGCCCCTTTTATGATGGTTTGCTGACCCCCTGGGGACATACAGTTGGATTAACTCCATTGGGTCCATCACTTGGGTTTCCAAATTTGGCAAAGAGTAGAAACTGTGGATGTTGCCAAAAAGCCGATTTTGATTTGATCAGCTGGACTTGTACTTATCTAGCTGTTGCTGACCTACTTGCCAGCATTTATTTTACTAATTTACAGCTGGTGGTTTTATAGAGCATTTTGCTGACCTTGATGGGGTGTGTTTTATCAGCCTAAATTATTATATAACTGTATAGATTTATCATTCAAGTACAGCAAGGGCTGCATGCTGAAAATCCTTGACAAAAAAGTCAGAAGCCAAGAGCTAACTAACTTCAGTGTCACATTGGTAAGAAACCTTCTAATTCGTATTAATATGCTTCTCTTGAAAAATATAAGTTGATTTAAAGCTTTATGACCCATATACCAAAAGTGTAGGCTTTTATATAGCTATGTAACCCCTCAAAGACTTCTAATATAACATTTATATAATAATAATAATAATTTGCAGATAGGGACTAGTAACCCAGAGGGACTAGTTACCCACAGTCAGAGAATCAGCCCATGTAGATCCTAGTGTATTACCTGTGCTCTGATATGAAGATTTACTTTGAATACCTGGATAAAAAAAAACTGCAATACCTCTATAAAGATAAATAACTAACCACAAAATTATTTATAAAGGAAAATAACATTTTTGTCTCCCGTATAACTGGTTAAAAGTGCAGTCTTGTGAAGTTTCCCAACTTGCATTACATTTGCTGTCTGTCAGCATTAAATTCCCCAGCAAAGCACCTCAATGTCACCTACACTGAAAAGGCCCAAATGCCAAGAAGTGTAAGCCTATTAGAGACTGATTTAGATTCACATTCAGCAGAGAGAGACAGAGAGAAAGGTTCAAAAGACCTAAGGGTTGACAATTAGATTATAGTTCAGTTGTTAGTGGATAATGTGCTAAAAGCTTTCTCACTCATTGTAACTCCTTACTGAAAACAATTCACACTTTACAGGCTCTTGCACAAATATCCTGCAGCGGATTTGTCCCATAGGAAAAACAAATGATCAAGCTAACTTTAATGTCCCATACAGACAGCATGTATAACAAGCAGTGCTTTCCTGCTAATGGTCTCACAAAATGTACAGTATTAGGATCAATAAACAGATTTAATTTGGAAAAATATTTTCTACATAGTAATCAAATATGCAGATAGAAATTATTCTGTATGAATTACTTTATTATGACATTTATGGATGGTTTTGTGTAACGGTGCCTATACAGAAGAAAATGCTCCTTCTAGAAGGTTTTAAAAATACTGAAAATACCAGGGCTCACTTAATAACACTGGAAAAATCTGACTTAGTGCACAAAATAAGTTGGAGCTATAGAAATACATGATAATAATAGTGCAGTCACTAATAGCAGTCCCTAACCTTTTACAAGTCGGCTATAGGAAGAATACTGAAACAAATCCTATTGGTTACTATGCGTCACATTTTGAACATTTGAACACATTTTGAACATTTTGAACCTTTTACTACTTAAAGGAAAACTATACCCCCCGAACAATGTAGGTCTCTATAAACAGATATTGCATAATACAACTAATGTAAAATCCTGCTTCATGTAAATAAACCATTAGCATAGTAATATACTTTTTTAGTAGCATGTGCCATTGGGTAATCATAAATAGAAAATAGCC
>CM044442.1:55827191-55893798 GCA_024363595.1 Xenopus borealis | reverse complement strand
CAAGTAGCTAATCCGCTTTGAGGGGCGTGTTGGTGCTAGTCAGCAGACATCGGGCTTGTTGCACGGGGGGGAGCCTCAGTGCAAATGACAAGGTATGGTGGAACACCCCCCTCACACTCGCTCTGTATCAGGCATCAAACCAACCCGCTGGCTATAACTTTAGCCTATATCAGCCATTTGTGATGTCACACTGTCAGTGGAGGTACCTCCTTGATGTTTGCTCGTACGTGATTCCGTGACCATCTGTCATTTGTCATACCTACATCGGCTACCTTGCCTCGTTAGTCCGTCATGTATTTAGGGCACGACCCACATGTCTCTATAGATCTCTTGCTGACCTGGGTGTTGGATAAATCAATTAAGATCCCGAGCTGAAAATCAATATTCTTGGTACACATTCAGACCTGAAAAATATCAAATTAATTTATCATGATCCTCAATATGAATACCCTGTGGCCTGTGTTATTCATTGTTCTCAATAAAGTTCATATGTTGTCACCTAGCTCTCAGTGACCAAGTACTTCATAGTGGGTTCCAATTATCCAATGTTTCCAGCCTGCATACTAAAACACTGTCTCTATGCTAAAAAGCAATGGAGGAACAGCAGGAGAAGTTTATCAATTAATAATAGGGGGACATAGGTAGGGTCTCATTTAAGCCCTTTGGTGTCACAGTATCGAGTGTAAAGATCCACATAGTTTCCCTTTGTAGAAGTAGCAATTCCCTATTGCCCCCTCGTTCAGGGACAGGGACATGATCAATGATCATATGTCTGAACTGAGGGAGTGAATGTTTACAGTTTAGCCAGTGTTTAGAGACAGGTTGGTCTGCTTTCCCAGTTGCTAGTGCCCCTCTGATGGCACAGCGATGGTTATTCATTCGTTCTCGATAAGTAGTAGAAGCTTTCCCTACGTAATAAAGACCGCAGGGACACCAAGCCATATACACCACATGGTCTGTGGTGCAAGTGACTGTAAGGGCCCGAAGGCGTAGTTGGGAGTGCGGACCAAGGAGGAAGCAGCACTAGCCAGAAAGTTCGAGGTACCAAGGGTAGAGGCAAAAGAGTAGTCGATATCCAGGCAAGAAGGTCAGTCCAATCAGATGCGGGTCAAAAACGAGGAAACAGGCCGAGGTCAAACACAGAAGGCAATAGCAAATATTCAGAAGTCACACCCAGGAATGCAGAAGCGAAACCTATAATTGGGCAAAGTCCTACAGTCCAAAGGCTCCTTAAATAGGCCACAGTTGGCGCCAAAAAGGTGATGTCATCATCGTGCGTCCGTTTCCGGCGCCGGCGCGTCACTTCCGACGCCGGCGCGTCGACTTTGACGCCGGCACGTCGATTCTGACGCCGGTGCGTCGACTCTGACGCCGGCGCGTCACTTCCGGCGCGACTGTCCACGAGAACCCTGTGGACGTCGCCATCATGGGAGGACCGGAGCCTGGGGCCAAGGTAAGCGGCATTCCTTACAGTGACCCTGTGGTTTATTTTGAATCTCTTTCCAGTCCTGGGATGTGTGAAAAAGGTGCTTTGTAGCATGCTTCTACAGGTCATACAATCAGAGCATTTATAGCATCCCTTTTTTTAACGGTTGATTCAACCACGTTGTGCCCTTCTTGGGGTCTCCTGGTAAATTCTTCACCACTAGTAGATCACTCAAGTTGCGACCCCTTCTGTAAGCCATCAGGGGATGTCGTGCTTCTGGAAATGGTAAGTTAGTATCCGATTTGATGATCTCCCATCTATTGTTGACAGACTGTTTTATCCGTAAGCTCGAATCCGACCATTCTGTTATAAAGATGGTGTCCGGAGGCGGTTTTTTGTCCTTCGGATCTCGATGTAGAAGTTCCTTTTGTGTCAGTTGTTTGGCTCTTGTCAGTTGAGTGTCAATCTGTTCGGTATTATAACCTCTAGCCACAAACTGTTTGGCCAATGAGTCCAGTTGAATCTCAGCCAGATCCCGCTCCGAATTATTTCGAATGACCCTCAGGAATTGAGAGTACATGACCCCCCGGGACATGTGGGGCGGGTGGTGGGAATGTGCATGAATGAAACTGTTCCTGTCAGTTGATTTTTTATATAAGGTGGTCCCAAGCCTATCCCCTTTAGTGAAAATACTCACATCTAAGAAATCAATCTGTTTATTGTTGTAGGCCATAGTGAGTTTAATAGGAGAGTCTAAATTGTCTAGGGACTGTTTGAATTCTAACAGCTGACCCTCTGTCCCTTGCCATAATAAAAACAGATCATCGATGTATCTTTTGTAAAAGATTATGTGAGCCCCCCCTAGAGGTAGGAAATATTCATTCTCATACTGTTGCATGAATAGATTGGCATACGAGGGGGCGACATTAGACCCCATGGCGGTCCCAGAGGTCTGTAGGTAGAATGTCCCCTTAAAGGTAAAGTAATTATGGGACAAGATGAAGTCTAAAGCCAAAATCAAAAATTCAACTGGGGGCATCCCTTGATGTTTCTCTGTCAGTGCATCCCTACATGCCTTAATCCCGTTCTCATGGGGAATAACGGTGTATAGACTTGATACGTCCATTGTTATTAAAAAGCATTCAGAAGGAACCACCACCTCCTCCAACAGGGTCAATAAGTGAGAAGTATCCCTAATGTAAGAGTCCATCACCTGTACTAGTGGTTGTAAAAAAGAGTCCACATATTGAGCCACTGGTTGAAATAATGACCCAATGGCTGATATGATCGGGCGGCCTGGAGGTGCCTGCAGGGATTTATGGATTTTAGGTAAAGTATAGATAAACGGTATCCTAGGATAATCCGTGGTCAAGAATTGGCCAATGTCAGTGTCAATCCAACCCGCAGCTAGGGCCATCCCAACCAGAGAGTCTAAAGCCTTTTTATACCTAATAGTGGGATCCCCTGATAGGCCTTTGTAGGTATTCTGATCAGTCAACTGTCCCAACAGTTCATTTTCATAGTATGTAGTATCCAATAATACTATTGCACCCCCTTTGTCAGCTTGTCTGATTACAATTGATTTGTCAGCTTTCAAAGTTCTGAGTGCTTCCCTCTCATATGTAGATAAATTAGAGAAATTATGTTGTTTGTTACGATGTATCTCTGCAGAGTCTTTGGCCAAAAGTTGTGTGAAAATAGATATGGCGGGGGCAGTGTTGGGGGGATCAAAAGTACTCTTTGTTTTAAAACGAGTAGGTCCAATCGAGACTTGATCAGACGGGATTTGTTTATACCCTTTGAAATGGTCTCGTAATTTCAATTGCCTCTTAAACCTGTGAATGTCTTTGTACACCCCAAAAGGTGACGAGTGATTATTGGGTATAAACTGTAAGCCTCTGTTTAGTAAGCGTGATTCCCCCATAGTGAGTGTGTGTTGAGATAAATTAACAACTATATTCTCCGTTTCCCCCTGCGTGGTGGTCTTGCTGTGGTGCTTATGGCCACCCCTTCTCGTCCTCCGTCTGGAACCCCTTCTGTGCCGTGTGGAGCAGGCGAAGGAGTCCCTAAAAAAGGTCGAGGGGAGGAGGCTGAAGTTCCTGGATCTGAGTCAGCTGAGTCCCCTGAACTGTCTATCGTCGTCAGGGTCCTGGGCTTATATTTACGGGCCGTCCTTCTAGTTTTATCGTCAGTAATGCCCAATAACCACCTGTATACTCTTTTCTGTTTGTAATCGTCTTTTACTGTTAGCAATTTTTTCTCTTTAAAGGAAATTAATTCTTGTTTGTATTTGCTTATATTTGACTCTATGTTCCATATCCAGTCCACTGTTTTATCTTGAGACAATTGTATCAAGTGGTGTGATTCAAAATCTCCTATGTCCGTTTTTGTTTGTTTCAATTCCTTTCCTACATATTCGACTACTAATAGTAGTAGATCGAACGAGCATTTGTTGAGAATTTTGCACCACTTGCTACAAAAGTCCGCATCAGCTCTCCCTAATGTGGGAATGTTCCTCACCCTAAAACCCCTGGGAATTAGTTTCTGCCTATGATAACTGGACAGATATGTGCCATGCAAGAATAAATCAATTTCCCTTTTCTTTAGATTTAACAAATTGTGATATAAGTCCCGGGGGGTCCTACCTGGATCGGCTGTAGATGGAGGGTCTGCAAATAGTATCCGTTCTGCATCTTCAGTTGTGAAGATATGTTCCCCCGCTGTGTCCACTTCTGTGAAAGATTGTGTATCCTCCATTAGAGGAAAAAATTCTTATCGCTCTGTAACCGAATGTGCTGTTGGTGAAGAATTCCTTCTTTCAAAAATATCAAAGTCTATTAGTCCTAGAATATAGGAGGTGCAAGCCAGAAAATTACCCATCCCCGACAAAGCGGGTATAGGGAAATGTATCGATATACAACCTGAGGCTGGTGCACTCTTGACCAAAATTTCTGCCCAGGTGCTGGTTATAGTGTATGTAGAAAGCCAAAAAGAAACCGCACTCATGGGACTTTCGTGAATAATCCAAGATTTATTGCGACGTTTCGGCTCTTAAACTCGAGCCGTCATCAGGAAGTGAAATCCCTAACCCCAACAGTGACTTTTAACCCTAAAATGGCGCCAAAATCAAAAACTGTGATGTCATGATTGACAGAGACACTGTGCAATGACGTGAGTCTCCTTTGTGTTGTCTTATATATACATAAACCTTATAACCATTATTCGTAACATAGTGATAATGATATACAGTGCTCTCTTGGCGCCCCTCAAAGCGGATTAGCTACTTGATGAGTTCCTTATTTGGACTGGGAGATTCCACGATGTTAATGACGTCATAAAGGGGTGTGTACAGGGCGGCTCGCCGGAGAGGAGGTACCTACCGTAGATGGATGTGACAGATCTGGTTACGGAATAAATCATGTTGCGATATCGGAGGAGGTGTTCTTGCCACTGACAGTTAGTCCGACATTATAATGGGCGATATTGGAGCGACAGTCTCGAATATAGTGATCCGATTGACATGGGTAAGAGCGGAATCAAAATAGCGCTTTCTGTAACCGAAGATTTTATTTGCACATTTTCTTTGAGATTATACACACTATACGAACAGAGTACTGGCGCCAAGAGAGCACTGTATATCATTATCACTATGTTACGAATAATGGTTATAAGGTTTATGTATATATAAGACAACACAAAGGAGACTCACGTCATTGC
Source organism: Xenopus borealis (assembly GCA_024363595.1). NCBI lineage: Eukaryota > Metazoa > Chordata > Amphibia > Anura > Pipidae > Xenopus > Xenopus borealis. The sequence goes on along the minus strand of CM044442.1, from coordinate 55,888,655 downwards.
ACAGTGTCTCTGTCAATCATGACATCACAGTTTTTGATTTTGGCGCCATTTTAGGGTTAAAAGTCACTGTTGGGGTTAGGGATTTCACTTCCTGATGACGGCTCGAGTTTAAGAGCCGAAACGTCGCAATAAATCTTGGATTATTCACGAAAGTCCCATGAGTGCGGTTTCTTTTTGGCTTTCTATATATATATATATATATATAATCCTTTTCCAAAGGACTTCATAGTAGAATCAACCAAGGTGAAGTTTATTTGTCAACGTTTCGGTCCAGTCTGGACCTTTCTCAAGTGGTTATGAAAAAAAGAACCAATTTTGCCTATGTCAATAGCACATATGAACCAATATGCAGGTAATATTCACTGATCTCTATGACCAGGCCCGGATTTATGGCGAGGGGAGGGATGCCGCCCAGCCGCTCTATAGGGAGCACTGGGGATGCACTACTTCCTGGTGTTTCTGTACTTGTGCGCCAGCACGCGTTATACGGGTGGGTGCCATGACCATGAGGCCTAGGGGTGCCCACCGTGAAAATCCGGTGCTGCTAATTACCTGTTTAAAAGCAAACACCTTATAGTTTGCTATGGGGTACTGCACCTGACAAATTTATTGCATTTTATTACATATGGGGCTAAGTGTCTTAGAAACCTATCCCCACAGTCACAGAAACATGCACAGCTTTTAGTCTGGTCAATATTGTGTCTCAAGTAAATACAGGTATGGGATCCTTTATCTGGAAACCCGATATCCATATCTCCCATAGACTCTATTTTATCCAAATAATCCAAATTTTTAAAAATGATTTCCCTTTTCTCTGTAATAATAAAACAGTATCTTTTAATTGATCAACTAAGATTTAATTAATCTTTATTGGAAGCAAAGCCAGCCTATTGGGTTTATTTCATGTTTACATGATTGAATAGTAGACGCAAGGCATGAAGACCCAATTTATCGAAAGAGCCATTAACCCAGAAAACATAGTTACATAGTAAGTTAGGCTGAAAAAAGACACATGTCCATCAAGTTCAACCTTTAAACTTTTTAAAACTTTTTTAAACTGCCTAACTGCTAGTTGATCCAGAGCAGGGGTCCCCAACCTTTTTTGCTCGTGAGCCACATTTAAATTTAAAAAAGAGTTGGAGAGCAACACAAACATGAAAAAGTCCATGTGGTTGTCAAATAAGAGCTCTTATTGGCTTTTTCGTAGTCTCTATATGGACTGGCAGCCTACAGGAGAGAATGTTTGGCAGGACATCTGTTTTTTATGCAAAAACTTGCCTCTAAGCCAGTAATTCAAAAATAAGCACCTGCTTTGAGGCCACTGGGAGCAACATCCAAGGTGTTGGAGAGCAACATGTTGCTCGCAAGCTACTGGTTGGGGATTCCTGATCCAGAGGAAGGCAAAAAACCCTATCTGAAGCCTCTCCAATTTGCCTCAAAGGGTGAAAAAATTCCTTCCTGACTGCAAAATGGCAATCACTCTAGTCCCTGGGTCAACTTGTACTATGAGCTATCTTCCATAACCCTGTATTCCCTCACTTGCTAAAAAGCCATCCTTCTTAATATATCAGCCAGTACAACCGATTCAGGTAGAGAATTCCACATCTTCACTGTTCTCACTGTAAAAAACCCCTTCTGAATATTTAGGCGGAACCCCAGGTCCTGAGCATTCTGTATAACAGGTTCCATGCCTGTACTTACATTTACTTGTAACTGAGGTTATTGAACATCACTCTAAGGTACAAGGGAACCCCGTAATTGCCCATGCAAAAAGCACTGGGTTCCTTATGCTCACTGCATCAACATGCATTTTGCATTATATTACATAGGGAGGCATGTAAAAGGACACCCATAATCTATGTGACTCCCAAAATGGCAGATACAGATACAATTTGCAAGGCATTTTTGAAAATTAATGCAGGTTATGCACTTATCTATTAACAATGATTGTGCCTATTTGTTGAAACAAAATTGTAAGGCAACCTGTGGGCAAAATAACACGGAGAAACTGCTCTGTTATACAAGGCTTAAGTAATGTTATTGCATAAGATATGACAGGAGACTTTTATTAAGGAAATTGAAAGGAAGTACTCAGCTCATATGACTAATTATAAAGGCTTCGTGCTGTGATGCTCTTTTTGATGTTGATCCTGTAACTAATTGTCAGCTTGTTTCATCAACCGACTAGGTTTGGTTCACTTGGTATAGTGCCATATTAACAATTAGCATTGTAGACCTCAATCTGATGAAAGCTGACATGAAACAGACTAAGTGAGAGGCTCATACCATTAGGGAAGTACATTCAAGTACGTTGTACAGAAGATGTAGCAAGCTCAATTACCGGAGAAATTATAATTTTTCTCAAACTATGAAGTTTATAAAAAAGATATTAACATTTTTGGGACGATGAAAGAAAAAAAAGGTCTAATTTATTACTGCAGGGCTGGTATGCTTTTTTCACAATACAGTATTTTTTTACCCAAGAATTCAAGTGTATTTTCACATTGCTTATTCTGCCAAGGAGAATGGAGATTACAGAATACTGCATACCTTATGAGGAATTGGTAGAATGCTTTATTGACTTTACCAGTTCAAAGTCAACGTGTTATCAGTGCCAGAACATATCTCTGTATTGACACATGAAACAACCTCACCAGAGCAACATGCCATGGACAAATCGAAGAGTGTGATTATAAATGTATAGTTAGGCCATCATATGAACATATGGGTTTGGACATCTAAAACAAGTGTAATTATTTAGAATTTATGAAGTGCTGTTGCTATACACAAGCAACATTGACTTTTTTGTCATCAGAAACAACATATAAAATCAGTGATGGCCATTATTATCAAAGAATTGTCTTCCAGGAAGAATTACTGCAAAAATAAAAAGGGGACAGTTGTTTGTTTTGAATTTTCGAATGGTACTTCGACAGAGAGAATTTGATAATCGAAGTGGGAAAATTCAAATAGGAAAGGTTTTTCATTCGACTATCCAATTCTTCTATTCGACTTCGACTATTAAATTCGAATATTGAATTATGCGGACTTTATCAATATTCACTCGAACTTTTTAAAAAAAGTTATTTATTCCCCAACTTTGACCTGCCAAGCTCCATCAATAAAGTTCAATAAAGTTTTTAAATTCGAATATTCGATTGAGCCTATCTATCCTTAGGCTTCAGTAAATGATTAATGGGTGCATGGAATGCCGGGAAAACATTGGATTAACAATAAAAACCTACACCTGATGCTATTTTACTTTAAAAAAAAGGCTGTCGTCTGAGGGCTGACTTGTGGGTAAGTTATATGCTATGTTTTCAACAAAGCCATTTGAAGGGATGTGCATGTATTTTGGCATAGACTAGCTACAATCTAGCTTTTTGGGACTTGTACTTTACTTCCTTTAAGTGATTTTGGCAGGGTTTGTAATTAATGGCACCTGATTGACTTTGAGGTTGGATGTGTGTTAATCAATTAACTAATAAGGAAGGGAGGAGGCATGTCCCCTACCAAGTTGTTTATGAAATTGCACTTATGATGCCTCTTACTAATTGGAGTTGCTGTGCTTTATTGCCCCTGGAAGGTTTTGCACCTCAGCATTGTGTTTCTCATTTTGCAGTGCAGCCTGGACTGACACAGATATTGATAATGATCTTCAACTCTAGATTGTAGGATATATTGGTAGATGGAGGGTTAACCCACAGAGAAGAGTGCGTGAGAGGCTTATCAATGTACACTTTACTTATATGTTTACCAAACCACAGAAAATAGTTAATTTCTAGCATCAGGGTGCATGCAAGGTGAAAGAATACCACATATTTTATTGGGCCCTTATTCCTAAATCCAATTTTGCTTGTGATATTTTTCCAATATTTTCACTTACCTTTCAAAGCATCTTATTGAGCTAGAAATTCCATTTGCTTACCGTTTCAACCTATTAGTGTCCCATTGTAACAATGTTCACTAATCAATCTAATGATAAACAGGTAGAGTTTTTCTAGGAGCTTTCATCTAAATTAACTCAATAATGACTGTGAAATGCACAAATGTCTGTTGTTTAGTCTTAATATGTTGGTCTTGTCATGAGTATATGTCAGTTAATGAGACGTTTGGTCCTATTTAAAGGAATACTGTCATGGGAAAACATGTTTTTTTCAAAACTCATCAGTTAATAGTGCTGCTCCATAGGGATGGCGCGAACTGTTCGCGCGAACATCCGCTGTTCGCGCTCGCAGAATATTCGCAAACGTCGCGCGACGTTCGCCATTTTGGGTTCGCGCATAGTCGCCGCTTTTTTTTGCCCTCTCACCCCAGACCAGCAGATACATGGCAGCCAATCAGGAAGCTCTCCCTCCTGGACCACCCCCCACCCCCTGGACTACTCCCCTTCCATATATAAACTGAAGCCCTGCAGCATTTTTTCATTCTGTCTGTGTGTGCTGCTTGGAAGAGTTAGTGTAGGGAGAGAGCTGTTAGTGATTTCAGGGACAGTTGAAAGTTTGCTGGCTAGTAATCTGCTTGATACTGCTCTGTATTGGAGGGACAGAAGTCTGCAGGGATTTGAGGGACATTTTAGGTTAGGTAGCTTTGCTGGCTAGTAATCTACTGTTCTTCAAACAACTGCCATACATTGACCTGTATTTTTTCTGTGCTTCAGTGGCTGCGACTATTTTCAGCATTTATATGGCATATTTTTTCTGTTCTTCAGTGGCTGCGACTATTTTCAGCATTTATATGGCATATTTTTTCTGTGTTTCAGTGGCTGCGACTATTTTCAGCATTTATATGGCATATTTTTTCTGTGCTTCAGTGGCTGCGACTATTTTCAGCATTTATATGGCATATTTTTTCTGTGCTTCAGTGGCTGCGACTATTGGATTTTTCAGCTACATTTTTGCCCTTGATCCCCCTCTGGCATGCCACTGTCCAGGTCGTTGCACCCTTTAAACAACTTTAAAATCATTTTTCTGGCCAGAAATGTCTTTTTTAGCTTTTAAAGTTCGCCTTCCCATTGAAGTCTATGGGGTTTGCGACGTTCGCGAACCGTTCGCGCGTTTTGTCGCAAGTTCGCGAATATGTTCGCGAACATTTTTTCCGCGGTTCGCGCCATCCCTATGCTCCAGTAGACTTTTGCACTGAAATCCATTCCTCAAAAGAGCAAACAGATTTTTTTATATTCAGTTTTGAAATCTGACATGGGGCTAGACATTTTGTCAATTTCCCAGCTGCCCCTGGTCATGTGACTTGTGCCAGCACTTTAGGAGGGAACTGCTTTCAGGCAGGCTGTTGTTTTTCCTTCTCAATGTAACTGAATGGAATGCAGAGGGACATGGGTTTTTAATATTGAATGCTGTCCTTAGATTTACCAAGCAGCTATTATCTGGTGTTTGGGAGCTGTTATCTGGTTACATTCCCTTTGTTCTGTTGTTAGGCTGCTGATACTTCCAACAATACTTCACAGTTCAAAGTAAGAACCAACTCTTTGTGCATTTAAGGCATATCATATACCTGGGACTTGCTATTTAAGTACCACAGGTGGAGGAGGTGGTGGAGGAGGTAGAGGAGGAGGTAGTAGGAGGCATTGGTACATATTATAAATGCTGGGTAGCCAAAGTAGGCTATAGGTAGCCAACAATACTTTATAGTGCAAAGTAACAACCAATGCTTTGTGCCTTTAAGGCATACAATACACCTGGGACTTGCTATTTAAGTACCACAGGGGGAGGTGGTGGTTGAGGAGGTAGAGGAGGAGTAGTAGTAAGCATTAGCACATATTGTGAGTGTTCGGTAGCCAAAGTAAGCCATAGCCAAAGCACAAGGTACACTTTTTTCACTTGAAAGTGTTGTCATGAACATAGGCCATTGTTACATGAATGCATGTAACATGTAAAACATACATACAGTTTGATTAGCATATGTAAGCTTTGACGCAACACTGCATAAGTGAAATTACACAAAAAAAAATGGTCATATGCTTGCAACGATTGGAATTCATTGACCCCTACATGTAAATTTTTGTTGGCCAAGTGAATGTGCCAATACTGCAGCATCACCATAGAAATGTTAGTGTAAATGCACTTTTAAATGTTTTAAGTGCTTTTCCAGATGTTATTGGAAAGAGCGCCAATGGATGTTAAATATGGCACACCTTGGTGCTGATAACACCATACATATATACATATATTAGAGCAAATGCACTTAGATGTTTTGAAATGCTTTTCCAGATGTTATTGGAAAGGGTGCCAATAGATGTTAAAATGGCACCCCTCAGTGATGAGAAAGAAGCACAGTGTAAACAATGGAATGTGTTGTTTGGGAGTCAGTCCCATTGCTGGGTAAAGGACAAAGTGATAGCTGAAGCATCATATGGGCAAAGTTTGTTACCAGGAGAAAATACATAGTAACATAGTAAGTTAGGCTGAAAAAAGACTCACGTCCATCAAGTTCAACCTTTTTAACTTTTTTTAATTTTAACTGCCTAACCGCTAGTTGATCCAGAGGAAGGCAAAAAACCCCATCCGAAGCCTCTCCAATTTGCCTTAGAGGGGCAAAAATTCCTTCCTGACTCCAAAAGGCAATCGGACTAGTCCGTGGATCAACTTGTATAATGAGCTATCTTCCATAACCCTGTATTCCCTCACTTGCTAAAAAGCCATCCAACCCCTTCTTGAAGCCAGTGTCAGTTGGCAAGTGACATGGACTGGAGCTAGGGACATTTGTCCCCTCAGACATGACCTTGTGCCCTTCCATGCCCCTTTTCCCTCTGATATTGAGGAGCTTCAGGGCATGGAGGAGCAGCAGGTGGACCAGGGACTTCACCCTCAGCAGAGCCCCCTGGTCAGTGAGGCTGGGCTGCCATGGCTGCCACCAAGTACTGGAATCCACAATGTATGGTCATCTGTGTCTCCCGCATCTCACCATGGATTTGAGCCATCCACCTCCTCATCCAGAGTTCCTGGCGGGGCTGCTGATAGAGCATAGCCCAGCATCGCATCAACGAGCACCAGTTGTACTGCAGGTTGATCACCCAGTCGCCGTCCTTCCTCCTGTGATGGTCCCCCAATTGCTGCAGCGGCAGCAGCATTACTTACAAGAAAAATCAAATATAAATATGGATACATATATTGGACATGTGCATACCCCATAACAAACAAAAGTTTGTGAAGGATGCTGCCAAATCTAACATTCCATGTTACATTGGGGGTGGGTGTTTCCATGTTTGGGGGGGGTGGCATAAACATGCTTTTTTAGACAAAGCGGTGACTGTTTTAAAGGACATGTAAACCCTCCCCACAAAAATATAATCAGTGAACAGCCTCTTTTAAATCTTTAGATACCTTTCTTAGCTAAAAGGTTAACAGTAAAGGCTGCAGCATCCCCTTAAGCACTTAGAATTTCTTCTCCTCCTCTAACCCCCTCTGCCCCTCCCCAGTGTTGGACTGGCCCATAGGGATACCAGGAAAACTCCCGGTGGGCCCAGGTGTCAATGGGCCCTCTTGCTTCTAACAATTTGGCCTATTTCATGTTCATTCCCCATTTCTTTATGGGTTAAAAGAGGCTTGATAATGGAAGAATAGAGTATAGTTAGTAGATCTAAGAGAATAGGAGAATAAAGAGGTTAAGTTATGAGAGAAGGAATAATAGTTTGGAAAGTTGGGCCCCTGGTCTAAGGTTTTCTGGTGGGCCCTGGCATCCCAGTCCGACACTGCCCCTCCCCCTTGGGAATTTACTTTGGCTGTTGCTCAGTTCTTCCCAGCTCGGAGGACTTAACACACCCTCCAGTCTAACAGCCAATGAAAAGATAGCATAACTGGTTCCCATAAAAACTGTGCTCTAGCTGTCTTACCTATTTTGTTCTCCTAATCACGTCTCTAGAGCTCAGCTTAACCATTACATAGCATCTTTGGTGACACACACAGACATATAAAGGAAGGGGTTATTAGTTATAAACATCTTATGTCTGGGGGGCACCACAGGAATCACGGCTGGTGACTGGGTGCGGCGTTCAGCTCTGTGTTCTGTAATGTGAAATAGGACATTAGTAATGCTCTAAACAAGTTGATGGAGCAACTACATTGGTCATAAACACTGAACATAGCTGTACTTTGAGCTTCTGGGGCTCTATCTGACTCTTCAGCCTCACCCTCTTCCTGGGGTTGCTGTGCAGTGTCATCCTGGTCCTGGTCACTGCATGTGTGAGGCCGCGATGTTTGTGGCAGGGCTGCAATTGTGAATAAAGAAAGCAAAGAGGAATTAAAATACAAAATCATATAGAATTGCAAGTGTACTTGGCTAGTAGCTAGAGGCCTCCCACACGTTACAAATATATTTTATTTCTCATTCCAAATACTAACTCCAGTGGAATGGCACAGCAAGGGAGATTAAATGGTTAAACTTCAATCCATGAATTGAAATGAAGTGTTTAAACTGGGCTTTTGCTCTCCTGGTAACTAGCTTTCCCCTTAACCAACGATTCAGGCCACTGTAGCGTTTATACACAGTCTTCCAATCCCTGAGTACAGCGCCTATAGCATTCACTCTGTCCGTTACCTGCTGCCAGAGTTGTTAGCATCTGGCAGCACTGATGCGATGGGACTGACTCCCAAACAGCAAATCCTATTGCTTTAACACCTCGTCCAACAGTGCTCCATTCTTGTCACTGGAAAACCTTCGGGCCATTTTGGTGCCCTCCTCTCCTTCGTCATTATTATCCTCTTCCTCCTCCTGTCTCCTCTCTGAGGCAGTTGGTGCTGCCGCCTCCTCCTCCTTGCTGCAGCTTGCCTCAGACACCTCCTCCATCTGAGTAGTCTAAATAGCAAGTGCACCTAAAATGGCCTCCAGAGAGCTTCCTGTGTAAAAAAAATTAGATTAAGGAAGTGGAGCATTAAACGTTCGAATTGATAGATTTGACTATTCGCAAGGCCCTGGCAAAAGTATCGAAAGCAGCCCATGTATTCACACGCATGCAAAGCATGATATATATTTCCAACCTCAAGGTTAACTAGAACTCAGTGGCGTAACTAGATGTTACTGGGCCCCTATTGGGCCCCCCTGCAGCCGCAGGGTCTGCTTCCTCTGTAGTTACGCCCCTGCTAGAACTAGTGTTTATTAAGAGTACCTTACCATATAATCCCCAGCAAAGTGTGGCATACTTGAGAGACTAGGCTGTCTCATGAAAGCTTACATATCACAGTCTTCCATATATATAGGCTGAAATGACTGTTCTGAGGACAGATCCTCATGTTGCCAACATACTTATCATAATCATAAGGGATTGGGTATAAAGCAAGCAACTCTAATATTAGTAACTGAAGTTGGTCAGAATTCCTGGTTCCTCACATATTCCAGTACTGGCATGAGCACTAACAAATGCATTTACATTTCTAAAGTTATTGGTTAATTTACATATTAAAGGCATACCTAATCTGCATTTTTAGGTGAGCAGCCCTTTTACATTTTAAAGCAAGCGGCCCATCGGGCCCATCGAAACACAGATTGCCAGTCCAGGCCTGACTATTGGCTACTATCAAACCTTCGAATCGAGGGATTTAATCTTACGATCAAAGGATTTTTACTTCAATGGAAAACAGCTGTTTTCAATAAAAAAAAAACCTTTGACTATCGTAATATCTAATTCGAGTTTTCTTACTTCGAAATTCGACCCTTAGTAAATCTGCCCCTTAATAAAGCTTGAATTTGTCAATCTTTTTAGAAATATAGGAAAACCAGTAATTTTTCCAGATTCATGGAAAAAAAATTATAATCGATTGCTAGTAAACGGGCCCCTCAGAGGTTTACTTAAAAGTGTAACATATAATATATATATATATATATATATATATATATATATATATATATATATGCTAAAATAATATATAATATACAACTTGTAAACATAATCCCACATATGAAAAAACTCCAGGGTTTTGTCTTTTTTAATTACTTTTTTAGAATATGCAATATAATGTGGCAGACTTAATAATGTTGAGGATGTAGCTTCATCTTAACAAAGTAGACTTTGGCAAAAAGGGTACTGTATTAGAAAGTTTACACTTTAACAAATTTGTGGATTAAAGATCGTTCACCTGAGCGAAAATTCACCTGGCAAAACGGTGCAAACATTCTCTAGCGCTTAGTTTTTTTGCTACCAAATTGTCTTCTTCGCCTTTTAGTAAATTGGTGAATTTGCTACAAATCGAATTTTGGTGGATTTTTGACCAAAACTCACAATACACATTATGTATTGATGTTGCATTACTACATCCCTGGAGAATTTACAATTTTAATCAACTGTGTAGGGTTACTAGAACACATCTATTAAGTCAGCTTTTAGTATTTGTAAGCAACTTTACAACCATTAAATAGTAAAACGAAAAAAAGAGAAATGGACCCTGAATCATGGGTTTGCGAGACCAGATTTACCAAAGGGTTTGTTGAGCTAACTCTCATCTCAAAATTCTAAAAGGAAACCTTGCCCTGTCAAGCCTCTCAAGAGTGTCAGTAATTAGAATTTGATTATGGAGGAGAATTTGAGCCAGTGAAATGATATGCATAGGGGAGAAGCATTTAGAACAGATTAGAGTTATACCTGAATACCTGTGAGGAGTATGTTGTAGTATTCAAGGCAAAGATAATAAGAGACTGGATAAGTGTTTTGGTTGTAGTTGCACAGCTGAATACACAATTTGCCATGTATTTGGATGTGTGGTGATAAAGGTACATATTATTCCATAATGGGATGTGGAGAATTGAGCTTGCAAGAGTAGCTTATTTTAGGTACTTCATGGCAACAACAACAACAACAACAACATTTTGTCTTTTAATGAGAGAAATCGCAGAAATCTCTTAGGGGCAGATTTATTAGGGGTCGAATTGAAAACTTGAAAAATTTCTCTATTCATAAATTTAATACTGAGCTGTCCCTAATTCTGTTACGTTAAAATGATTTCACAATACCAATTTCCTAATACATTTATGTAATACATTTTTGTTTCTTGCATCAAAATATTCATATTTTTCTGTTAATTAGATAAAGTTGATCAATTATGAGATTACAGGAATTTCAGCAGATTTCCAATGTTGAGCAATCACTAAACAAGATTCTTTTATTATATATGTATTACAAAACATTTCTTATAAGTTCTCAAAGGAACTAAATCCAAGTTAAGAAGGGCAATAGATGGTGTTTGCGGTAAGTAGATAGTAATAACGTTACATTAATAGTAGGGATGCACCGAATCGGTTCGGTATTCGGCCAGGATTCAGCCATTTTCAGCAGGATTCGGATTCGTCCGAATCCTTGTGCCTGGCCGAACCGAATCCAAAAAATCATGTGACTTTTTGTCACAAAACAAGTCACTTCAAAAAACACTGGCACTCAAGGCAAATTCCAAGCAGGGTAACCCCTTGCTATTTTATTGTGAGCGAACGTGCAACGTTTTGGGGCGTACCCCTTTGTCAAGCATCCTCTATGCTGAGCACCGGGCTATCTTATGCTTATTTTTGGCTGGGTGAGTGCGGAGCTATACCTATTTTTATTCGTCACAAAACAAGGGCATGCTTTTACCCTTCCCCTCGCTAATTTGCATATGCAAATTAGGGTTCGGATTCTGTTTGGTATTCGCCGAATCTTTCACAATGTATTTGGGTGTTTGGGCAAATCCAAAATAGTGGGTTCAGTGCATCCCTAATTATTAGAAGTCAAAAATTTTAGACCATTATGAAAGAAGTTTTGGCAGGACCACCAAATGTGGAAAATTGTGCCTAATTGTTATTTGAATTTTTGAAAAATTTTAACGGTCTAATTCGACTAGGGGGTTATCCAAGCATAATTTAATTTTTTTTTTAAATTGTATTTGATTTTTAAGATTTATCATACTTTGAGCCTTTGAGAATTCAAATTCTACTATTCACCACCTAAAACCATTAAAATTACTCTATAAGTCAATGGGAATTGTTTGTAGCCTTCTTGACATTTGAGTATTTTTCAGAGAAAAAAATTGCATCGAGTTTGGTCAAATTCAATCAGACTTAGATTAAAGTTTTGATCTGAATTTGTCGCGATATTTAGCGAAACGCGTTGGCGGTTTATAATCTTTGATTTTTAAACAATTTTGGTCGAATTGAGGGGTGGGAATTGAAGAGTGCTCGAGGGATTACTAAAAACTTTTTCTCCTTCACCAGGAGGCCGTGGATTTGTGGTTTTTTAGGATATTGTAGTCTCTTGCTGAAAAGATAGGGCATAGTTAAATTACGAGACCACAGTCCCGGATTCTCTGCCTTCTCCAGCTTTGTGGTGTCCCAGGGAAGAAATTGAATAGGTAGCAGCTTTTGGGACAACTCCACCTCTCTTTATTTCCTTTTCTGTCTATATTGTATGAACTTGAGCACTAAATTATTGTAATGCTTTTATCTAATGAATTGTAGTCCTTGGATTAATTGATATACCCTTATTATTGAAAATCTTTTTAGCACCTAAATTACCTTTTTACTATTTATTCACTAAATTATTAATTTATCCTCAATCACTATTTATATAAACTTTTAAACAATTTTCTGAGCTGATAATCATCTTAGCATTAAATAATTGTTATTAACTTAAATATATGAATTAAGCACTGCACTTTAGTGATACCTAATTAAATTTTGCTCAAACTAAATGAGCCACGAATGAATTGAGGTAATTAAGTGAAATTTCACGTGATTTAATTTGAGTTGGCTGAAAAATCTTTTCTCTAGCCAAATTTTTATGCACTAGGGTATATTACCATTGACTAATAGTATATAAAAGGCTAAGTGGGGTTCTCTTTTTTCTTTTTCTTTTCTTTTTCAAGCATTTCTCTATCTATCCCCCAAAATCACATACTCCACCCTGATGGGTTTTTTTTTCAAGCCTATCACATGGGGAGGAGAATACAGATACCATATTTCTGGATGACTACTCTGTGAGAGAGAGACTCGGGATATTAAAAGAAACTACCGGTAAGCCAAAAATTAATCCTTAAGAAACAGATAATTTATATCAAATCAAGTGGCATATTAAAGAATCTTAACAAAGTGGTATTTATATAAATATATTTAAGTAAATATTGCCCTTTTACATCTCTTGCCTTAAACCACCATTTCGTGATGGTATCTGTGTTGCCTCAGAGATAACTTGACTATAAATACTACAGTTCTTACTGTAAAAGAAAAAAGTGTGGAAGTAAAATACTCTGTTAATATCAAATCATTACTGTTCTCAAATTAACTGTATGTATGTATGTATAGCTTTTTTTGTAAAGCGATGTTAAGGAGCCGCAGCGCTGTACAGTGCATAAAAGTACAATATATATAAAAGTATACATGGGGAGACAAATCACATAATAAATATATACAGAATCATAGGACAAAGAGGTTAAGTGCTATGCGGTAAGAGACATAGTGGGAAGGAGGTCCCTTACAGTCTAAGTGTAAGTGCATTAATGGCCACCCTATGTGGCTTAGTTCAGTAAAGAAGTTAATAGGAAAAAAGAGGAAGATATTTGAAAAGGCAGAGGGGATATCCGCTGCATGCATTGCTTAGAAAAAGGTAAAAATATAGAAAATTATGGATTTGCAGCAGAGGCTAAGACGCATTTTTAAACTATATTAAAAGCAGGTTAAGAGTGTGACTCCATTAAATAGAGTCAGATTTTCATCACCCACTTGATGGCTCAGCTCAATCAAGCCAATGGTTGATGTAGAAAATATTACATAGAGGTTTACTCAAAAATAATATGAACAAGACCAAGGTCAGATGGAATACACTCTTGGTTACTTGGTTCAGTTTCAACTAGGCCTCTTTTCCTGATTTTTTTAGACTCATTGTCATCTGTGGATTGGAGCAAAAGAGTTGATATAATGCCCATATTTATGGGGGACTTAATTGGACAGTGGCGTTGCAGTAGATGTGATCTTGTGTCAAAGCCTTTTATATAGTACCCCATAAAAGACTACTTCCTAGTCTCAGGTCTGTTGTTCCTTAGTAATTGTTGCTTGTACATTGATAGGAAACTGCCTTAATAATTATGTACAGAGAGTGGTTGTTAATGGCACATTCTTGCAGCAGAATCTTGACAAACTGTCACTCTGGGAGTTTAAGTGACAGATGAGATTCAGTTTTGATAAATTTAAGGTTATGCCCATGGGATGCAGGCAACTTATACCCTTAATGGGACTGTGTTAAGCAAATCCATAATGGAGAAAGACATTGGAGTCCTTATAGATAATAAACTAAGCTATAGCAAGCAATGCCAGTCATTATCTGCAAGGGCAAACAAGGTTTTGAGGCTTTATTATAAGGGGTCATAAAGTGGGTGTATTATTCAGAAGACTTTTTTTCATCCTTCCTCTGAATGCAGATATTTAGACATGTGTTTTTATTCAGCCAAAGGGGCAGATTCACTAAAGGGTGAAGTGACTAAAGCTAGCGAAAATTCACCAGACATCATTTTACTTTGCTGATTTACTAACGCCAGGTGAATTTTCACTCTGGTGAAAGAGGGTTAGTATGCAAATTCACTAAAATGCAAATTTTACTGAACATTAGCTGCTGAAGTGCAGGTGAAGTGCAATAGAATGCATAGAACTTCCGTAATTTCCAAAAAAACCCTAAAAGATCGTAAATTTTTGTTAGGATACCCAGTTGTCCCCTACATTTTCTAACATGTGTCACATAAACTAGACACAGGGCTCATGTGTAGGGCAATATACTGTAACAACTCTTATGCAGTAAATACATGTAATGTATTTACTGCAACATATATGTGAATTCAAGCTTCATTTCCTGCCATTTGCAAATTAGCCAGTGCTAGCGAAACTTTGCATTTTTTGTGAATTAGTGTTGTCCTGGCAAATCTGCTCCAGGCGAAGTGTTGCATTGTGAGTGAAGCAGACACTGGCGAATTTTCACCCTTTAAATATGCCCCTATTTTACTACATAGCCATGCCACTGGCATTAATGCAGCCATCACAACATCAAAAAAACCACACTGTCCCTACCACAGAACTTATGTTCTGTTATTATGTTCCAAGTCTTAAGAGGCAGCCTCCTATGCTTTGTTTGCTTCTTTGTGAAGATCAACCCCCCACCATCTACTATAATGACCATTTATGTACTTATAAAGAGTAATGGATTTATAAAGAGTAATAATTTCCCAATAGAATAATTTTTTCACTGGAGAAAACAACCCCAACTTTGATAGTCCTCCTTATACTTTAATTTTCCAATTCTTTTACCAGTGTAGTTGTTTGTCTCTGTCTTAATATCCTTCTTACGGACTGGGATCAAAGCTGAAATTAATACTCAAAGTGAGGCCTTGCCAGGGATCTAGAAAATAAATGATTCCCGTTAGAAGACACTGTTTCACACTGTGTAGGGTTGAACAGTCTGTTGTCCACAAACATCCCCAAATCATTTTCACTCCAAACATACTTTTTAGTTAGTAGCATTAAGTGTATAGCTAGCATTTATCCTTTTTTTGCTTAAGTGCGTAACCTTACATGTATGTTGTATAAGTGTTAACATCTCAGAAGTTATTATCTATAGTTCTCTGGGGTGTACTTTTAGATACTTCCTTGCCTAGAGTGAAGGTCTGCCCCTTTTGCTTTCTAAGCACTTCTTCTCTCTCCAACTATGAAAACCTCAAACCTACTGGGCATGTTCACAGCCTCTACTCAAATGGTTGCAAAGAGAAGATGTTCTCTGAAACCAAAAGGGGTGGAGTTTTGCACTAGACAAGGAAGTAACTAAAAGAACTGAAACTGAACTGGCTGTAATGGAAAAACAAAATATATCGGAATACATGTAGAAACGGGATTTAAAATAAAAAGCTTACTTATGTAATAAGGAAAGGATATAACTCTCTAAATCCGTTATATTTCCCATAGACCCCCTTCCCCGGGGTACCCCCGATACCTTGCTGCAGCTCAAAGTAGTTAGCTCATTCAAATACCTGGGTATGGTAATCCACAAAAACCTTCAAAGATATGAGCAGCTAAACTTGGACCCAATAGTACAGGCATTGAGCAACAAAGTAGCCATATGGCAAGAACTACCTCTCTCTCTCCCAGGTAAAATAAACATGTTCAAAATGATCTTTCTTCCCAAATTTCTATATGTTCTACACAACTCTCCTATAACTCCCAGAGCTCAATGGTTCGCTAGAGTGGATAAAATAATTAGGGGCTTCCTATGGGCAGGAAAACATCCAAGACTAAACTACAGGGTACTACAGGCACCATCCACTGGGGGAGGACTAGCGTTGCCCAACCTCAGACTTTACTTTCTCGCTGCCCAATTGGTATACGTGCACTGGTGGCTAGTTCCTGACTTGACCAACACAGCAACAGTCTTGGAAGCTGCAATTATAGGCTCCCTTGAAGCGCTTGCAAAACTCCCATACCGAGGAATCTCACCCCAGTATAGCACCACTACCCCCATGAATACAGTGGTACAAGTCTTCCAGAAGGCTCAAAAGATAGTGAGGGGTACATCCACAGCTTGGTCCCCACATACACCGCTCTGGGGCAATACCCACCTTCCCCACTTCCACTCACTCCCAGACATTGCCAGATGGGCACAGCTGGGGATAAAAACTCTCAGGGACGTTCTCTTTGAGGGTGAATGCAAACCACATGATATAATAGATAGGGAAGCCAATCCTCACTCAGTTAGGTTATTCCAATATCTACAAATAAGACATGCTTTGCATATGCAATTTCCAGAAAGACCTATAAACCTGGAGGAGACAACATTGGAGACCTACCTATTCAGATTAGACCTAAAAAAAACCCTATCCTGGTTATACACTATACTATCTAATGCTGGTCCTTCTGCTCTTGAGAAAGCTAGGGACAAATGGCAAAGAGACATACCTGAACTAGATGAAGAAAAGTGGAAAGACGCACTGAAGCTGGCAACACAAATTTCTATCTCCATGAGGGATAGGTTCATACAAATAAAATTCCTGAATAGAGTCTACCTAACCCCCTATCGCCTGGCAAAAATCTATGGAACAGTCTCAGATCAATGCCCCAAGTGCAGAATGGAAATAGGTACCATGTTCCACATGTTCTGGTCATGTCCAGTAATTCAGAGATTCTGGGGTGCAATACTTCAATACCTGAATGAAAAGCTAGCTTTACCAAATATCTGTTCACCAGAATTGTGCCTATTAGGGTTAACAGGAGACCTACAGCTCCACTCTGGTTCTAGGAACTGCTACTTACAACTACTGTACTATGCCAAGAAAGCCATACTAATGCATTGGAAATCACTCAACCCTCCAACAATACAATATTGGAAAAAAATGGTAAATGACTCTCTTACAAACCAGAAGCTGACTTATTTGGCTAGAAACTGCCCAGGGAAATTTGAGGCTATCTGGGGTACCTGGTTAAATGTGCAAACTGTTTAAGTACTTTGTTTAAGTGTCCAAATCCATGCAATATTATGTACAAGATGGCTTACACCTCTGTCGTACCTCCCCTCAATACCTTCTACTCTCTACTTCTACCTTTGCTCCTCTTTCTCTTTCCTTTCCTCTCTCCATCTGTGGTTAATTGTAATTGTTTAAACTCAAAATAAAAACTTTTAAAAAAAAAAAAAAAGGAAAGGATATAAATATTGAGTTGGTTTTCTCTGGAATTCCTGCTTGGTAGCCATATACATAAATTAACAAAACCTAACACCAGATATGTATATTATTTTTATTATATAAATTATATTATTGATCATAATAAACTCACATTATGGCGCACCACCAACTGTTTACTCCTTAACACGCTGATCCAGCCAGTGGTATGATCCATGTAGCAAAAAAAGGAGTAAAGGAGTATATCCAACCAGTATAAGAAGCATACTTCCTGTGATCATATCATAGAGCAGGAAGAATGCTTCTTGTGGAGTCCTGTACGCTGCTTTTAAATGTAACCTTTTTTTGAAAAGTACGAATTTAAATCCAAAACGGGTATCTTTGTTTTGGAATATTTTTACTACTAGGCCAAAATCTCCTCAAAACTGGCATTTACAGCATAGTATCTACTACATATCATTAGATATCAATATAATGAATGCTAGGGGTTCACCAAACACCTAACCCTAATACACAGTGTGTTGCCCAATGTGCATAGGATTATTGTTTTTTATTACATTCCTGACCTATATTAAGGGGGGGGCACATTTTCGATCAAAATAAAAAATTTGATTGTCGAATTTAGAAGTTTTTTCACTAAAAAATTTGAACATTAGTAAGTCTGCCCCTAACAATTGCTTTTCTGTTGTAATGGGAGTGGAAAAATTTATTAATACGTTCCAGGATTTTAGAAGCAACTGGCAGAAAGGAAACAGGATGGAAGTGAAATGCATTACAGCATGTATTTAGTAAAGTGATCAATATATATTATTACATTTATATCCAGTGTCTCTGTGCTCGTTAATATTTGCCTGTTTATTCACACACTCCTGTAATTGTTACATATGTTTCCATTTAAAGGGGGGCTGTGACTGTGCTTTAAAAACCCTCCAAAATATAGTTGGTTATAAATCTTGATCTTCAATATTGAGATATTTTATGTGTGTTCGCTTCAACTTAGCGATTTTGCATTACCGACTCAATCATGGTGTGAGTCCCAGACTGCTAGCAGAAGCAACAGGTTCTATAGATTTAAGAGTGCATTTAAGGGCCCTTACACACGGAGTTTTTGACCTGCGCTCCCCTGCCTTTGGTTTGGCTGCCGAACGGAACGCAGGGGAGTACAGGTCAAAAACACCCGTGTGTAAGGGCCCTTACAGTCAACTAAATTACCAGTCTCACTTAATGATCTAAAAAGGCTAATGGCCAAACCAAGTGTGTTGTTTGCAGAGTTTGAAAACTCAAAAGTTAGGCAATATAAATTCTGAAACCTATTTTAGAGACATTGATAAGAGTTTAGAGCCATATCAGTTTATACTTCAAACACATGAATGTGTTTTTCGATTGGTCGCTCATAGTTGCTTTGATTTAAAACTCATTTTTAATACAAATATTATCATAATAGTGTCTTGAAAATATTATAAAATTATAACAGAACTTCATCAATGGCAAATTATTGCCTTTGGCTTTGCTCTGGCCCACAGTTTCTAAGATTGGCAACCCCTTAGCGACCAGTTGCGCAGAATATATTCCAGAACACCTACACTTAAAATCCATAGACATCATCTGCTAAAACCAGTCTGTTTGGTTAAAAACTGGCCAACTAAATACACTTACAAAGGTATTGAGACTTGAGTGAGCAAATTATTTTGTGCACTCAAGCCTCAATATCTTATACAGGAAAGGGCAGATTTATCAAGGATCATATTTTGAGTTTATGGGAGCTTCTAAAACCCCCTAAGTGTATTTTGTTGTTCTATAAAATTGAAAACAATGTTGTGGCATGTCTCCTTTTTTTCTTTTTGTAGATACTCCAGTGGGAGTAATGTCATCTGGATAGAAACACTACTCCTGCTGCTGGGAGAAGTTTGCAAAAGTGCTGCTGCAGTATTGTGTATATTGGTTAAAAACTGGACAGATGGCCACTCTAAAAGGGGTGAACACATATTAATAAAAATTAAAAATTGCCAAGATATTATTAATCTAGAGAACTATAGATGTTGACAGTATTTACCACAGAAACTGTTGTTGGAGTATGAAAGTTGTTTTAGTTGACCCACAAGGTAGTTTTGTACCTTTTAATTACTGTCAGTTATTGTTGTCACTACTACTTCCAGCTACTACTTACCTTGTGGTGCTTGTACTGGCAATTACATTTGCCTTTGAATATAGAGTTACTAAAATTGACTGTTAGCACAAAGTTGACCCAGGTACTGGAACGATTGCTATCTGAATACCAGGACAGTATTTTCTTCCCGCTCTGAGGTAAATTGGAGAGGCTTCAGATATAATTTTTCACCTTGCTCTGGATCAACTAGCAGTTAGGCTTCGTGGGTGTGCCTTTTCAGTCTAAATCACTATTTTGCTATGTACCACTATTGATTAAAGAAAATGACAAACATTTTGAATAGAAATGTTATTTGTTACTTTCGGCTGTGGCAGAAAACTACAACATTCATTTGGGCTATTTCTTTTTATTAAATTTCCTTTTATCCATAGATACCACTGCTTGCCATCATACTGTAAATCCCTTGTGCTGTTTTTTTAAATTCCTGATTATTCTTCCATGCTTTTATCACTGAAATTTGTTAACTAAAGTGCCGTGGAGCTTCTTGATATTGCAAAAAGGTTTTAACACACTGGAACATTCACACCATCTAAAACATATGTTTTTTTGTTGTCAATTTTTTCTGTGTCTAGTGACTCCTAGTTCACAATATTTTCCTCTTGAGATGAAAACACTTTCTCCAGGAAGTCTTCTCATAAACTGATCTTTGCTCTAACCGTGGTGCATGTATTCTTAGAATGATAATTGAAATATCCAGTGAAGTCTATCAGGAACAGTCTGTGTTCTGAGCCATGTTAACATTTACAAGCCTAATGAAATTGTCATTATTGATCACTACTTAACCTGTACTTAACCTGTAGACCAGCAGTAAATCTAGTTACTAGTAAACTGAAAATCTAGTTACTTTCCTGTCTAATTACTTACATTGAATGTTGCATTGGGAATAGATTATGTATTTCTACTATTATTTTTAGAAACTATTTGTATCTGTATCTTATTGTAAGATTGTATTAGACCTAAATGGCAATTAAAATCAGACTCCTGACTCTGCATTAAAAGAGAATGAAGAGAGACAGACAGATGTTGAACAGGACATAATGAAGAATAATTTCTTTCAATTTTTTAAATTGACTATATTTAGGAAGTTTCTTATTTCACTGATGAAAGATGAAGCTTATATTACATTTCCATTTTTGCAATATTTCCCCTTTAAAGAGGTAGTTCGCCTTTAAGTTAACTTTATTTTATGAGAATGGCCTGTTCTTAGTAACTTTTCAATTGGTCTTCATATTTTTTTTTATAGTTTCTGAATTATTTGTTTTCCCCTTCCAGCTCTCAAATTATGGTCACTGACACTGGCAGCCAAAATATGATTGCTCCACAAGGCTCCAATTTTATTGTTATTGTTGTTTTAATCCAGGCTCCCTAAAAATTCATATTCCAGTTAACATAACTGCTTGGTTGCTAGGGTAAATTGAAACCTAGAAACCAGTTAGCTGCTGAAATTCCCAAGCGAGCTGCTGAATAAATTAAATAAATAATACATGCATAAAATAAAGCATGAAGACCAATACAGATTGTTTCAGAATACCAAAATAAATCATACCAACAGTTAATTACTACTTCAATTTTCATTGTGATGGAACAGCTCATGGTATGGGCCAGATTTAATGTAATTAAACAGCTGTATCTTACAGCTCTTCCAGGATCTAGTGTGTCAATGGTAGTTATGTGTACACACATAAACTAGGATAGGCAGTGTTGTAATGACTGCTGAGATTACTGATATATGCAGTAATGTAACAAAGGTCGTCTGGGCCCCTGGTGCAGAATGTGTACCCAGACCCCCCTCCCACCCCTCTAGATGCACGGCCACCCCTCTAGATGTGTGGTTTACTTACGGATATAATAATATAGTAAGTTGGGCTGAAAAAAGACACACGTCCATCAAATTCAATCTCTTTTTTATTTTAAACTGCCGAACTGCTAGTTGATCCAGAGGAAGGCAAAAAACCCCATCTTCGCACTTTAGTAAACGGACCCCTTAGTGACTAAAATATTAACTAAATAAATGTGTGATATCTCAAACAAAAATGTGTAATTTGCATAGAAATATTTAATATTTTATTTATATACTGTTATTACAAATATGAATCAGTGGCAAGAGCATTATAGAGAAACTGTATATACAACATAATAAAGATGTTATATAAACAGGTTTGACTGTTACCTTTGAACGTAGTGCTGTAAAGTTATATAAGTTAAATAAGCTTCAGCTCTTAATAATAATAATATACTTTCTAAATATAATAAATAAATAAAAAATTCTATTATGTTTCAGAAATAAGCAAGCAAGCAAGCTACTTTTTACT
Source organism: Xenopus borealis (assembly GCA_024363595.1). NCBI lineage: Eukaryota > Metazoa > Chordata > Amphibia > Anura > Pipidae > Xenopus > Xenopus borealis. The sequence continues at coordinate 55,866,558 of CM044442.1, read as the reverse complement.
ATTACATGTAGCTTTGTGTTGAAGTCACCTAATCAAAATCAGAATCTGAGTTAAAAGGAGAGCGGAGCACTGAAAAGTATCTTGAATATTTCTGACAAAGTACAAAATTGTTGATTGATTGTATTTAGACATTCCTAAATTTTCACAATACTTTCCATGTGAAGCCTATACTTGAGAAGGTGTTAAGTACAAGATTCCTGATGTATCTTATGTTTATACCAGAGAGAGAGAGAGAGAGAGGGAGAGATTTCTGGCAAACGTGGGCTCTAAAATCTGGGGGACAGGTGCTCTGTTTGGGAAAACAATTAGCTTTGTATTACTAAACATTTTGGTAATTATACCTAGACTATACCTAGCAGATCCATTTATGATAAACAGTGTAGGAAGTTAAGAATACACTGTATGATGTTCAGTACTATGGAAAATAATTTGGTTATTTCCTCTTTTTTTTTCTTCATACGACAGGTTTGCTGGAATGCTGCTTATTTCCTACGGCCAGTAGTTGGACAAGTTGTCAGTTTATCATCAGCTGTTATCAGATGTTTGTGCTTGCTGTTGCAAGATTAGTGCCTCTTTGAGATTTGGCTCTTTGATTTGCATGTGATATTTATGCACACCAGAAAAATGGACACTTCTGCTCATTACCCTAATTTTTCAGTTCTAATACTAATTCCAGTTTTAGTTTGAAAAGACAGTCCTCCTCAACTATGAAGATGATGCATACTAGTATCAATAGCAATGAGTACATTTCTTCACCAGGTACAGATTCAACAACTTTTCAGCAGCCTCTGGTAACTTTAAGAGCCAAATTTCCATTTTTTAAAACGGAAATTCAGCTCTTCTAGTGCAGCGAGCACAATAGTGCTCACTGCACTAGTGATGCTGCCACTTCTTGACCAGCTCCGACGCTACAAGTTAGAAGCACGGAGCGTGGGGGCGTCATCAGGTGGCAGCAGCCCCTGGGTCGCCCCTGGCTGTGCGCACATGTGTGAAAACGGTGCATAAGTTTATTTCTTCATGGCATACCCAGGGGAGCAGGTCTGGGCTGGGAGGGGCCCATGAGGGTTTTTTCCTGGTGTTCCGCCGCCCAGTCCAATACTGCTTTTCAGCATGTTCTGAAATGTTCTGAGAGTTTATAACCCCTTTAATTAAGGAAGCCTTAAAATTTGAAAAGGTCTAAGAAATTTGTAAAACTGCATGCTATTGAAGGTAGTGTGAGAAGAGGTGAATATAGTATGTTACCTTGTATAATGAGTGGCAAAGAGGATAAGTAGTGGCTGTACATTTCTATCTTAAAGAGTGTGAGCAATTGTTATTGTATGGAACTCAAAGAGTTAACTTTCTGTGCTGATCGGGAAGTTCTCTTTCTGTAACCTATGCTTTGTAGGAGGGTTGTTCCCAAATCGCCCAGGTTTAGTGTGACCTGTTCCTGTCAAATTTAGTTACAGTATATAATGGCAGTGAATATACGATTCCACCTAATTTCAGGGGTGGATATACTGCTTGAAACTGTTTGAAAACAAGCATGTAAATTTAATTGGCTGCAGATTCAGTCCATTTATTTTTATTTATTGAAACATTTTACTAGAGACTTTTAATTGTTAATGTGTATCTATGATCAAAAATACATTACATTATTCTTTAAAATTTCTTGAAATGTTAACGTATTTTGATTTTTGATTTTTGAATTGTTATGTGTACACACATAAACTCGGATAGCCACTGTTGTAATGACTGCTGAGAATACTGATATATGCAGCAATGTAACAAAGGTCTTCTGGGCCCCTGGTACAGAATGTGTACCCAGACCCCCCTATCACCCCTCTGGATGCACGGCCACCCCTCTAGATGTGTGGTTTACTTACAGACATAGTAATATAGTAAGTTGGGCTGAAAAAAAACACATGTCCATCAAGTTCAACTAACTTTTTATTTTAAACTGCTAGTTGATCCAGAGGAAGGCAAAAATGAGCTTGTTGATAACTTAATGATTCTGCTCATGCTTAGTCTGTATTTTCCATATGAGAGTACAGTTTGAGAGCAACTACAAAATACTACATTAGACTGCTGGATCTTCTGTTTAATGGAAATGGCATTGTGTACAAATTCCATTAGCTTTCCTTTTAAAATTGGAAACTGCATTTTAAAATTCTAGATTGGTTCCAATGACATTTTTTGCTGAGGATTTTAGAGGTTTAAACCTGCTTTTAAATTAAGGGCACTTTGACTTATTCCAGTAATGAAAATGGAATTTCTGTTTTTCCTCTTTACTATCATTACTCCTATAATTGTCATCAGTGATCACTTGCCATAACTATAACTATAAAATACACTAGACAGAGCTTGTGTGTCTTCTTAATTATAGAACTAGAACTGAGAAAATGCAATTCTTTTTGGTATTGACTTTCCCTGTCTGCAATAATGTATTAATTAATATTTTTTTTCATGAGCCTGAGCCTGATTGCACTAATCACCTAATATATGTAAACATGGCTAGTCTCATGTCTGTGTTAAGTATGTATTTCTAGATTTCACTAGTGTCACTAGGCTCCTCATGTTTCTCCTCATGTGTAACCTGAGCATGGGCATGGGCATTGGGTCCCCCATTCTGGTACATACATTAGTGAATAGATGAGGAATAAAAATCCTTCAAATTCGAATATTGAATTCGAAGGATTTTACCGCAGTTCGATTGGTCGAAAGATCAAATAGCAAATATTCGATCAATCAATAAAATTGTTTGAATCGATCGATTTAAATGATTTTAACCAATCGATTGAATATTTTTTGTTCAAACAAAAATAACTAAACCCAATTCGGTAGCTTTGATCTGGCGAACTAGGCAATCGAATAAAAATTTAAAGGGGAAGTACTTCGACTGTCGAATAGTCAAATATTCGAATAAATTTTTACTGGAATTATTCGATTCATTTGTTTCAATCGAATTTTCAAAATTCACTGGTCAAAGTGGTCTTCAAAAACAGTGGAAAATTCGAATCTTTTTGAAAATTTGATCGAACTTCGTATCCTTCATGTGAATTTAGTAAATCTAGGTTTTTACCTAATGCAAAGCTTTCACAATAGTGTCCACAAAATGGTGCCTACCTGCTTGCTGTGATTGTGAATTGAAAGACAGAATGAAACAACATTTTAATAATTTATTTAGTGTAAGCAAAGTTTATTTTGCTTGGCTAACTGGGTGTCAGGTCCCCTTAAAGGAACTTTCAATATAGTTAGTTAGCCAAAAATGTCATGTATAAAACTGGAGTAAACTGATGTCTAACCTAATAACCAGAACACAACTTCATCTTTCCAGCTTTCTAACCTGGTAATAGTCCATATCTAATCAGTGAATTGATGTGGGGCCCTAAGGGAAATAACTGTCCAGTTACTATCTTCTGAATCTGAGCTGCATACTAAGCTTCAGAAGCAAACTAACTGAAAAGTTATGTCCCATATAGTTCCCCTTCAAGTCGCAGACTAAGCGATTAGAGAGATGCAAAGGAGGAAGTTATGTTCTGGCTATTATGATAGACATCTGCTCACTCCATCCTTTATAAAGTACATTTTTGGTTATTTATATTATTATTTTATTTTCCACTATTTACCCAGTTTTATTTTTATACCTACAGAATGGTATGAAAGAAGGGGTCTGCCATTGCAGAGATATGCTTTACTAATGTCTGAAAGATAGCACTTTTAGAAGCTTGACTGCTAATTTTTGAGATTGTTGATAAATTATTTGTAGTAATGGGGGAATCTGGCCCGTTTCGCTTCGCCAAAAATTTGAGAAATGGCAAAAAATTGCCAAAATGCAGTGAAGTCTATGGGCAACAAAATGTTTTGTGTGACAAATTGTTGACACAAGACAATTTTTTTCAGCCATTAGAGTCTATAGGCGAATCTTGGCAAAAAAGCTCATCAACTTATTGAATGAACATTATGGTGTTACTATAAATAAATATCATATAGTGAACAGCATAATTAATACTATAATTATCAGGAAAATTAATATGTAATACTACAACTCTTAAAGGGATGCTGTCATGGGGAAAAATGTTTTTTTCAAAATGCATCAGTGCTGCTCCAGCAGAATTCTGCATTGAAATCCATTTCTCAAAAGAGCAAACAGATTTTTTTATATTTCATTTTGAAATCTGACATGGGGCTAGACATTTCAATTTCCGAGCTGCCCCAAGTCATGTGACTTGTGCTCTGATAAAATTCAATCACTCTTTACTGCTGTACTGAAAATTGGAGTGATATCACCCCCCCCCAGCAGCCTAATAACAGAACAATGGGAAGGTAAACACATAACAGCTCCCTAACTCAATAGTAAAAACTCTTGTCCCACTACTTTCCATTCAGTTCATGTCTAGCCTAATGTCAGACTGAATATAAAAATATCTGTTTGCTCTTTTGAGAAATGGATTTCAGTGCTGAAGTTTACTGGAGCAGCACTATTAACTGATGCGTTTTGAAAAAAACATGTTTTCTCATGACAGTCTCCTTTTAATAAGAATGAATAGTGAGTGGATGAACTTCACTCTGGTGGACTGTGGAGAATGTTATTCTTTCATAAATGTGTCCCATAAACACAGCCTGGACACAGACACTAAGTTAAAGGAATACATTTTAGTTATGTAGATAAGTTGGCCTTGTTGGCCTCTTTAGGATTGTTTACATTGTGAAAGAGATACAATGTAGCAGAAAAGGAAGTTATACACTTATTAGCAAGTGAGAAAACAAGCTTACCGATGTTAATACAGTGCTGATCCAAGGACAGTTTTTTTGGTCTTAGGAAAGTATTATTACCTCATTCAGCAGCAATGTGAAGATGTTGTAGTCATACAATAGTGTGTCAATAGTTATGTAAATTCTGCACTTTTTCAGCTTCAACATACCAGATATCTATTACAAAACAGCTTGAGGCTTGGGTATGGGGTTTAATATAAAAACAAGGTAAAACAGTAGGCAAATACATGGCTGTGCAAAAATCTTAGCTGCTGCACAAAGATTAATTCCTTCCAACATTATTAGAAATACATGGATATCAAAGTGGAAGTGTTAAAACAAAAGACAGAAATATTTTAATTTAAAAAAAATTGTGCTTACAATGGTAGTTTGTATGTTGCAGTTGGTAATATTAGCTAGAGCATTTTCAGAATTCCGTGTGCAAAAAAACTGTCAGTTCCATTTGACAGTCTCACATGTTGTTCATTATATATGGATCACTCAACAGTATTTCCTACAGTCACTTGCCCCTTTACTGCTAGCCGTCTTCCCTCTTTGTTTTTTTAACAGTGTTAATCTTTTACAATTAACACTTTTTAGGGGTTAAGCTAGGTCGCATATTTATAATGGGTATACATTGCTACCTTGGTCAATATATAGCAGCAAAAGGTAGTTACTTTTATTGCTGTATCAGTTAACCTTAAAGTCTATATATATGTGTATATGTGTGTGTGTATATATATATATATATATATATATAAATAGTAGACAGGGTGATTTATATAGCAAAACCAATTTGTAGAAGCGGTCTGTTACTGAGCTCACCCGAATTCGCGTGTCTGCTCCTGTGCTGCCGATACGTAATGCCGGATGCTACACTCCGGTTCCTCGTAGTACACATGAAGTTCACGTATCCCCGGCGCTTTCAAGGAGATTCAGCACGCTCATGAATTCAATGACATCTTGGCTTTATTGAAGGCACACACAGTGTCAAACAGTGGGTATCCTCGCACAAATGACTAACGCGTTTCCTGCCGACCTAGCGGCGCTTCCTCAGAGTCGTCATACAACACGTGTTGTGAAACTTAAATAGTATTCATGTGTTCATTACTTAATTATACAAACATCTGTTACAATCTCCCTGCAAGTTCGTATCTCAATCCTTAATGGATACAAACTATTTTCAAACACATTCAATGATTTTAGATCGAAGTCTATATTGTATTTGGGATATATATGGAAATTTTTTTTCACAAGTTTGATATGAAGTATCACTGGGGATATAACAACACTGTTTGGAGAGCAACAAAGTTGCATTAGTGGAATATATAAGATTGAATGTGTTTGAAAATAGTTTGTATCCATTAAGGATTGAGATACGAACTTGCAGGGAGATTGTAACAGATGTTTGTATAATTAAGTAATGAACACATGAATACTATTTAAGTTTCACAACACGTGTTGTATGACGACTCTGAGGAAGCGCCGCTAGGTCGGCAGGAAACGCGTTAGTCATTTGTGCGAGGATACCCACTGTTTGACACTGTGTGTGCCTTCAATAAAGCCAAGATCTCATTGAATTCATGAGCGTGCTGAATCTCCTTGAAAGCGCCGGGGATACGTGAACTTCATGTGTACCAGGGTAATTTATATAGTTTCATTAGACAGTGCAGTTTGAATTCATATTCATATATTTACAAAATCCTTTCCTAAATGTCAGGAATGTTTTGTTCTAGTGCAAAAGTTTGAAATCTTCTGTCTTATCAGTGCATGTGAATCTAGCAGTAATATTAAAAGGTCACTACGCTGTCAAATTTTCCAGGTTAGTTGTATCTAACCTGGGGCAAATATGTGAGTATAGCGTTATGATATCTCTACACTGGCTATTAGGACTCACAGGACTTCACAACTATGAAGAGCCATTTATGGCTTTATTGATTTGTAAACATGCCACAGTGAAGGTTTGAGCCCTTTTCTGGTCACATTCACAGCATTATTTGGTCCCAAAATTGCTCATATCTTTGTCTTTGCCATTCAAGTCAAGAACAGGAGGCAGTCATCAGGCTAAAATACACTGCCTAAAAGTTGTTGTATGCTTTCACATTCAATGGTTGCAAGTTTGTTTCAAATAGACCATGAAGAACATGTCTTTATAATGCTTCATGCTTTACTGTCAGAAGGGGAAAGTAATAAATATATCGTAAACGAATGTTACATCACTATGTTACATGCTCTGGAGTTTCATGAAATATTTTGTTGCAAAATACAGTTTGAATCTGCGAATTTTGTTGCATATGTTTGCAAACCCAGAATTTGCAAATAAATCGTTGAGGTCTGTAATCGGTCAACCTTTGCAAGTATAGACACTTTCTAAATAAAACCAATTAAAAATTCTGTATCGTTTATTAAATAATCACATTACTCTTCAGAATCTCACTCTCAGCAACCCATCTTTTCTCTCTTTTCATGCTGAGGTCTGGGTCAGACTTTGATTGACAGGAAGGTCTAATATGTCTTTTAGGGGGGCTCTCTTTCCTAGTAGTTGTTAGAGCTAACCTGAATAACCAACTCTAGTACAATCAAAAGCTAAAAAATAGCAAACTCAGGTACACACCCTGTATGTGTCAAAACAGGATTTCCATCAGAGCTGGTTAGAGGAGTGAGGTCTAATACATCTTCTAGGCAATTCCCCAAAGGATATATTAGACCTAACAGCCAATCAAAAACTGACTCCACTTACTGCATGAAGAGAAAAGAAAGAGAGGCAGGTTGCTGAATGTGGGACTAGGTTATTTCATAAAAGATACTTTTCATAAAAGAATATTTAATTTGAAATTTTCTTATTTCCGAGAGATGAAGCTAATATTAAAATTGTATTATCATGATAGCTACCCTTTAATTTTTTTTGTCAAACTGAAAAATGTAAAAACACAAAATAACTAATTGCATAAGTTACACATAAATCATTAGTGGTACAGTCAGTTCTTTTTCAAAGTCAGAAATAATGACATAGAAAGCATCTGTGTGTAGGGTTGACACTTCACCCCATTAATACCGGTTACATATTGAATCCATATCCTGTATGGCTAATTAGCAATTCATTTAGATGCATGCTACGTGGTTGCAAAAAAATCTGTAGGACGTTGCTACAAAGTTGCGAGGAAATCAATCTTAAGCATTTTAGTAACCTGGACTGGTCTGTATGGGAAGTCTTGACTGTATTGTATTAAATGGAACAGAGCTGTAGATTACCACCTACAGATCAGACACCACTGGAGTTATTTTCTAATTTTCATTTAATGAGGGTAAGGCAAGGCAAATTTGGTCCTGAAAAATTTATGAAGATACAAGATGCTGAGTTTGAATAATTTCACAGAGCTGTTAATAAATCTAATTTGATCTCTAGACTATATATGTAAGTTACTAATTAAATATCAGACATCTCCTTTTAAAAGACTATTGTAGAAATGGCAAGCCTCTATTCCAATGTTGGTGAGGAAACATGAGAAGCCACCAACAACTCTATACATAGGGCATTAAACTCAATTAGTGATACATTGATTAATCTAAAATGTTTGCATCAGTGTTATTATTGGCCACAACAATTGGTTAGGATGTATTCAACCAGGGAAGATGTTTGCCACATTTGTAGGATGTGCAATGCAGATTTTTTTCACCTACTTTTGATGTTATACTAGAGGGAAGTAGTGCCTTCTAGGGGCAATAGATTCTGATACCTCATCTCAAAGTAGGAAATTGTGCCTTAAAATAGTTCTAGTCTATGCTCAAAACAACATTATATTGCAATGGGCGTCACCTCTGGACAAAATGCAATGACTGGAGTTGGTAGAGAGGTCACCTCTTAAGTATAAGAAGGCTTATGAGGGAAGGGGCCATCCAGAGGATTTTACTGCAGAATGAAATGATTGGCTGATTGGTGACTAATGGGCCAGGAAATAGTTAGGCAGTTAATTGGCAAGTTGTTTATCAATTAATGGCTGTAGCAGATAACATTCAAAAGATATTGGCCTGTTTGCAGCTGCCAAAAATAACTGCATTTAGGTCTGTAGCACATGGGCAGATTCCGGGAGATTTAGTCACTTGGCAACTAATCGCCTCTTCTTGGGCGGCAATCTCCACGAACTGCTTTCTGCCTGCTAAAATGAAAAATGGTCTGCGGCAATACACTCACGGGGCGCTTAGATTTCCAAAGTCGCCCAAAGTTGCCTCACAAAGAAACTTCAGGTGACTTCAGAAATCGAAGCGCAGTGAGTGCATTGCAGCAGGTGATTTTTCATTTTAGCAGGGGGAAGGCAGTTCAGGGAGATTGTTGCCCTGAAGAAGAGGTGATTAGTCGCCAGGCGACTAAATCTCTCAGAATCTGCGCCTGTGCTAAAGCCCTTAGCCATAAGTGATAATATATCTACTGCTTGGTGTTGGTTATTATATTTTATTAAAATGGATCTAACAGTTGGGTCAAGGGAGGGGAGGAATGTGAGTGGAGCATGTAAGTAAAGCATGCTCGTTCGATTCGAACGATTTTATGGTTCGATTCGAACGATTTTTTACTATTCGATCATTCGAATAGTGTTAAAATACTTCTAATTCAAATATCGAATTCGAAGGATTTTAATTCTATTAAAATTCGATGCTTGAATTCGAGTTTTTTTTAACCCTCGAATTCGACTTTCGAAAATTCTGCCCCTTAATCTCTACCATTTCTGTTGGTAAGTATTTGGGGAATTGTGATCATTAAAATTATGATGCAGAGACAACTGCATAATGGAGTAACTAAGACCCTTACATTTTGAAGTGCAATATAAGGGCATTTCTGCAACATAGCTTTTTCTTTTAGCAGCTCAGACACAGAAGAAAAATTGAATATTGTAAAATGCCTCGGCCTGCCATACGGACTTGTTACTATCTCCAGCTTGCCCCCAACCTCAGCCTGTTTTGTGGACTTGTCTTCATTGTTGCCTGCTCTAAACTGCTGGCCTGGTGTAAGAAATTATATATTCTTATCTTTTGTTCATCTGTTATATTGCCATATTTTTCATAATTAAAACATACTTCTTTGTAACATGTTTCCGGCCTATCAAAACCTCGAATATCCACTGCACCCATGTTATGCAGCCCCACGGCTCCTACCTGCCAGCCACTCACCTGTGGTCTGTACTGACACCAATTCATAAAACAGATCTCAAACTAATTAGATTAAGCTTATTGCAATTACTCATTGAGTTTCAGCTATCTGTTTTTTAACCTTGATTTGTGTTGATCCTTGGGTACTGCTTTGTCTATCTTATTGATTAGACTTGGCTCTGTCCTAGTTTATGCCTTCTTTTAATCCCTTGGTTTCCCTTTCATGAGTGTGAACTGGCTTGTATCCTGATTGTGCTTCTGTCTCACCCCTTAATACTGTACGTTGCCTCCACTTAAATTTATTTCTGTGAAATATCATTCCCTCGGCGACATGGAGGAGTTTTGAAATCCCATTACTTTTTTTTTAAATACTGGAGCTTTCTGTTGCTCCTCCCCACTTCTGCATGCAAATACAATTTAGATGTTAAAAAGCACAAGTTAAAAGAACATATAGATGATAAAAGGAGAGTAAAGATTACTGGGAGAGAACTAGAGAAGAGATTGAGAAATGTTATAAAGATGAAGGAGTTGGAGGCATCAGAGAGGCTTATAGAGAACAGGAGAGGAGAAAAAATAGAGGAAACAAAAAAAAAAGAGAAAATAGGTAGAGGTAAAGAACAGTGGCATATTGAGTAATGGTATTAAATAGAGTGGGAAAATATAGAATATACTGGGTTTGTGCTGTATTATGACATACAAAACACAGGCAAGGTGCTGTGTTTGCAGAAGCAGAATTGGCAGCCAAGAAAAGTCATATGCACAAATGTTTTTTGGGGAGGTAACTACAGGCCACATACTTCAATACAGTATATCTATGTATACTGGGCATTAAACTGTTCATTGTGAAGTAATATATAAATGAAAATAGCAAAATGGATTTGCTTTAAACTGGGTAAAGTAAGAAAGTGTTTGCATGCAAGGCTTCTATAACAGTGGGTGTGACTTATAATTGTGGGATTGGCTTATTTTTAGCATTCCACACTGTGTACATAGCATCCCTCCACATTTTTTCACCAAAATTCAAGCACAGTTATTGACACATATTTATAAAGCACCAACTTTGTTTAAAACAATATTTTTTACATGAGGCTAGTAACATCAGACACATAGTTGCCCTAAAATATTTTTACATTATTTCTAATCTTTGCTTCACAATTCTGGCCCATTTTTAAAAATATACAACTCTAGTTTTTTCTGTTAGGGTTTTTATTACAATTCAAAATTCCATAGCACATATAACATTCTGTTAATAAATAGGACTTATCTAATGATATTTTTATACAGTGCTGTACACTGATTACTATTCCCTATCTTGTTGAAGCTAAAGCTGGCTGTACTCTGATATAAGCTGCTGTCTGAGTTTCTTCATGTGGAATTGTCAGCCTATATGGGGTATTCCTGACAGACTTCTCAACAATCAGTCAGATATCTATTATTGTGTACTCTGTGGAGGTGAGAAAATCCCATTAGAAACGATCCTCTTCCAAAAAGTTTGCATAGACCTGAATTATGATCCACACAAGGGTGGCCAAATTGAAAACTCAGCAGGTAAGGTAGCCAACCAAGTGCATCTAGAGTGTATGTAGCAGGTATAGAATACCTGCTAATTTAAGTTATATCTCTTCTTAGTTCTTTTATCACTTATCGCTTTAGGGTTACTATGAAGATTCTCATTCATCCAGGTCATGGTATATCTAACAAAAGTAACTCAAAACAACTGAACTTGCTGAGAAATTTTAATGAAGACATTTCACTGCTTATCCGAGCAGCTTCTTCAGTTCAACTGACTGAACTGACTGGTGTAGGGGAGTTCTCGGCATGTAAACTCTTCCAGCAATCCAATCACAACAGCACATTGTCACTCTTCAGTGAGGTGACTTCTGAAATTCACAGAGGTGTTGATTCTGTGTAGTCACTGTGATAGGGATCAATATCTGTTGTTCGATTCCCACCATCCACAAACTGGGTGTCATTAGAACAAAATCTGCACCATAGGACGGAATATGTGGCAACTGATAAAGAGTCCAAGGTCAAGGAGCTTTGAAAGCGTGTGGCTACCCAGACCATCCATTCATGTAACTCTCACAAGTAACACCTGTGTCTAGGAGTTGCATGACACATTGGTAATCCTATCACAGTAACTACACAGAATCAACAACTCTGTGAATTTCAGATGTCGCCTCTCTGAAGAGTTACAATGTACCATTGTGACTGTATTGTTGAAAGCGTCCATATACCGAGTACTCCGCTACACCAATCAGTTGAACTGAAGAAGCTGCTCGGATGAGTAGTGAAATGTCTTCATTAAAATTTCTCAGCAAGTTCAGTTGTTTTGAGTTTCTTGTGTTAGATAAACCATTAGGGTGGTGGCTCACATGACAAATCCAGGGAGATTAGCCACCCAGCGACAAATCTCCTCGTCTTCGGGAAACTAATCTCCCCTATATGTCATACATATTGCTTTGTTTTCCAAAGTCACCCTAATTTCCTTGCCACCACCCTAAATGATTTATGGAGAAAGAAATGTAAAACATTTTGACCAACCTGCTTAATTTTACTGATATGTAATGATTTGAATAGGAAGTAAAAAAAAAACATTTAAAATGTAAAAGTCAGAGGTAACAGCTTTATGATTTCAGGTTTAAGAGATAACAATCAAGATTACACCTTTGAAAACAGCATTATAAGCAGTATGTACCATCATTTTATGAATAATATATTTTGTCAAACAAATTGACTCGCTATTTATAAATAATTAATTCAAACAGTGGTACTTTTTGGTTCAATAGAAGTGTTGGTGTTGAGGTGGGTAGGAAAACATGTGCTTTTAAGGCTTTCAAGTTAGCTGGGAGAAATCGTTTATAAGGTACAAGGAGGCCAAAAAATCATGTAAAAAAGCAAAAAATCAGGCAAGCTAAAATCGATATGGAAAAGGATATAGCAGTAAGCAGTAAAAAGAATCCAAAATTATTTTTTAAATAAATTAATAGAAAAAAATTGAAACAGGAAGGGGTAGGACCTTTATTATCATGGGGGGGGTCAACTGGTTGATGAGAACAAGCAAAAAGCTCAGATTCAGAATGCATACTTTTCGTCTGTCTACACAAATGAGGAACCAGCTAATGAAGGTTTCCTTTTTAATAGTCCCAATTCTAATAATACATCTAATGATGCATGGTTCACGCATGCTGAAATTCAAAAGAGACTAGAACATGTTAAGATAAACAAAGGTCCAGGGCCAGATGGGATTCATCCCAGGGTAATTAACAATCTTAGCTATGTGATTGCCAAACCACTCTACTTAATTTTTCAGGATTCATTGAGGTCTGGCATGGTGCCAAGAGACTGACTGGTGAATTGCTAATGTGGTGCCGCTATTCCAAAAGGGATCCCATTCTCTGCCTCAAAACTATAGGCCAGTTAGTCTGACGTCGGTGGTAGGAAAGCTTTTCGAAGGATAAATAAAGGATAGGATACTGGACAATACTATGAGTTTGTGCCAGCATGGTTTTATGCGTAATAGATCTTGCCAGACTAACTTAATTTCTTTTAATGATAAGGTAAGCAGGGACCTCGATTCTGGGATGGCTGTGAATGTGATTTACTTAGACTTCGCTAAAGCATTTGATACAGTGCCACACAGAAGGTTACTGGTTAAATTAAGGAATGTTAGCCTGGAACATAGCATTTGTAACTGGATAGGGAACTGGTTAAAAGATAGACTACAAAGAGTGGTGGTAAATAGTGATGGGTGAATCTCCCGCAATTCGCTTCGCCGAAAGATTCGCGAATTTCTCTAGAATCGGCGAAAAATTTTCGAAACGAGTCGCGGGACGCTTTTGACGCGCGTCACGTTAACTTTGACACGCGCCGCACGCGGCATTTTCGACGCGTCGCGTCAAAAACGAAGCGCGACTCGTTTTTTTTTTTGGAGAAATTTCGCTTGCCGAAATTTCGCTGGCGATTCGCGAATTTATTCGCCAGCGAATAAATTCGCCCATCACTAGTGGTAAATGGAACATTTTCTAATTGGACTAGTGACCTGGATGTGGGCCTTGAAAGTACGGTTTCTATTTTTGCAGACAGTAATAAATTGTGCAGAGCTATAGGTTCCATGCAGGATGCTGCCACTTTATAGAGTGATTTGAAAAGTTGGGAAACTGGGCAGCAAACTTGAAAATGAGGTTAAATTTTGATAAATGCAAGGTTATGCACTTTGGCAAAAATAATATTAATGCAAGTTATACACTAAATGACAGTGTGTTGGGAGTTTCCTTAAGTGAGAAGGATCTTGGGGTTTTTATAGATAACAAGTTTTGGGCAGTTTCATTGTGTAGCTACGAAAGCAAATAGGGTTCTGTCCTGCATAAAAAAGGGCATAAACTCACGGGATGAAAATATAATTATACCTCTTTATAGATCCCTAGTAAGACCTCATTTGGAATATGCAGTGCAGTTTTGGACTCCAGTCCTTAGGAGGGATGTAAATGAGCTGGAGAGAGTGCACAGACGTGCAACTAAACTGGTTAGAGGGATGGAAGACTTAAATTATGAGGGTAGACTGTCGAGGTTGGGGTTGTTTTCTCTGGAAAAAAGGCGCTTGCGAGGGGACATGATTACACAATGATTTTGTGATGGCTGATTCTGTTGATGCTTTCAAAAGGGGCTTGGGTGATTTTTTGGACAGACATAATATCAAAGGCTATTTTGATACTATACTCTACAGTTAGTATAGCTATGGCCATAAATGGTTTGTGTGAAAGAGTGGAGGTGTGTATGTGTGTGTGTATGCTGGGTTCTAATTTGGAGGGGTTGAACTTGATGGACTTTGTCTTTTTTCAACCCAATTTAACTAACTATGTAACTGTAGCAAATGTAGGGCACTTATAGATTACCAAGGCTTGTATTACCAAGGCTTGTATTACAGTGTCACTTAAATAAATGATTTTCCAACTAAGGGTATTTTGGTTTTGTTGATGCTATTTTTGCACAGACAGAGAACCACTTGAAGGATCAGCCCAGAGAATGGTTGTCAGTGGTACATTTTCTAGCTGGACTAGGGTTTGAAGTAGTGTGCCTCGGAGTTCTTTTTTCCATTGATGATGACCAAAGATTATTTAAAAAAAATTAAAACATTTGCAATAACCTTTACAGGTCCGTGAAAACGAATGAACTGGGCAGCTAAATGGTAGAGATGATTTGGTGTTGTGTAAGCTAATGCAATTTGGGAATATATGAGCTACTTATGCATTTAATGAGACTAAGATAGGCAAATCAATTATGAAATAACCATGGATAATACACTTAATTATAGCTAGCAATGACAGTCATAAAAAGGGGTATATATTCACAGATGGAGAATCACTGGTGTAGAATATTAATTTCACTTTTGGTTTTCAATATTCAAAAGGGACATTAATGAAAGTGACGGAGTCTCACATCACTCTCTGTCTCAACTGAGAGTGATGTATGATATTGGTTGCATTGGAAAAGATGGAGATTCAGCTTTGCATTGAGGGTGGAGTATGATCTTTGAAGCAGATCACAGGGAAAATGAAGCCAAGATAAACACACTCAAATTAGTGAAAAAAAAGAAAAAATAATGTCAAACTGCGAGTGTGTTTTACTTAATCTCTTGGATGTACAGAAGAGAAATGTTTGATACCAAAAGGCATGCCCACAGTCCACTAGAGGCAGCCATTATACAGGATGAGTCTGATGACTGACAAAATTTGCTCCATGATGACGCTTACTGTCTTTTTAATCCTTTAAACTCTTTTAATGGCTGTACCCACAATCTGTTCTGGCAATAAGGTACCTGATGATAGTTAGTACACATACGGTAGCACTGATATTTTTAAAGCTGACTTCTGGTCATACTGATTTTGATGTATTTCACATGGGATTAGTAGGTGTCAGTCTGACAATTCTATGGGTAACACTCTAGTATAGAGCACACATTGCTGATTCTTGCCCCTATGATCCTAAATAATTTTTAATGATTTTTAATAATTTAATTATTAATAATTTTAAGTAATTTCCTTAACTCACGCAAGGTTTCCTATATATATATATATATATATATATATATATATATATATATATATATATATATATATATATATACCCCCAAGTGATTGTATGTACTTACCTGAAACCCCGGGCGGGCACGCCTATCTGCAGAAAACTACACCAGTTCTTCCAGTGAGCACCACAGATTGATGTGCACTAGAACGAAATAGCCAACTTCTTTGTTTTGGCACAACCAAGTTAATACAGCCTTTCTTTCTCCTTTAATATTATTGTACAATAAGGCCGAGGGCCGGTATTACAAATTTACCGGCAATGTAGCTGCCGGTAAATTTGTAATACCCTTAAAAAGACCCATCGGCCAGCCCCCAATTCCCTGTAAACTTACCTTTTTCTCTTTCGTTCAGGCTCCGCTTCGTGGCCACGCCCCCACAATGTCACTGACCCGCCCCCTTTTGACATCACACGATGGCCCTTTTTATCACCCCGCCCCCTTATGACGTCACGATCCACCCCTTTTTGGCCCTGCCCCCGCCGGCCGGTAAAAAAAATTACAAAAGGTGGCAACCCTACCCACAGCAAATTAATTTTAGGGCCCCCAACATATCCAGAGGTTATCCATTTTACTAGTATATGTTGAAATTGTTCATTAATTAGGGCATCATGGGGCCCCCTATAACTCTTGGGCCCCCCTGCAGCCGCAGGGTCTGCTTCCTCTATAGTTATGCCCCTGTAAGCTCCCCCCCACCATGACGTAATTTTGCTGGTCCAAGCCGGGTTGCATAGGGTGCCTCCTGTTGCTTCCTCCCACTCAAAAACTTACAGACAGGTATATTAGTTCTAATTATTGCATGATGGGCTAGACTAGACTGGATGCAATAATTGCATTTTCTTTTAAAGACTGAGCAATTTGCAAATGTATTGTCATGTAATGGCATGGCATTATTTTACATAAATTACAAATGGATGCAATTTTGTGCATTTTGCTCTTGTTTTTATGTCTAGTGTTGCATCATAGAATAGTAAATGTGGCCCATACACTATTACATGAACAAGTAAAAAAGCATTAAAAAAAAAAAAAGAAAAGAAATAATATCAAGCTGTTTAGGCAGCACCAGCTTTCGAATGTCATTACTAGAAAATGTATCACATCAGTTTTAACAAAATTCCAAATGACAAACTCATTGAAACATTAGCGTACATTTAAATACTAATTAGCTAAGTCACTGCTAATCTTTTTCAGTCCAGTTCACAGACACATGTGTCAATTAAACAGAAGTCCGTCTCTAGAGAAAAGAAAGGTCAGAGGGCAGTGCTCAGTCAGCTGTGAGATCACATTAAAACAGATTGAGCTGTTAGAGTCTCAACAGGGGAAAGTCTACACTTGTATTCTTTGAATTTAATAACCTAACATGTGTGTTGGCAAAACACAGCTGCATAAGTGCAACTTAAATGTATTAAAAAATAAGCTGTAGCATATGTCAGTGTGCAAGTTACATTGTGTGTAATTGTGCAGCAGTACTTGGTACATTTATTTGGTGCATTTTCAGTCTAGTTTACTGACCAGTCATTGTACGTCATCTTTTTTTAAATATAAGAATTGCTGTTTTTTTATATAAATACATCCCTCCTAACATAGGAGAACCAACATTGTTATTTGTTCACAGAGTTAAAGATGCTTAGGGCATGATGCAATTAAAGGTTTGATAACTGTAGCAATCAATCAGCAGGCAAAATTTAGAAGTTACCATTCTCCACAAATGCAATTATTTAATTTAAAATCATTGCCATTAATGGTAAATGAAGCTTAAAATGACAATGCTTTATCGATGTGTTTTTTTCTAAGAAGATAAAAAACTTAAATCATATTGCACTATTCTTTTGTTACTATGCCATAGAGAGAAACAGATTTAGAAGACCAACCACAGCGTAGATTCAAGTTCCCCAGATTTTGATTGATTAAACAATATCTAAAACATATGTTCAACAGAAGCTCTATTCACTGAACTCATGTTCCATTACCAGTAATGGTACAAATGGTATAACTTTAAAACCAACCGAACTATAATGCAAGCTGTAAATGCCAAAATTTGTGGTAGTATGGTGGTACTTTTCTGTGTCATGCTGACATATGATTATGAGCATGTGCTGAGAGAGAGATCTTGCAGCTTAAAGTGATATGTGACAATATATTAGATATAATATATGAATATTATATAGAGACAACCTTATCACTATGTTTGTAATTTTGACTATACTGTTTGACAATCTTGGCAATTATGGACATTTGGAGCAACAGGGAGCACTATCAAAAACCCATCCTGTGATCTTACTAGGTTTTAATTTTTCTCCTTTTTTTATTAATTCTGTTTTTCTGTCCTGAACAAACTGCATGACTCTATTTGGTCATTGTACATGAAGGGGTAAATTGTACAACTTACTTTTTTCCTGCAAATTATTCACAAAGCATATAACTATAAGCAAAGAAAAAAGATTTGCAGAGGAAAAAGTTTTTTTCTCATCATGCTGATTACTGTTAACTATTAACACGTTTGGTATAAAACACCAACAGGTATGAATGCATGCTTGATCAGAACAGTTTCCATGTACTTTTGTTGAAATGGAGTGATTAAAGCAAACTGCTTTTTGGATGGTATGCTGTTTTAACTGTAAGGGGCAGAACGATCATTTCAAATTCGATTTTTCGCTATCAAAAACCTGCAGAATTTCTTTATAAGTCAATGGGAGAGGTCCAGGGATGAATTTGAATGTGATGTTTGCAGCCTTCCTGACATTTTTTTTTACTCTCAAACTGAATTTGATTCAAATTCGATTGAGTTTTTGGGTCAATTCCATTCACAAGAGTTTGAAAAATTAAACATAATATATTTCCACTGGTCGAATTTCAAGTTCATGGGAGTTTATACAAGTTTAAAAAAAAACTCACATGAATTTTAAAAACGACCCTTGATAAATGTGCTTCTAAATATCACAATGAAATGTTGTTGCTACAGTATATCCCAGAGGTATAAGCAAAATCAGGAGCAAGATTATAGCAAGTACTAATTCAGCTAAAGTATTGCATCCTAAACTGTGGTGATGACCCGCCAACTCAAGGGGCTCAAAGTGCTGGCTGAGGTTGAGGAAGAGACATCCCAAAGGAATTCTTATTCATTCTCCTAGATACTCCTAGAGGAATTGTCCAACCCAACGCCCATTTTTAAAATCATAGGGCCACATCTAGCTCACTGCGGTGTATGGGATGCTATTAAAAACAACATGAAGCTCAGCCACAGCTTCCAGCTAAAGAATTATGTTCAAAATTGGGGGTATTTGGAAGCACTGTAAAGGCAACATAATAGTGTATTTAAGTATAATGGAAGTGCTAGTTTTAATGCACATTCCCTGTGCCCCTGTCTCCAAAGTAAGTTTGCAAAACAGGGGTTATTAGTTACAAAGTTATGATCATAAAGTTGAAAAGCCACCATACAATGTCAAGGTAAACCTCACATGGTGGACCCTAACATATTTACCTTTTTGTCACGGTATAAAGGGTCTCTCTGCAAAGTAGCATTATTTGTAATCAGTGTCAGTTGAATCTTTATTTCAGTATAAAGGATCTATCCTCCTCAGCCGGTATGCGGCTTTTAAGGGAGAGGAATTGTCCAAACTAATGCTCATTTTTAAAATCATAGGGCCACATCTAGCTCAATGGGGTGTATGGGGTGCTATTTAAACCCACATGAAGCTCATCCACAGCTTCCAGCTAAACATACTTTGGAGACAGAGACACAGGGAATGTGCATTAAAACTAGCACTTCCATTATACTTAATTACACTATAAATTTGCCTTTAGAGTGCTTCCACATACTCCCAATTTTGTACATTTTAGATTGCGTTGAAATATCCTGGAGCAGATAGCTAGGAGGCAGTAAGAGACTTGACTTGGAATTTCAGGGGTCAGTGAAGGGGTGATATCATCAAAATAAAATGTAAGGCAGTTATGATGTTGCACAACTCAATACTTTTTATCAATACAGTATACATAATCTGAGAGTACAGAAAAAAAACTGTAAATTAACAAGTTGCGATATGTAGTTAGTATGACAATCTGAATATTATACTGCCTGTTTCTGCTGTGGCTTACTTTTCTTGATGATAACCTTGTTTTGCAGATCCCTGGATTTTATACATGGATTCTTCTATGTTACTTAATGCAGGTGACATCAAAGAGTCAATCCCAATTGTTCAGGAAGTACCATGGGGTTAAATCATACGCTGTGGGAGGGAAGTATGCTCCTTAGGCTCAGGTTTCTTTTGGGACTCCTAACCCCCTAATCCTATAAAAGTTTCTATTGATCTTTCTCTTTGGACATCACCTTAAGCAGGGGTGTGGATGTGCAGTAGGGTCTAAGGCAGGAGGAATCCTCCGCTAAGGGGGGGTCTAGAAGTCTAGAATTATAAGCCAAATACCTTCCCTAAAGTTTGGGACAGGGACCTTGTGAGTGAAGACAGATAGAAAGTGGCTGTAATACGCCACTCTATTACAGTAACTAAACTCTATGGCGCAAATTCACTAAAGCGAGAAGTGTGTAATGCTAGCGCTAATTCGCCAGCATGACATCAATTCATAACTTCGCCAATTCGCTAACAGTGTCCCTGGTGAAAATTCGCTAGCGAAGGACATTGACTTGAGAAACTTCGCACCCTTACACCAGGAGAAGTTGCGCACTGACTAATGGACGTAACTATACTAATTCACTAAGATGAAAATTTTTGTGAACGTTACCTCTTATGCTAGAAGTTACTTCGCCAGGCCAGACCTGGCGAAGTTCAATACAATAGATAGGAGTTTGAAAAAAAAAACTTGAAAGTCCCAAAAAATGCAGGCGTCTTTTACCTTTTGTTGGGTGATAGTCTGAAAAAGAGCAAAAAATTTTTTTTTGTTTTACCGTCATTACCCCCCTACTTTTCCTAACATATGGCAACTCAGCTATACAGGGGGCACGTGTTTAGGGCAATAGGATAACTTTATTTTATTTATTAAAGGTTTCCTGGGCTTATGTAGTGTAATGTAGTGGCTGTAACATACACCTCTATTAAACGCTTAAGTTCGTGCCGTATGCAAATTAGGCATCACTAGCGTAAATGCGCTTTTCCTGGTGAAGTAACAGTAGCGCAACTTTGCTACCGTTTGTGTCCTGAGCGCAAATTCTGATCTTAGTGAATTTGCGTAGCGCTGGCGAAAATTCGCCTGGCGAAGTGCTGCAAATGTCAGCGAAGGCAACGCTAGTGCATTTTCATGCTTTAGTGAATTTGCCCCTATGGCTTAAAGGGGTGGTTCACCTTTAAGGTAACTTTTATTATGTTATACAATGACCAATTCTAAGCAACTTTTCAATTGGTTTTCATTATTTATTATTTATAGTTTTATAGTTATTTGTCTTCTAGTTCTTTGCAGCTTTCAAATGGGGCGTCGCCGTCCCCTTCTAAAAAAACAAATGCTCCGTAAGGCTACAAATTTGTTGTTATTGCTACTTTTTATTGCTGATCCTTCTATTTAGACTATCTCCTCTTCATATTCCAGTCTCTTATTCAAATTAATGCATGGTTGCTAGGGTCATTTGGGCCCTAGTTACCAGATTTCTTAAAATTCAAATTGAAGAGCTGCTGAATAAAAAGCTAAATAACTCAAAAACCAAGAATAATAAAAAATGAAAACCAATTGCAAATTGCCTCAGAATATCACTCTCTACATCATACTAAAAGTTATCTCAAAGGTGAACAACTCCTTTAAGTGCACTGTTACACAGGGGCTGAAAACTGGCTGGTGAAACTACATTTCTCAAATTGTCTTGCACCTTCATTGGGGTATTTTTGGAGCTTTGTGAGTAACAGATCACATTCATGTTCATCTTATCTACTTTGACTAAGTTATTACACTAAGTACCAATTTTATGCAATAATTAATCTATATTTCCTGTTTAAAGAAAACTCACACAAAATGCCTTCCAAATTAAGACTAAGAGCATAGATCACTACAACTTTTCCTTTATTCCTGCAAGAGTCCAACAGTTAAAGAGGGTCACATGTAGCAGTGCTCTACCTTTGAGCATCAGGAGTTTTGAAAGTGTTTAACTTGAACCAGCCCCACAGGGGGCAACATTACTTTACAATTTCATTTGTAAATCTAATACAGTGGGGGAAAATGAAAAGCAGAATTGAGAAGAATAACAAAATATTAATCTTACATACATTCTCTTTCAAACAAATTCAGAAGCACACGAGTAAGTAAAATGTAATTTGATTAATTTTCATTTTACTTTGTGCCACAAGCCAGTCTAAACACCTTCTCTTTTCAATTGTACAAAAACATCTATTTTTTAAGTTATAGTGTAAAAATGTACATCAATAATAATAATTGACAAGAGAATACTTCCAATCTGTTTTGTGTCAGCATTTGTATCTCGTCTGTCCTATGTCTTGTACATCCGGTTATTTTTTCTAAAAAAAGCTTCATGAGTTACTGGCATAACTGTAGTGGCTGATATCTGTATACCACAGCTCAGTGTCCATTATCTGCTTGATGGCTAAGAGCCCTTACTATGTATAATTTAAGATGCATTCATCTACCATGTCACCTTTAACCTTTTTTATATACAACATTTAAGAATAAGAAACATTACAAATTGCTTTAAAACGTTAATACTTGTGTAGTTTTTGAACTGTGGGGGTGAGTAGAAATTATGTAAACAGTGTATAGTGGGAAAAAACATAGGTCATGGAGGTGGTGAAAGTGTAACCAAAAGATTATAGCAGTGTGTTTAAGATTACATATTGGGCACATTTAATTCAGTGTTAAGAATTTATCTCATGATTTATCACATAAAAACTCATGGACAAGATTCAAGTTGAGGAGAAAAAAAAATTCTCCAAATTCAGTTCCAGTTTCTCCCATTAGACTTCAATTGAGTTTTCATGTGATAAACAGTGACATAAGTTTTTCTAAATTGAATGGCATCTTGAATTGAATCTTGTCCATGAGTTTTCAAATTATTAACCTTTTTCCCACTGGAATTCATTTGGCCCATTGCATTACACAATAAAAATAGAATGGAAAATTTTGTTTTGTACTGCTTTACTGAAAATGTACCCAAAACTTACCAGTACCAGCCAGACACTACCTTGATGTCATGACATTGCAAACTCATATTGCTGGCCTGATGCAGTAGAACACCACAGCCATCCACGCACCATCCCCTCTGGACCACCAGGTACTGTAACAATTTCTTAATTTAAGTACGTTTTTGTATGGTACTATATCAAATTCTTTAGCAAATTAAAAGTAGATCACATCCTTTGCCTCCTGATTTTTAAGCTTCTGCTCACTTCCTCATAGAAGACCATTCAATTTGTCTGGCAAAGTCTGTTATGGACAAACTTATAATATTGTGATTTGCAATATATTCTAGTATGTTATCTATCACTTTTTACATCAAAGAATCCTGGAAAATTAAGTTAAGTAGTTTGGCAATTACAGAACTATAACTCTTTTTTACTCTGGGAGGCAGGGAAAAGTATATTCTCTTTTGTATTTCCTGTTGTGTCAACCACCAATCAATGGTTATACTATTAGAATTTGGTCTATTAAAAAGGAAACCTTTATTATAAACGTTCAACATATCTCAGAAAATCTAAGTTGTAACTGCCTATGCAACCTGGGAAATCATCTAATACAGTATTTCTAGGCCAATGATATATGGTATATGGTATATATGTATGATATATGTGGGCTTATGTAGTAAGAATGTGTAAACAGATAACAAGATTGAAATTAAGAAAATTATACCCATAAACATTGCATCAATAATGAGGGAACTTTTTTATAATTTATATTGAGAGATTATATTAAGGATTATAATATAAACATTGTTTATAATATATAATATAAACATGTTTCCCAACTCCTGCCTGATTTCCACTGGGTACTGGGACTTCTTTCTACTCTGCAAAAATGTAAATGAAGATTAATTGACTCCTCAAACATCTTAAAATATGGCATAGTTATATCATTCACACAACATAGTAAATATGATCATTCAACCAATCTACATGAAAAATGGTCATCACAGAATTTTAAATAAATACACGTCCCTACTAAATGCAGAGAAGCAAATCATGAGTCAAATGCCCTGAATATTATTAGCATTAACCATAATAAAATATTTGAATCAATAAAAAAAACTTGCCTTAGCCCATTTATGAACGGTCGTAAGAAAGAATTTAAAACATTTAAGTGATAATATAATCAGGGTGATGTAAACCAAAAATAATGTAAATGTCTGTGAGGCAAACGTGCCAAAGAGAAAATGAAGTGTTTAACCAGCTTGTCAGTGCTTCACTGAGCCTTATACTTATTTAAAATTTTACTGAAAAAATGTAGATTAAAATATATACTAGGATGCAGTTATATAATATTATATATAGGCTTTGAAGAGGTCCGCACTCACAGGACTTAAAGTCAAACAAGTGTTTTATTAAATTGTGAAACAAACTAACATTTAGGCTAGGTCCCTAGCCTTTCTCGAAGTGAAAATCCCACACAAATACAACCCATTTATACAAACAGTGGCGGGAAAAGGAGAACAATGACGTCATAATACTTAATTTGAGGGGGGGAAGGGTGAACTGATTAGAATACAATCAACAAATAAACATATAATAATAATATGCTATATTACACGGTGAACACTGGTTTAAACAAACTGCTATATAATATGCTTATGATACTTTGTTACATTGTATAAGGTGGTTATACATATGCAATTAAGATACCGTTAGTGAGAGACTTGTATTTGTATTATTATTATATGTTTGTTTGTTGATTGTATTCTAATCAGTTCACCCTGCCCTCCCCCTCAAATTAAGTATTATGACGTCACTGTTCTCCTTTTCCCGCCACTGTTTGTATAAACAGGTTGTATTTGTGTGGGATTTTCACTTTGAGAAAGGCTAGGGACCTAGCCGAAACGTTAGTTTGTTTCACAATTTAATTAAACACTTTTTTAAAGGGGTGGTTCACCTTTAAGGTAACTTTTATTATGTTATACAACGACCAATTCTAAGCAACTTTTCAATTGGTTTTCATTATTTATTATTTATAATTTTATAGTTATGTGTCTTTTTCCTCTAGTTCTTTGCAGCTTTCAAATGGGTGGTGCCGTCCCCTTCTAAAAAAACAAATGCTCTGTAAGGCTACAAATTTATTGTTATTGCTACTTTTTATTGCTGATCCTTCTATTTAGACTATCTCCTCTTCATATTCCAGTCTCTTATTCAAATTAATGCATGGTTGCTAGGGTAATTTGGGCCCTAGTTACCAGATTGCTTAAAATTCAAATTGAAGAGCTGCTGAATAAAAAGCTAAATAACTAAAAAACCAAGAATAATAAAAAATTAAAACCAATTGCAAATTGCCTCAGAATATCACTCTCTACATCATACTAAAAGTTATCTCAAAGGTGAACAACCCCTTTAAGTCCTGTGAGTGCAGACCTCTTTGATGCCTGAATAATACTGTTTTGGTCTCTACACCCAGGCACCTTTGACTTTGTTACGTGCTGTGCCGGCATCCTGAACATAATATTATATATATGTATATATATATATGATTCACAGTGATGCATATATATATATATTTTTTTTTGAAGGATCAGCACTCTCTATGTGAAGTTAAATCTTTTAAAAAAAATTTAAGTATATTAATAGTAAAAAGTTGTTGGTTGAGAGTTTAAATAATGGTACCAGTATGGTTGTAATAGATAAAGAAGAGGCAAATGAGCTAAAACTTTTATTTGCTTCAGTTTACACAACAGATGAGTTTAAACAAGGCATCAGGGCCAGATGGCAGACACCCCAGGGTTCTAAGGAAGCTTTGTTTCATTTTAGACAGGCCCTATTTCAGATTTGCTTTCATCTGGTATGGTACATATGGAGAAAAGCTGATGTCATTCCAATATTTGAAAAGGGATTACGATCTCAGTCTGGCAATTATAGGCCAGTAAGTTTGACAGCTGTGGTGGGCAAATTATTTGAAGTCTTGTTAAAAGATCACATTCACAATATTTGTCCTAGTGAATGACATTATGAGCAGCAATCAGCATGGCTTTATGAAGGACAGATTCTGTCAGACAAATCTGATTGCTTTTTATGATGAGATATGTAAGATGTTGGACTATGGGGGAGAAGTAGATGTGATCTATTTGGATTTTGACAAAGCATTTATACCATGCCCCGCAATGACTGCTTTCTAAACTAAGGTCTATTGCTCTTAATGAAGTTGTTTGCACAATGAGTGGAAACTGGCTACAGGAATGGGTAAAGAGGGTGGTTGTTAATTGTACAATCTATACTTGGAGTAAGGTTCTTAACGGGGGTGTCTCAGGACTCTGTATTGGGTCCACTTTTATTTAACTTAGTCCTTAATGACTCCCACACACGGGCCGATATAAGCTGCCAACAGAAGTCCAGAACTCGATCGGGCAGGTTAAAAAACCTAGTCGGATCGCGGGCGCATCTGTTCGTATATGCAGTCCCGTGATCCGACCGCCCCCCGTATCACCCACATTATGATGCGATCGTTGGGCCCTAGGGCCCCCAATCGGATCATCCCGATATCGCCCACTTCAATGTGGGCATATCGGGGAGAGATCTGCTCGTTTGGCGATATCTCACTGTCTATGGCCACCTTTAGGGAAGGGTATTGTAAGTCATGTATCAGTGTTAGCAGATGACACAAAACTGTCCAATTAATTCCATCCAGGATGCAGCATCTTTGCAGCAGGATCTTGACAAACTTGAAATCTGGGCAGCTAAGTGGCAAATGATATTCACTGCTGATAAATGTAAAGTCATGCACTTAGGATGTAAAAATATCTAAGCCACTTATACCCTTAATTTGAGTGCACTAGGCAAATCCATAATGGAAAAGGACCATGGAGTCCTTGTAGATAATAAACTTGATTGTAGCAAGCAATGCCAGTCAGCAGCATCAAGGGCAAATAAGATATTGAGCTGTATTAAAAGGGGCATTCATGAGAGGAGGGAGTAATTATTCCACTGTATAGAGAACTAGTAAGGCACCATCTAGAATATGCCATAAAGTTTTAGTCGCCAGTGCTCAAACAGGACATTATTGAATTAGAAAGGGTACAGAGAAGGGCAATTTAGCTAGTAAAAGGTATGGAAAATCTTAGATATGAGGAAAAACTGGCCAAATTGGGGTTTGTGTGTGTTGGAGAAGAGGTGCTTAAGGGGTCATATGATAACTATGTATAAATATTTAAGGGGATCATATAATAATCTCTCTAATGCTTTATTTACCAGTAGGTTTTTCCAACTGACACAAGGTCACAAATTCCAATTAGAAGAAAAGTTGTTCTGCCTAAATATTCAGAAGGTTTTTTTTTAACAATGAGAGCTGTGAAAATGAGGAAATCTTTCCCTGAGTCTTACAGGTTGATACATTAGATGAAATTACATGATGATATAGCATCTTAATCCAATATTTCAGTCCCATCTGGTGGATTCATTTTCCTGCCTGTCGATTTAATGTTTACACACCTTTTTCATTTTTGAATCCTTCAATGAAAATCTAATTTAAATTTCACACATTTTTGTTATCCAGGGCTTAAAACTAAGAGCACATTAGATATCTTCCTCAGAAAGGGCTCCGCACCAGAAAATTATGGTAATGTCCATTTTAGCTGCAATCTGTGGTGACAGTCTAGCAGTCTCCTCACCACACTTCTATTTCCAGTTTTCTGCTCTAGGTATGAACCTAGTGTAAATACAGAAATCGTTTCTGAAGCCTTTCTGGAAGAACAAATATACCATGTTATTAAGAGGGGCCTACTTTCATTTTATTGTCCTATACATATTCAGCAAACCATGTGGCCATAATTGAATTAATTACTATGCATATGAGCTGTTATACAAAGTACAAAGTAAAGTAAATGTTGTGGCCAAATTGTCAAGACCAATTGCAAGGTAGTTGCTTGAATTTTACAAGCTCTAGCATTTGAACTCTACTTTTAACCTTGTGATATTCTTAACTAAAAAGTGATGGCCAAAAACTTCTTTTAAAGAAGCCCTTTAAATTCTATGATTTCTTTAACATATAAACCTGTCCTGTGTTTACTGCATTTTATTTATAAGATCTGCTTTTCAAATGATATTGTATGATACTTTACTGCGTCTATATGATCACAAGGGATGTTATCAGCTGTCATTGAGGTCCTGTCCATTTCACAGATACAAGCCATTTCCTCATGCTCTGGGATACTGACTGTGAAGTTAAACATTAGTGATAAGCCTGGGGAGAAGATCTCTTAGGAGCATATCTTCACCCCAAAGTGGCATATTTTCCGATTTTGGATAAGGATTACATAGTAAAGAATTTCAGAAAGTTTCTTCAGTCTTTCAGGAAAATGGTGACCCTGGAAATTTTAAGTGCAGCCAGACTTCTGTGTTCGGAGCCACTGTAAACACAAAGCCAGAGTGAAGGAAAGGGACAGACTGCCTATCAGGAATTCCCTTTCAGAGATTAACATGCAGGAAAAGGCTGCAGTCCATACACATGATAGGAAGCGTCTCCATTAGGTTGGATGATAAAATACTTCAGTATAATGAAATAAGGCTCATAGACCACTTGTTGCATTACTTGAGAAAAATAAAATACTGTTTTGATTTTTAAATCAAAAACATAAATATTCCTTAAAAATCCATAAAAAGTAAAAAAAAATACACTTTTTGAGTATCTTCTTTCAAATACTATTCAATTTGTAATTTTAACAAATTGTAATTGTTACTCCCTCCCCCAAGATATTTCAAATCATATCAGTAAATTTTTATTCCACCATTTTGGCTTAGAATCTGCTTATATTTTTTGTTTAATTACAGGTGTCCAAAGATATTCAAAGAGAGCTATCTTCAAGTGAGACTTATAAAAACAAATTTTTATACATCCCAAAAAAGAAATTTTCTTTTTACTTTCTATCGCAAAATAACTCAACTAAGGGGCTTATTTATTAAAGTATGCATGCCAAAAACTAAAAAAAATGTAGTTCTTGTTTCTACAAAATCCAAATTTTTAGTGGGAAAAAAAAGTCTGAAACCAAAAATCCACCATCTCAGACCTGCAGAGGTTGTTTATAAGTCAGTGGGAGAGGTCCCTATCCTATTTGGAAATTTGTTTGGTATGTGCTGGAATTAACCTGAAAATCCAACTATTTTGGTCTTTTCGGGCAAAGATTCGAAAAATTCGGACTTTTTTGGAAAAAAAATTATTATTCTTGGAAAAAATTGGAAAAATTGTACGATTGGAAATTTTCTCTCGATTTTATAGGGTTTTTCCCAGATCTATATTGAATTGTGCTTTTTTAATAATAAATAAGGTCAAATAATGGATTCTAGTTTGGTTGGACTTTATTTAATAAAATAATAAAATGTCAGGTACAGTTATAAAGTGTATAGTTTGACTTTTGCTTGATCAACAGGATAACGTTCTAAAAGCGACAGACCGCATCAAATTCTAGGCTGGGGAAAAACGGTTGACTTAACTGAGGCACTTCAACCTAAAAGGAAGCTACTAAATAAATAGCAAGTCGTTCCCTATGCATCCTTATGGTGGATGCCACATAAGAAACTAACAGCTTCAAAACTTGCTAATGAATGTAGCCAGCTAGATTTCTAGATGACTTTGAGGCAAGAATAATATTAAAAAAAAAGTAATGCTCATTTAGAAACACTTGGGGCAAGTTGTGATTGTGCCAGTGCCAGACCAAGCTGACCGGGGTACCCTAGGCAACCTGGTCAGCCACCGTGCTTATGTCCGTGCTCGCACTCCCCTCCATGCTCGCACACCTCCAATTGCAGTGTGTGCATGCATGCGCAGGGCTACAGTGGGGAGATAACAGGAGGGGAGAGGGAGGGGAAAGCAAAGTGCCGGAGGGGAAATCGCCGAAGGGTAGGGGAAAGGGCAGGAGCGGAAGGGAGGGGAGCAGAGAATAGCAAACATGGACTAGTGGTAGGCAGAAGACAGGTTTTTGCCCAGCACCCCTCGTTCATCGTGCCCTCAGCAGGTGCCTCTTCTGCCTACCCCTAGTTCCGGCTCTGATTTGTGCTTATGAGCACACAATGTAAACGGCACTTGTGTGTGATTTGCTGTAGAACAGGGATCTCCAACCTTTATTTACCTGTAATTCACATTCAAATGTAAAAAAAAGTTGGAAAGCAACACAATAATGCAAACATTTCCTGGGGATGCCAATTTTGGCTCTGTTGACTGTTTGGCAGTACCCCTGGTTTTTATGAAATTAATGGTTCTTAGGAATTAAAAAATAAGCACCTAAGCACCTGTTTTGAAGCCACTGGGAGTAATATCCAAGGGGTTGGTGAGCAACATGTTGCTCATGAGCCACTGGTTGGGAACCACTGCTCTAGAGCTTCACTCTAAAATGATGCACTTTATACATGCACAACCCTTTCAATAGTCTCACTTATTTCCCTGCTTCTTGTGAGACCTAGTTTGTGAACTTTATAAAAAAATCATAAAACAGCATCTGTGCAGTAGTAGAAGCTTTCAGGTTGGCAGTGAGCAATTGAAGTACCAATTTATCTTAGAACTCAACTACTGCTTCAGTGAGATGAGGAAAATGATTCTTATTTTTTACAGCACATTCACATTGATATCCTGAAAGCTTCCACTAAAGACAGAAATCTAGCTTTCAGAAAAAGGTTAGGTGATGGGCAGGTTCATAGAATAGAGAAACACCATTAAAAACCTACTGATAGGAAGACTTTATATTTATGTAGTATATATAGAAAAAAATAAATTTAAATATTCATTTTTAAATCCCTTTTAAAAGAATCAGCGGATCATTTATACAATACTCTGATATTAGTGTTAAGTCAAAACTTAAGGGGCAGATTTATCATTGGTCAATTTTCGAATTAAAAAAAATTCGAAATTCGACCATATGAATAAAAGAGAAGTAAAATTCTTCAAATTCAAAGGATTACAATATCGTGAGTGCCATCTTTCCTTGTATGTATATATATATATATATATATACATATAAAACTTCAAACTAGAGCACTCAAATAAAAATCACCAATGCCTGGGTGCAGGTTGTAAATATATAAACCTCAAGACCATCCAAAAAACCGCACTCACAGGTCTTCATAAGTCAAAAAAGTGCTCTCTTTATTTTGACGAATCGGCTCCTTACTTAAGCTTCCCGAGGAAGGCTTAAGTAAGGAGCCGAAACGTTGAAATAAAAAGAAAGCTTTCTTCACTTATGAAGACCTGTGAGTGCGGTTTTTTGGATGGTCTTGAGGTATATATATATATATATCTGGCTGATTAAAACTTTGCTTTCCATCCATCTTGGCATGCATTGGCATCTTGGGAGGGGGAGAGGTTTGGAATAAGTCATCCTGTCTATTGCTTTTCTTCACTTTTGAATGAAGTAGATCCTGACCTGAATTATACAGTATAAGGCGTCGCCTTTAACCTTTGTTTAAGTCCATTTGTTTTCACTTATTTAGGGCTTCAAATGTACCAGCATTTGACCATCCAACAATTCCTGAAAATAGCATAACCCCCATGACAGTATAACATAAATACTGCAGTCTAAGGGGCATGTTTACTAAGATTGGAGATAAATATTTGGAGAGATCTCTGGAGATGTTGCCCATAGCAACCAATCAGCAATTAGATTTAAACAGCCACCTATAAGTTAGCAAAGATCTGACTGGTTGGTATGGGCAATTGATTTTTTATGACTTTTTCCAGAAATGTCAAAATTTTTTGGATTGTTTGTCAGAAAAGCCCAAAATAGTCAGATTTTGGACTAATTCCAGCGCAGACCGCAGAAACTTCCAAATAGGATAGAGACCTCACCCATTGACTTATATTCGACCTCGGCAGGTCTGAGATGCCGGATTTTTGGATTCAAACTTTTTACATCCTCAAGGTTTAATAAATGCTGAAAAGTCTGAGGTTTTTTTCCACTAAAAATTTGGATTTTATAGTTAAAAAAACTTGAATTTCTCAAGTTGTTGGCACTCAGACTTTAATAAATAACCCCCTAAATGTGAGGGACACAAACTAAGACAAAAACAAGGGAAAAAATTTACAGCTCTTTGCTATTCAAACAAACAAAAACACAAATCAAAATGCAAAATATACCAAGAACAAATTGTACTACCTTTAGCATTTAGCAGTTCAGATGGTTTTAAATTAGAGCCATCTGGTCCACTTAACACATATGCTCTGAACAGACCAGCAATAATTTAAGCGCAGACAGAGAAATCAAACTCCAGAGACTGAAATAAGTGAAATGTGTTGTAAAAGAACATTTACATTGAAAAGTGCTGATTTTCATCTTTGAGACTCTGTGGAGGCGTATAAGAGCACTACTGCTGGCTCCAAATCAATGACACATAACTTCAGCAATTTGATATATTAAGCAACGCACTGGCACCTAATGGCAGCGTGCAGTGATCAAAGCTTGGTGGCACAGGGTAAGTTTTATATCTCCAAGATGTGTTCTGTTTTTTACTTCTGTGTATCATTGGTAAAAACATAATAAAGGTACATTCTTAACAGAGATGGTCATTTTAACTAAGATCCAATCCATTTATACTCAGCTATTTAGTTGTTTTTTAGTGTAAACAAACTTTATTGCAGTATAATACTGCTGTGTACAAGTAGGGTTGCCATCCAGCCGGTATTTTACCGGCCTAGCCGGTAAAACACCAGCCAAGGCCGGGGCCGGTATTACAAATTTACCGGCAATGTAGCTGCCGGTAAATTTGAAATACCCCTTAAAAATGGCCCTTTCCTTGCCTAAATCTAATAAAAACTTACCTTTCTCGCGTCTTCACCCGATCCTTTGCGTGGCTCCGCCCCCTTTTCAGTCACATCACGCCCCCTTTTGGCCCCGCCCCCCGCCGGCCGGTATAAAAATTTTAAAAAGGTGGCAACCCTATGTACAAGTCACTTACTAACTGGAATTTTGGATCTACTCAGTTTGTTGTAACTAACAACAAGTTAAAAACAAGAACATTATTGTGCTCTAACCACAATAATAAAACTGGGAGGAAAGGGCCATTAAACAAATACATGAAAGGTGGTGCACACCAATCTTCATATTTGTAGAGGGATTTTACTTTCTTTACAACGCTATGGTTTGGGGCCATAGTATAAAAATAATCAGTTTGTTATACTTTCTGTAACAGCTCATGAAATAGAGATATAAGAAGTAAATTGTTAATTAAATGTCATAGTGTATTTTGCACACACTGGGTTAATTTATCAAAACTGGATTAATTTGCCCATGGGCAGTTGCCAATGGCAACCAATCAAATTATTGCATTCTTTGTTCTACCTGCAGACAAGAACTGATTGGTTGCTATGGGTTACTGACCATGGGCAAATGTGCCCAGTGTCGGTATATTAGCCGACTGTGTTTTTCTGAACAAATACAATGCTGCCTGAGTTTGGCAGCAATGTATTCATGAGGGGTGGTGGGTGGAGGCACTACCTGACCGTAGTACTTTAAAAAGATACTGACATGAGATATTAAACCTTTTTTTCATCTATCATAACATTGTCCTTTCCTGCTATTTATAATATTGCCATAAAAGTACTTGCTTGATGCTTTGACATTTTCTGTCTGATTACCCCCATATTGCTTAATGAGGGGGCTGCCATATTTGTGCAAAACAAATTTAGGAACTTCAAGTAACAATTACTTACAAAGGCAGACCTATCTATTGGTAACTTGTAATGTACATTAACATTTTGAGAAGTACTTTTTTAGGGGCAGATTTACTAAATTTGTGTGAAGGATGAGAATATTCACGCAAATAGTCACGAATAGTCTCAATTCGATCGTGCAACTATGCAAATTAAGTATTTTCGACCGTCGAATATAGAATATCCGGGCACATCGAATAAATATATATTCGAGCGCTCGACTATTCGCCAGTCGAAGAACCTTCCCTTTAAATTTTTATTCGACTGCCTACTTCGCCAGATTGAACATACCGAATTGCAATAGAAGCCTATGGGAAGCCCCCACGGGTCTTTCGTTTGATTGAACACTTTGGACATTCGATTCGTACAGTTTTGGCGAATATTCAAACGTTTTTGTCCTGAGACTATTCCTGCAACTATTTGATCGTACAATTCTGGCGAATAGTCGAATATGCGCTTAAAACTGACGAATATTCCATTAAATTTTGACGAATATGTATTTGCTAAATATTCACCCTCAACAATTCGACCCTTAGTAAATCTGCCCTATTAGCGACAGTATGAATTTAGGGGCAGATTTACTAAGGGTCGAATAATCTCCAGTTTTGAGCGCATATTCGACTATTCGGCAGAATTGTACGATCGAATAGACGCAGAAAAAAAAAACGCTCGAATATTCGTCAAAATCGTACGAATCGAATGCCCGAAGTGTTCGATCATACAAATCAAATGTTCGAAGTGTTCAATTCGAAATTGAGACTATTCATGACAATTCGCGACTATTCGCTACTATTCACGCGAATATTCTAATCCTTGACACAAATTTATTAAATCTGCCCCTTAATTTGCATATTCGAATAGTCGCACGATCGAATTGAGACTATTCGCGACTATTCGCACGAATATTCTAATCCTTCACACGAATTTAGTAAAGCTGCCCTTTGGTGTCCATATCATTCACTGTGTTGCAACTGCTTTGGTGACGCCTTATTTTGTGAAACAAATATTGCATTATGCCTTATTTTGTGAAAAAGATATTGCATTGAACTTTACATTAACCTGTAATTAAATAAGGCACCAAAAAGCAAATATAAAAAAGGAATTACAGTTTATTGCAGTAGTGAGGGACAGTTATTTTTGTATGTAGTAAGACGTAAGTTCGGTTACTGATACTTCTGCTACTGATACTTCTGAAGGACACAGCTGAGCTACAATAATCCCATTTAAATTGTTTTTGCTATTAACATGTAACACAAACATGCACCAAAGAATGGAATGTCTCTGCTGTTTAAGAGCTGCAATACAACAGTATGATTATATTATCACTGGCACAGGAACTCCAAAAAATATTTCTCTTCTGTCAGCAAAATATTCCCTTAATGCTCTTTCTTATCTTATACCTGTTTTTCATTCCAGCTCCCCAGCATATAATACAGAAAATAGAGTTTAATAAAAGTTAATGCTGTATAGTTGCTATGTATTTCTACTTTTTTTTGTAAAATTCATGTAATTATAACAAAACTAAGGTTTATACACATGTGATTCTGCATGTTTATCCTACAAAGGGAAAGGTTAGATTGATTAAGTGAACAAAGTCTTTAGTGAATGTGCAGTGAAAAACACAAGGGAAGCCCCATCAAGAGTAGTAATGCCTAAACTTTCCTCCTTATATGGGTGATATTATAGTTTTCTGCCAATCTATACACACCATACCAGATAAAAGGGAGTTATTGGTACTTGGTTATAACTTAACTAAGCTCTGTAAGTAACTGAGAGTGTATTCCATCTGACCCTGGTGCCTTATTTACATTAATTTTGAGTAAATCTTTAAGTATATCCTGTGTCAACTACTGACTCAATTGAGCTGAATCTGGTGGGTGACTCCTGAAGTTCATTCACCGAAGAAAAGAACAGGTTAAGCATAATTGTTTTTCCTGTATCCTTTATAACCACACTATTTCCATTATTTTAATAGAACCACATTCTTAACCTGAATACTTTTTCTGTGCACTATATAAATTATTTTTTTAGTCTTAGCTGTCAAGGCATAGACTGCATTTCTCTTCATGTGCTTTGTTATTTGGACTTTAGTGTGTGCCAACCTCTGTCTTAGGGTGTTGTTGGGTTTCAAATACACTGGAATGTGATGTTTCTTTATGTTTATCTGATGCTCCAGCCACATGTGGGATGACTATGTTGTTTTGCCTGCTATTCACCTCCCCTCTAGGCCCAGTCCAGGTATCCACAAGTTTTCAGAAATCCTTTACAAAAAATCCCAGTTTGCTGTCATATCTTCCCTAGTGAACTTGATGTTTTTTGTTCACTGGGTTTATGTGTTGAGTTAATTCTTTAATTTTGAACCAGGTGTCAGAAAGTATTGAAAGTATTCAGGGCTTTCCTTTCCACCTCTTCCATGTAAAGATGCATTACTATTTGGAGAAACAGATGAGCCCATGACATAGCCATGTTTTGTCTATAAATGACTTCCTTATGCTTGAAGTAAGTAGTATCAAGGCATGTTCTGGGTTCAGCTTTGTCCTGCTGCTTAGGGTTATAGCTTGTTTCAGCCACTTCCTGACCGTTCCAATATACTCGGATGTGTGTATGGAAGGGAACAGAGATGTAATAACTTTTTTACCTAATGCTCTTTGTCCATGGAGTTCTGAATGTGATGTACTGTGTTGCCACCCAAGGAAGCTAAGATGTCATATATTTTGCAATGTTGTATGTCACAAGTTAATGCTGCTGTATTTTTGGGAGTCCATATAGACATAGAGTGGCTTCACCTGCATAGAGGCGACAGTACAAAGCCATCCTGAGCCGCGGACCCACGGTTGGGGACCCCTGTTTTAAATGACAAAACTAGCCATGCTGAGTTTCATTAAAGGCATCTGTTACAATTAATACAATAATTGCTAATATTAAATAGATACTGCTGAGAAATGTATCAACTAATTGTATCTACATGTAACATATTGTAACAGTTCAGAATGCTTCTACATCACTGAGCTACCAGACTGAAGCACTAGAGACAGGGACATTAACTTTTTCGGAGAACGGTAAAAAAAATAAAAGATGGAAAGCAATTGAAAAAAGTCTTTGTTCATGGTGAACAATCTAAAAACAACTGAACTGAAAAAAGTGTTTGGAAGGTGAACAACCCCTTTAAAAGGAACAGCAACATTAAACATGAAAGTGTTTTAAGTAATACAAATATAATGCAGTGTTGACTTGCACTGGTAAAACTGTTGCATTTGCTTCAGAAGCACTACTATTGTTTATATAAATAATAGCTGCTGTGTAGTAATGGGGGCAGCCATTCAAAGGAGAAAAGGCTCAGGTTACAGAGCACATAGCAGATAGGCTCTGTAGGACATAATGGTGTAATCTGCTATCCACTATTTAACCTGTGCCATATAACTTTCAATTTCCACCATAGTTTATATGAACTATAGTAGTGTTTCTGATGCAAACAGATCAATTTTACCAGTGCAGGGCAACAAATTATTATTATTGTTATTATTAACATGTATTTTTATAGTGCCAACATATTGCGTAGCACTTTAAAGTAAATGTGTTTATACAACTAAATCACATGAATTACATGCATATGGAGTTACATACAATTACAATCAATGCTGATAAAAAGGTGAGGAAGGCCCTATACAGAAAGAGCTTACAATCTAAAGGTAAGGGAGTTATACATAAGATGTGGGAATGGGCAAGATCGAATTAAGTGGGTGAGAAATGTGGTACTGTATGTAGTGTTGCATTTGGTAGTTAAGAGTGAGGGTAGGCTTCACGAAAGAAGTGCGTTTTAAGAGATTTCTTGAAAGCAGAAAGGTTGAGAGAAAGTGGGACAGACTGTGGGAGAGAATTCCAGAGGAGCGGAGCAGCTCTTGCAAAGTCTTGAATCCGAGCATGTGAGGAGGTAATGAGAGAAGCGTTGAGTATCAGGTCAGTAGAGGAGCGTAGTAAGCGGTTGGGTGAGTATATAGAGATGAGTTCAGTGATGTAGGGATGGGCAGAGTTAGGAAGTACTTTGATGTCAGGGTCATTTATTTGAATTTAATTCTGAAGGGTAGTGGAAGCCAGTGGAGGGATTGGCAGAATGGCATGGCAGAGGAGGAGCACACATAATAGTTTCATTATTTTAAAACAGTTTAATTTTTGGTGTTACTGCTCCTTAAAGGAGCTAAAAATAGCTTTTGCATCAGATATTAAATGAAAAATGAATCCACATTATGGTCACTATTACCCGGGGCTTACATTATTTACACATTTGCTATATGTTCTGGATCATTAGAAATCACTCAGAAATCCTGCCTAACAAATATACATACCGCTTCTCCTTTTCTATTACTTCTATTCCTCCGAAACAAAGTATAGTCGCTGATGATAACTGCCCAGATATGTCACTCATTCATGTTTTGGCAACACTAACCACATCATATTTCCCCTCCAGCGCCAGCACCTCCAGCCCTCCCACTTCACCAGACTCCTTGATTTTGAAAATATATATCTATTACTGTTACCAGCATGACAATGTTGTAAATTCAACATGTGGCCCTCCTTAACAGTAAATCCAACCAAATCTCCTCCCCCCATTTTCCCTTACTATGCCCACTAACTCATCTAACCTGTCTACCATGGAATCTTTTACAGCACTGCACCTCTAGCCATCTTCTTGCACAAAGCAGAAAAGGTAAATGTGCTGAATCAGTTATTTTCTTCAGTGTTTACAACAGAGGAGTCTGAGATCCCAGGCTCACTTCAAAGCTGCACTTATGGCTCAGCACAATCTAGTCAGTGGCTGACTCAGGATATAATCTACAAAGCTTTAATAAAAATGAATGTATACAAGGCTCCAGGGCCTGATGGCATACACCCCTGGGTTCTAAGAGAGCTTAGTTCAGTTTTAGATGAGCCCCTATTTCTGATTTTCTTAGATTTGTTTTTATCTGATAAGGTGCATTTGGATTGGACGAAAGCTGATGTCATTTCAATATTTAAAAAGGAATTATGATCTCAGCCTGGCAATTATAGGCCACTAAGTTTGACATTTGTGGTAGGCTTGTTAAGGGATCACATTCAAATGTTTGTACATGGATAGGAAACTGGCTATAGGATCAGGTACAGAGAGTTGTTGTTAATGGTACATTCTCTACTTGGAGTAAGGTTCTTAGTGGGGTCCCTCAGGGCTTGGTATTGGGTCCACTTTTATTTAACTTGTACATTAATGACTAAGGGGAGGGTATTGTAAGTAATGTATTAGTGTTTGCAGATAAAAAAACTATCCAGCCCAATTAATGATGAGATGAGATTCAATGTTGATAAATGTACAGTCATGTAAAAATATCCAAGCCATTTATATAATTAATGGGAGTGCATTAGGCAAATCCATTATGGAAAAGGACATTGGAGTCCTTATAGATGATAAACTTGGGTGTAGCAAGCAATGCCAGTCAGCAGCATCAAGGGCAAATAAGGTCTTGAGCTATATTAAAAGGGGCATAGAGTCATGGGAGGAGGGGCTCATTCTTCCACTTTATAGATCACTTTTAAGGCCACATCTAAAATATGCTGTACATTTTTGGTTTCCATCACTCAAACAGGACATTATTGTATTAGAGAGGG
>CM044442.1:55811213-55825076 GCA_024363595.1 Xenopus borealis | reverse complement strand
CCCAGAGCGACAGGCAGCCACTTAAAAGTTCCCCAGTAACTCCCGCAATCCAATCTACTCTATGTGTACCAAGAACACTGGGTCTTTGTCAACCCCTCCTAATAACCTGTCCACTTGTTCCACTACATGCTGAACCTTAGCATAAGGCAAGCAACAGACCATGTGAAGGCATGAAGGGTCCTTATGACAGATTACCTTACACACACCTTTCAAATTATTCAGTCCCCTATAACTAAAACCTGTCTTTCCTTCCTCATACTCCTCCCGCTCCTCCCGCTGCTCATATTAGAGATGCTACCTCCCTGAAGCTCAACTTGGCCAAGACTGAGCTCATGGTTTTTCCACCCAAACCAACCCCTTCTCCTCCTTTCACCAGTACAATTGATGGCATGACCATTACCCAGGTTAACTCAGCACGCTGCTTAGGGTTCATCTTTGACCAATCCCTCACCTTCTCTAATCACATTAATAGTACTGCCAAAACCTGTCGTTTCTTCCTCCGCAACATAGCCAAGATACGCCCCTTTCTCAAATAACAGCCAAAACACGAATCCATGCCCTTATCTTATCTCGCTTAGACTACTGCAATCTCCTCCTAACTGGTCTTCCTGACTCCCATCTCTCTCCCCTCCAATCAATCTTAAACTCTGCTACCAGGATTCTTCTACTCTCTCCTAAAA
Organism: Xenopus borealis; assembly: GCA_024363595.1. NCBI lineage: Eukaryota > Metazoa > Chordata > Amphibia > Anura > Pipidae > Xenopus > Xenopus borealis. The sequence continues at coordinate 55,824,396 of CM044442.1, read as the reverse complement.
GAGAATCCTCTCAACCCCAACTAAAATCCTCAGCATTGGCTGCCTGTCAAGCAAAGGATAGCATATAAAATCCTTCTGCTAACATTCAAAGCTCTCCTCTGCTCCTCACGACATCTCTTCTCTTGTCTCGCTATACGTTCCTGGTTGTCTTCTCCGCTCTTCTCAGAGCCACCTTCTCTTTACACCACCCACATCCACTGCCACCTCTCGTCTCAGACCCTTATATCTTGCTTCTCCTTACCTCTGGAATTCCATCCCTGAATTCCTCCGTAAGGAATCCTCTCCCAATCTCTTCAAAAAAAAAATCTAAGAGCCTACCTTTTGGAGCACTAGAACAATAGCCTTGCCCTGGGCCTACTGTCTATGCCTTACCATGTGCACTTTTTCATCTCCAATTTGTACCTGTATGTTAACCTCCGATCCACTGAGACTGTAAGCTCTACGGGGCAGGGACCTCCTTCCCACTATGTCTCTTACCACACAGCACTTAACCTCTTTGTCCTATGATTCTGTATATATTTATTATGGGATTTGTCTCCCCATGTATACTTATATATATATATATTGTACTTTTATGCACTGTACAGCGCTGCAGCTCCATAACAGCACTTTACAAATAAAGCTATACATACATACATACAGGGTGCTTTGAGAGTCAGCCTGCTCCATACATGCCATTTCAGAGCTGTCCTCCCCAGCATCTTCACCCAAAATGGGGAATATGTTTGTTCGTATGAGCTGTGGTCCAGCCCACTACCCTTCCCTTCCATCCCATACATCCCCTCTTAACTGTCACAAAACTGTCTCCCTCATCAGCCTCCACAGTCCCTTCTCAACCCCCCACTACAGCGTGCCCTGCCAGCTCTGCGAGCCTCCTTTCCTTGCCCAAGTTTGTTGCTGCCCTCAGTGCTACAAGTTACCCCTTAGAGTCTGCAGTTAAGATTCCAAGATGAGAACCCATCTGCATCTCTCAGAATACTGCATGGAACTGCTGTTCGAACAATAAATAAATGCAACAGGACAAACACTTAATACCAGCAAACCCACTTGCAATCATATTTACAACAATCCAACCACAACGGCACATTGTAACTCTTCAGAGAGGTGACATCTGAAATTCACAGTGGTGTTGATTCTGTGTAGTTACAGTGATAGGATTACAAATGTGTCATGCAACTGTTATGCTTTTTGCAGTCTATCATCCTGAAAAATGAAAAGTCGCCAGTGTCTTTTGGGAAAGAAAATGATCATGTAAGTAACTGAGGATTGAGGATTTTCTTTGTACTTCAATTCACCAGGTCAGAGTTGGCAAAAGCAAGTCTGGAGATAGGGGTAACACCTAGCGTTAGAGAGCTAGCGTCTATCTCCTTCGCTAGCAAATTGTCACCTGCGAAGTGGATCAAAGTGTTTTTCACTTCACCCTTTAGTAAGTTTACCTCTTAGTCTCCAGAGTGCAATTCCTCAAAAATAAACACCTGCGAAAGACTTAGATCACATGAAACACTTGCTTAGCAAATCTGATAAAAATGGATGTGAAACTGTTTAGACTACTTCCATTGCACTCATCCTGACAAACCAGCTCTTATCAGGATCTTGAGACATTGCATGGGGTGCACTGCAAGACAAATTACTTTGTTACTATTTGCTTGCATTCACATATGCAGCCAGATTCACACATTCCCATATATGAACATGTGGTGTGCTGAATTCCCAGGTACTTTTGTATGAGTTTTTGTACCTGGCCTATTTTAGGATGCATGACGCTCCAGCAAGTAGTTAGGCAGTTTTAGTCTTCCTGAATGGCATTTGGATCCATAAATTTGTGACCCTGCCTTCTTCTCACACTGTTTTCTATCTGCCTGCTCTGACTCCTGCCTGACTCAGTCTGAATCAGTTTGACTCAGATCAGCTCCCCCTCTGAGACATATTGGAGAGGCTTCAGATGCAGGCCCAGATTTGGGGAGAGGCCTCCTAAGCACGGACCTAGGGTGGCAAGATGTTTAGGGGAGGCAAGCAGGCCCTTCTAACATCTTCTATATAACACAGTAACACAGTAACACAGTAAAACGGCGTTGGTCCCAAAAACAGAGCAGAGCACCCGCCCCCCACATTGACCTTCCACAGCTGAGCTCAGCTTTTGTATTGAAATTTGCAAATGTATAATAATAAGGCCACCCTCAACTCAGGCTCCTGCTGTGCACCTGTGTTGTACTGTTTGTCTTCATTTCGACAGTCAGAGAGAGTACAGAGCGGTGCAGATTTCTTCCTCTGGGAGGAAACATCATCACATGACTACGCACTTGCGCGTGTCATTGTGGCGTCGCTCTGCGCAGACGCACTAGCCTGATTAAAGGGGAATGAAACCCCCAGGCTCTAACTCCCTCCCCCCCCACCACCCCCGTAGGCCTCCCTCCCACCTCCCCCCGGGCTATCCCCCCCCGGCCTATTGCCCCTAAGTCCCTACTTACCCCTCCTTCTTGGTGCCCTACAGCGTAGTTCACAGGATCCATCTTCTTCTTCAACGTCTTCTTCCTGGATCGAGCGCCAAAAATATTGGAGAGCTGGTTTGATGTTCACCCACTGACAGTGAATATCTAATTGCTAACTAAACGTCATTTCTGCCCCTCTATGATTCCACATTGAAGACTGTATGTACCTTGCTTAATGTACTGGGTATTGATGTATTGTAACTTGTAATATTTGTTATGCTGTCAAAAACTAAAAAAAAAAAAAAAAAAAAAAAAAAAAAATGTTATTAAACTTTATATACATTGGCTGCTCTAGCCATGGGGGCAGCCATTCAATTTGAAAATGTAGAAAGGATCAGGACAGGACATAGCAGAATAAAAAGTTGTTAGAACTAAATTGTAGTTTACAGAAACCTGTTATCTGGTATTTAAAGGGAAACTGTCATGGGAAAACATGTTTTTTTTTTTAAATGCATCAGTTAGTAGTGCTGCTCCAGTAGACTTCTGCACTGAAATCCATTTCTCAAAAGAGCAAACAGATTTTTTAATATTCAGTTTTGAAATCTGACATGGGGTTAGCCATTTTGTTAGTTTCCCAGCTGCCCCTGGTCATGTGACTTGTGCCAGCACTTCATGAGGGAACTTCTTTCTGGCAGGCTGTTGTTTTTCCTTCTCAATGTAACTGAATAGTACACAGTGGGACATGGGTTTTTACTATTGAGTGCTGTTCTTAGATCTATCAGGCAGCTGTTATCTTGTGTTAGAGAGCTGTTATCTGGTTACCTTCCCATTGTTCTTTTGTTAGGCTGCTGGGTGGGGGAAAGGGAGGGGGTGATATCACTCCAACTTGCAGTACAGCTGTAAAGAGTGATTGAAGTTTATCAGAGTCACATGACCAGGGGCAGCTGGGAAATTGACAAAATATCTAGCCCCATGTCAAATTTCAAAGTGAAATATTAAAAAATCTGTTTGCTCTTTTGAGAAATGGATTTCAGTGCAGAATTCTTCTGGAACAGCACTATTAACTGATGCATTTAAAAAAATTTTTTTCCCATGACAGGATCCCTTTAAGCTGCCCCATGGCCAAACAGCAGCTTAGTTTAATAACCTATAGTGGGTTATTTCTGAAGCAAATAAAAAGTTTTTCCAGTGCAAGTCAACATTACATTATAATTTAATCCCTTCAACTTTAATTTTTGATGTAACTGTTTCTTTAAGTAAAGGTTAAAGCCATTCATTTTTGGTTTATGACAGTGCTATGTGTGTAACATGAGCCATGATAATACCTGCGGTTTTAGGAATGCTTCCCAGTGCATGTTAACAGACATTGTCCCACTGAGTACACATACTGCTTACAGCCGTAGAGATGAGAGTACCACTAAGGAGCAGAAAGTGAATCCATCCCACCACTGTCCTAGCTATAAGTTACTGTATAAATATTTTTTGTAATATATATATATATATATATATATATATATATATATAAAGCTTGTTGAAAAGGAAACATGATAACTGATTTTTTTTGCCTTCCTGCTTGTTTAAAAAAAAAAAACAGGGAACCTGTAAGAAATCACATACATTGTATGATCTCATAACATGCCAACACTTTGAACAGGAAACTGTTCTAGTCAGAAATAATTGATGTGATGTATTACTTGATGCTCTGCCACTCTTCTTGTCTTCTACAAATTCATTTTATATTGTTTCCTTTTATGTCACAAGAGGGTAAGTTAGGTTAATATCCGGTTCTTCACAATTTATCAGTGTTGAGTAAAGCTGGCCATAGACGTAAAGATTTTTGAAAGATCCAATAATTATCGTGAGACCACGATTGTCTCAAAACGATCGTTTAAATGTCCAATGTGTCCATCAACTAAAAAGACCATTTCAGGCGATATTGCAGCAAAACTGAAGGATCGCAGCCTGCTTGCCCTGGAAACATAGGTAGATTGCATGGGGACCGATAAAGATTTTCTAACCTGGCCGATCAATCATCAGACCAATGTCGGACGAAAAATCGTGAGATGAACGATCGTTTGTATCCCACTAACCGCACGATAATTTGACAGATTGGTCGGACTTCCCTAAGATCGGTCGTTCGGCAGGGAAAGATCGTTGCGTCTATGGGGAGCTTTAGGCTTGTGCTGAGTGGGGAAAGATTTCATAGATCACTACAATATTATGGTTCTTCAACACCATCTAACACTGCTTCATGTGAAGCAAACAGCACACAGGATATGCTGTGTACATGTTATTAAGGTTAAACCCACACTACAAAGTATATTATTTTGCGGTATGTTATATTCATATAATATTCATATAAATACACCTAATAAAATTGTTTTGCCAGCCAAATACAAGGTACACTTTTGTTTTTACAGAGAAAACAGAGAGACTGAAATCTCAGACTTTTTTGTACAATGTGCTTAAAATAAAAACATGTTTTTAAGAATGGTGTGTTGGTCTTATAATTGCATTTTCATGCAGACACCCAAAGGGCTGAGATATTTATATATACATATACCCACATATACTTAAATTCTCAGTTCTTCTCTAGTTCATAGTTTGTAGTGCAAAATGGTTACAAGCTGTCATCGTGGTGAGGCATAACTGTATCTTATACTACACAGTTAAAGAAGTGATCAGTGATTTGTGCTGTCCATCATTTTATCAAAGGCTGTTAGTAGCGAAGACAATCTGCTGTTTTCACTGACTTTTTTTCTGAATCTGTTGAACAAGTGTGATAAACTGTTATTACCCTGGTAAGTATTCTGACACAAAAGAATTAATGTTAAGTCAAATTTAGGGCACATACTTTAGACAGCTTCGAGAAGGGGTTGGATGACTTTTTGTGAGGATAGAAAGGGTTATTAAAAATAGATCATAATACAAGTTGATTCAAGGAATGGTCCAATTGACATTTTGGAGTCAGGAAGAATTTTTTTTTTCCACTTTTCCCAAATAGGAGATTCTTCAGAAGGGGTTTTCTTGAGTTCCTCTGGATCAACTAGCAGTTATTCAGGTTATTTAAAGACATTAAGAGGTTTATTTATTAATGGTCGTATTTTTGTGATTTCAGAGGTTTTTGAAACCGCAATTAAGCTCACAAATTCTAAAGCCACAATTTATTTAAATACACTAATATAAAAATTGAGGAAGAAAAAAAGAGCTGAGAGAGGCAGTAAAGAATATGAATACCTTGAAAACCTCAAAAAATGTTTTCCAACAATCTCTAGCAAAAACATTACAAAAACCTCTAAAAGTCCTCCTATTGCAGTGATCCCCAACCAGTAGCTCGCGAGCAACATGTTGCTCTCCAACCCTTTGGATGTTGCTCCCAGTGACCTCAAAGCAGGTGCTTATTTTTGAATTAATGGCTTAGAGGCAAGTTTTGGTTGCATAAAAAACAGATGTCCTGTCCAACATTCTCTCCTGTAGGCTGCCAGTCCATATAGGGTTTAGCAAAAAGCCAATCAGAGCTCTTATTTGACATCCACATGGACTTTTTCATGCTCGTGTTGCTCTCCAACTCTTTTTTAAATTTAAATGTGGCTCACGAGCAAAAAAGGTTGGGGACCCCTGTCCTATTGACTTCAGTAGCACCTTGTTAACTTTTACTTGCCGAAGTTTTCATGTTTAATATATTTTACATTTTTTGAGCTTTTTAATGATTTAAAAAGTGATTTTACTGGAAAACCACACATTTTTTGAGATTCATGGAAAAAAATGCAATTTGATTGTTAGTTAATGGGTCCCTAAAGGTTGATCTTGATGGAACTTGGTTTCTTTTTCAACTTAACTTATTGTATTATTATGTTACTTAATTCTCAAAAGATGGGCCTTATTGCTTAGGTTGTCTATTTCTACAGATAAAAGTACTTATGCTACACCTGTTAAGGGCTCATCCAGACGCGAAGATTCGGATTGCCTCATGAAGCAATTTCGAACGACTTTGAAAAACGCGTCGCCACGTGTGAATAGGTGCAGGCGACTTTAGCTCTAGCCGGTGTGAGATACCAGGAAGCCATGCAGGGAGATTTGTCTCCCCCAAAGAAGAGGCGCTTAGTCGTCAGGCGACAAATCTTCCCGAATCTTCGCGTCTTGATGAGCCCTAAAGCCAGCACTGATATTCTACAGCAGATGTTTATCAGTTGCTTTCAATTGTCACAGGAAAAATGCTTAGTTGCCATTTGCGCATGCTGTATGCAAGCCAGTGTCTTTGATAAGCTAGAGAGATCTCTATACTAAATGCATATAGTTTGTTTGGTGTAAAATGCACTGATTTTTACAAGACATCATCTGTGATATCCCAGATGTCCAAAGATTGACAAACACTGGCATAAAAGTTCCTTACTTCTCACTAGTACAATCAAAAACTGCTAGGGACTCTCTTGGATTGACTTATGTAAAACTGCAGAAACAAACATAATTTAATTCCAGAAAGGTTTAAGAAACATCTTTAGATTTTTCTCCATTATGATGGCAGCATTGCTGGTCTTGGATCCATTCTCCACCAAGGCATTGTCCTTCTTTTCACTGTTATCCCTTCACAATGCAAAAACATACATGTAGGTAAACTTGTCCTTGATTAAATTAACCTGTATGTGTGTGTGGTTGTGTTAGGAAAATTAGATTGTGTTTTGCTTGTCAAATCAGTTAAAGGGAGTGTAATAAGTTTGCCTTGTGAGCTGTAAATGGGAGATACATTGTTCTTATAATTGTATTTGGAGTCTGAGATCTTTTGATGCTTTCTATCACTGTGAGACTGATGTCAGATAAAGTGTCAATTACAGAATGTGGCCTACTAGATAGTGAAGATCTTAATTTAAAAATGGCTCATATATTTGCAGAGGGGTCATGCAGCTGTCCACATTGTAAGCCCTAACTTGGCTTAGATCAAGATTGAATCAGTATGTTAAATGTGCATATCAATTATCTATTTTTCAAGCAAGCAATGCAAACCATACACTTTACTTTGATAGATGGAAGCATTGCTTTCTCTGAACTGTCAGCAAATAGCTATTCAGATCCACATAAATAGGAAAAACAAACATTGCTAAATAATAAAAAGCAAGGCACATATGTCTTTGTATCATTTTTCTTTGTCTGTACTACTGCTGTTTTGTCTTTATTTTTTGGACATCTGTGATACTTAATTTATATTTAAATATATGTAGCACATTCTTGCACTATATACATCAATGGTAAAACAATTTCACATAAAATTCTGTCCATGTATGCAACAAAACCCTAAAGGTCAGATTAACCTAAGCAGAGAAATCCGATATGGATGCAATCAATTCATTCTATAGAGTAAATTTTTAGTCACCCACAATATCATAACTGTCTGGGATAAGATTATTTCCAAATGGTGACAGTGTGCTCCTATTTATTCCAGATTAAAATACAGAGTCAAATCAGGTGACTGAGTTTGTCTGTATAGCTTCAAAATTATTTTCAGATTAGAATTATGGTAATAGATGAACTTAGAAAGAAGTTTTTGTAGCATTTATTCATAAATAGATGCAGTAATAACCGCAATTATGATTTTATTATTACTATTGTTATTATAATCATTACTAACATCACGGGTGCACATAGAGTAAAATATTTGTTTAGCGCTAGAGTTCTAGTGTTTCATATGTGTAGGATTCTCTTTGGACCTTAAACAAGAACTAAAGCCCAACTAAAGAAATAGGCTAGAAATTTGTGAATTATGTTTTGTGTTTCTGGACCAACCCAAGGCAACCATAGCCCTTTAGCAGGGAAGATCTCTCAAGATGCCCCAGTAGCTCCCCATCTTCTTTTCTGCTCAGTCAGTGAACATGCTCTGCTCACCTACTGAGCTTAGCGACTGACTCACAATATACTGTATATATAGAATATAAATTTCCCAACATAAGGCTGATTAGTAATTAATACAGATATTATTATGTCAGCTCAATAACCAGCACACTAATGGGCAAATTTACTAAATTCGTGTGAATAATTCGAAAATACATTTTTGGGTTACTTCGAACATCGAATTTGCAAAATTCGACTATCGAATAGCACTTTATTTGATTTGAATTGTCCAAATTCAAAAATTCGACAGTTGAAGTACTGGCCCTAAAAAAAAAAAATCAATATAACAATGCGGCAGATTGAACCTACCGAATTGCTCCCATAGGGTTTTCCTGAGGTTCAAATCAAACAATTATATATACTATTAATTTAGCACTATTAATTGGGAATATCTATTCCCCTTGGTGATTACTCACATTCAAGTTTTATGATTATCAATTGAAGAGATTGCAATATGAATTAATTGGGGGCTTTTCTTGCACACACCTCATAGGCGGGATTGGATATAACACATGCACTAGCACTTTATTGAACATTAACTGTTGAATTGCATTTTATAGAATTTTAATTATTTAGGGTGGGCAGGGGTAATCCTTTTAAGTGAATCCAGGCTTACATCCTTTGATATATATACCTTTTGTACATTAGGAAATACAGACACACAGGGTTGTACCTTTTCTTTTTTCTTTTTTAACCTTTAATAAACATTGGATAATTGGCTATTATACCCAGGTGTATCTTTTAAGGAGCTAAGTTGTTGTGATATTGCAACCTTGAAACAATTTTATCGATAAATATTTTTTAATTCGATCGTTCGTTTTGTCGAATTGCTCTAAATCCCTTCAAATTTGAATATCGAATTTGAAGGGTTAAAATTCAGTACAAATTCGATGGTCGAATTCAAGAGTTTTTTAACCCTTGAATTCACCCCTTAGTAAATCTGCCCCTTAGCATCAGAATTTAATAATCAGCATTGTAGCATCAGTTCATATTAAAGAACAACCTCATTTACTGCTTGTAAATTTGTAAATACCCCTACAGATTCTCAGAGCTAAAAGTTCAGTAAGCAAAATATGGCATTTTTAACCATATTAATTTTTAGTTCTCCTTTAAATTGTAAATTGGAGATATTGTCTCTTAGAAAAGGATAAAATATTTGCTTTAGTTATTGCCTGCATTTACCCAGCTCTCAATGGAACATGACTCCTCCTTTTTGTACAACTCTGTGCAACTCCTTCTGGAGACATGAGTTGTGCAATGACTACTCTAAGTAAAACCGAAAAACACTCATTTATCAACACTAGGCTAATAAGCACCTTGCAGTAACCCTTAGCAAATAATTAGTAATTAGCTTTATTCAAATTGCTGTAGAAAGTGTAATAAAAGCAAAAATTAGATTATATGCCATGGTGCAAATTTGCCCAGTATTGATAAATGAGCCTCAGCATGTATACGGAGCAGAGTTTAGACAGATAAGAAGATTTGGAAGACAAATCAGGGCTTTTACATCCTCATTCTCACAGGTCTGCAATATATCTGGCTTGGGACTGAGCCTACAGGATCTTTTACAATTATCATTTGTATAGATTGTATAGCTTTTTAAAATTAAGAAAATAAATCCACAAATGTTAGCAGAGCATGTTAAAGCACACATTCTGTTATGATACTTTAGCCCAATGGGTCATATAATAGCATAGGTTAAATTGTAAAAATAGCTATGTCCTACAAAGAGTCAATTTACCAATTAAAGAAACAGTAAGACCAAAAAAATGAAGTGCTTTATAGGAATGACAGTGTTGCTCTGCACTGGTTGAAATTGTGTGTTTAATTCAAAATCACAATTATAGTTTATTCAAACAAGCTGCTGTGTGATCATGGAGGCCGTTCAAGCACAGGATACACAATAGATAATACATGTTATAAATAATTCCATTATATACTACAAAGCTTATTTGTTCTCAGCTGTGTATCTGGTGCCTTTTCTCCTTTGTGAAGGAACAGTAACACCAAAAAATTAAAGTGTTTAAATTAATGAAAATATAATATACTGTTATCCTGTACTGGTGTGGTTGCTTCAGAAACACTACTATAATTGAAAAAACTATATGGCACAGGTTAAATAGCGGACAACAGATAACACCATTATGTTCTACAGAGCTTGTCTCTTATCTGCTGTGTAACCTGAGCTTTTTCTCCTTTGAATGGCTGCCCCCATTACTACACAGCAGCTTATTTATATAAACAATAGTAGTGTTTCTGAAGCAATCACAGCAGTTTTACCAGTGCAGGGTAACACTGCATTATATTTGTATTACTTTAAAACAATTAAATTGTTTTGATGTTACTGTTCCTTTAAGCTTTGAATGGCTGCCCATTATGGCTACAAAGTAGTTTGTTTATATAAACTATAGTAGAGGTTCTGAAGCAAACACACTGGTTGTACAAGTGCAGAGCAACAGTACATTATATTTTCATTACTTTGGATACATGATACATGTAGTTAGAGATACCTTTTTATACAGCTTTCAAACATTTAAAAGGCTGATAAGTTTGTTAGTATCAATGTTTTGAATAAACAATGGCCATTTTATGCTCAGTACAAAAGTGATCTATTTGCATTGTGTTCTTTTCACTGTGTATATACAGTGTGTGGGTGGCATAATCAGGCTGTCACTTTCAAGATAGCCAAAAACTGAGTGACAGGGGCTTTGCGACAGCATTCACTGGGCAGAAGCATTGAACTCTGGCTCAGACCGATTCCAGTTTTTTTCCTGAGCCATGGCACACTTTACTTTCTTGGTATAATCAAGGCAATTAACCACTTATAAAATGCACACTTATATACTTTGTCTTAGTGCTTTGTGGAATTAATAACAGCTTAATTGTTCGTGTGTGCTTACTCTTGAAGAATGAAGACATTAAAAATATCAAAATCCTTTAAACACAGTCAAGGTATTGAGGCTTACAAATTAAGAAAGTCCTGTGGACCTCTCTAAAACATGCTAATATAAGATATCCATCTCATTAACTTTCTAGTATTTAAAAGACCCAACTCCACACAACTTTAAAGTGGACCTGTCACCCAGACACAAAAATCTGTATAATAAAAGTCCTTTTCAAATTAAACATGACATCCAATTTAAAATTTTATTTTTATAAAAACATTCATCGTTTTAAGCTAATTTTAAAATTTCAGCTGTCAATCAAATATTGTCTGCCCCTCCTCTATGCCTTAGGCATAGAGGCGGGGCAGATAATTACTTTCACTTTCCAATCAGCACTTCCTAGATGCCACTGCTTCCCACACATTCCCCCAGGTCTCTAAACCATTTAATTGTGTAGCCAGGACATGGGGATAGACATTGGGTCCCCCATTCTGGTGCACAAACAAGATTCTGAGATGATACAAGGCTTGTCTTAATAACAGTACACAAAAGGGCTCCTGCCTGCTTGCTCTAATTATGAATTCCCAGACTGAAGAAAACAAGATTAAAATAATTTATAAAGTGTAATTAATGTTCATTTTGTTTGACTAATGTGATAAAATATGATTTTGAATATTTTTTTTGGGTGATGGGTCCACTTTAAAAGGTATTTGACTTAATTTGCCTTCATTTTTATATTCTTTAAATTATTTGCCTTCCTTTTCTGACTTCCAGCTCCCAGCTTTCAATTGGGGGCCACTGACCCATCTAAAAAACAAATGCTCTGCAAGGCTACACATGTATTGTTATTTCTACTTTTCATTACTCATATTTTTATTCAGGCCCTCTCCTATTCATATTCCAGGGTAAATCTGGGAACTGCATCTTGTCACAGAATATCACTCTGTGCATATTATTAAAAGTTTAAATGTGAACAACCCCTTTAAAGGCAAACAGTCATGAAAATAAAAAGACTTTATATTCTATACCATTTGTTTTTAAATATGCATCACTTCTGAAAAGTCAGGTTCAAAAATCAGGACTTGTGTGGGCATGGAGAAGTAGTCTTGTTACTGTCTTCTGTCTTTTGTATTTCTGTCTTTCTGTAAAAAAAACAAATCCCCCCTCCCCCGAAGAACTGTAATACTAACTTGTTAACTAGAATTGTAAAGGTGCCCTCAGGATAATAGCACATATCAGGATTGTAGTTACATAGTTTCATAGTTAAATTGGGTTGAAAAAAGACAAAGTCCTTCAAGTTCAACCCCAGCATCCATACACACACACACCTCCATACCTTCACATAAATTATATATATCCATATCTATACTAACTATAGAGTTTAGTATCACAATAGCCTTTGATTTTATGTCTGTCCAAGAAATCATGCAAGCCCCTCTTTAAAAAAAATCAGCCATCACAACAACACCCTGCAGTGCATTCCACAACCACACTGTGAAGAACCACCTACACTGCTTCAAATGAAAGTCCTTTTCTTCTAGTCTGAAGGGGTGGCCTCTGGTGCGGTGATCCTCTTTATTGATAAAAAGGTGCCCTGCTATTTGTCTATAATGCCCTCTAATGTATTTGTAAAGTGTAATCATGTCCTCTTGCAAGCACCTTTTTTCCAGAGAAAACAACCCCAACCTGGACAGTCTACCCTCATGGGCGTCCGCAGAGGGGGGCAAGAGGGGGCAGTGCCCCCCCCTGGGACTCAGGGCCGGATTACCCGCTAGGCACCCTAGGCGCCTGCCTGGGGCCCGCCTAGCTCAAGGGGCCCGGGCATCCGGCCCAGAATGGGGAAAAGCATAATCTGCTGCTGCCTGCGTGAGACCCCGCCAGCCGCATCTTCTCTTCTGGGTTACTTCCGAGTTCCGACGGCAGTGCTAGGGTTGCCACCTTTCCCTGTGGCTCAAGCCGGACAGGGGGGCGGTCCCGTGACGTCAC
>CM044442.1:55794874-55810668 GCA_024363595.1 Xenopus borealis | reverse complement strand
GCCCGCCCACAGATGCCTCCTTGCCCCCCCCTGGAAAATTTTCTGCGGACGCCCATGTCTACCCTCATAATTTAAGTCTTCCATCCCTATAACCAGCTTAGTTGTAGGTCTCTGCACTCTCTCCAGCTCATGGCTGGAGTCCAAAACTGCACTGCATACTCCAGATGAGGCCTTACTAGGGATCTATAAAGAGGTATAATTATGTTTTCATCCCTTGAGTTTATGCCCTTTTTTATGCAAGGCAGAACTTTATTTGCTTTAGTAGCTACAGAATGACACTGCCCAGAATTAGACAACTTGTCTAAGATCCTTCTCATTTAAGAAAACACACTGCTATTTAGTGTATAACTTGCATTTATGTTATTTTTGCCAAAGTGCATAACCTTGTATTTATCAACCTAATTTTCCAGTTTGCTGCCCAGTTTCCCAATTTACTCTGCAAAGTGGCAGCATCCTGGATGGAACCTATAGTTCTGCACAATTTAGTATCATCTACAAAAATAGAAACAGTACTTTCAATGCCCACCTCCAGGTCATTAATAAACAAGTTGAAAAGCAAGGGACTCGGTACAGAGCCCTGTACAAAACAAATCTGGTCCAATTAGAAAATGTTCCATTTACCACCACTCTTTGTAGTCTGTCTTTTAGCCAGTTCTCTACCCAGGTACAAGTATTATGTTCCAGGCCAACATTTCTTAATTTAACTAGTGACCTTCTGTGTGGCACTGTATCAAATGCTGTAGCAAAGTCTAAGTAAATCACATTGCTTACCTTCTCATAAAAACATTTTTCTATATCTAGATGGGGCAAATTTACTATTATTCCCTGATTCGAGGGAATTCAGCTGACTATCGAATGCTTATTGAATAGTTTTAGGGCTCTTACACACGATCGAAGTGGCCAAATTTTCATATTCGAATATCCGAAAAAATCGTACGATCGGAATTCGAAGGAATTCGATCGAACTTCGATCTATTCATGTGAATTTTGTAAATCTGCCCTATTAATGTTATTCATTACACACCAACTATTAATCTATGGATTATTTTTTAAAGAAAAAGTAAGATCAAAAACACTTTCTGACTGCAAAGGAGAAATTTATACATTTTTAAATTATGCTAGATTTTTCTTGGCAAATGTTGTCTTTTTATGATATTGCAATAATTCACTTGCATTTATCATTTGTTGCTTCAGTTTTCTTAAGTGTGAAGATTCTGGCACTGCTAGGGTTGGGATTACAACCCTGTTTCCAAAAAAGTTGGGACACTGGGTAAAATTTAAATAAAAAGAGTGCAATGACTTGCAAATCATCAACTGAGAATTTTAGGTCTGTTTTCTGAAAAATATATGTTTATATTGACTTTTATGCCAACAACTCCAAGAGGTTGGAGGAGTGTTTAAACTAGGCAAGTGGGGGGTGGGTGAGAGAAAGAATCATGGGGAAGCAGGGGTAGATGGGGTAGTGGGATTAGTAAGGGATCATGGGGGAGGAGTGAGGGGATCATACAGTTTACCAGCTAAGGAGGTTCCTCTGTTACAAGGAAAACAGACTAATACTAACTTAACTTATAATTACCTTTAAAGTAATGTTCACTTAAAAAGTAAAAGTAGTAACCTCCACTGTGTGCTGCTACCCTTTGAAAACATTTGGTGCACTCTAAAACAAAAATGTGACAAAGGACACCGCAAACCATTAAGAGGCAAAAATCCTATATCAGGCAAGGATGGGATAACACTTCACTTTCAAAACTACACCAATTAATTTCCCAAATAGTTGTTGTTAAAAGACGAGCATATGCTTTACAGAAAAATACAACAAATATACTGTATTTGCTATCTGCAATTAAATTTAGGGTTTAAACGATTTGCAAATCATAACATTTATATTTAAATTTTACACAGTTGGCTAGCATTTTGGCTAGCATTTTGGAAATGTGATTGCATATTCACTTTAATTGTAAAGGAACTTGAAAGTTCTCAAATAAGAGGACTAACAAAATATGTTTATTCAGACAAATGGTTTTGTAGCTGTTGGTTTTAATACATCTCTGAAGCCAAATTATTTTGTGGGGAAAAAATATACTGGGAGAAGATGTCAGAGAAAATTAATAAACAGAAAAAAATTCCATCTGTGGGAGAAAATCGATGTCTTTGGTCGGTGTTTGATGAATCTGCCCTTAAGTATATGTAAATAATCACAATAGTACACAATTATTGCAGCAGTATTTGCTGGATGGTCCTTGTGAAGGTCCAGAAATGTTTATCATTTTTCAGTATTTAGAATAAAATTAATTAAAAAAATTAAAATCACTGGCACATTGAGTTTATCTCTCTTCTAATTTGATTTATGTAAGCTACTTTTTGAAAGAGCTGAAATCGACCTTCTTCTTTTCTTGAAAGTTATTAGTTTAGAAAGCTCATTAAAAGCTCAAGGGACTAGGTTCCATAGAGGGTGTAGCTGAAAAGTGTTTGTAAAATCTTAAAGCCAATTAGATTTTGTACCTGTGTGGTATGTGACTGTTAAAAGCCTGGTGGGAATAATGTTTTTGACTGCTCTACAAACATGTTATTACTTATATATATGATTAATATGATACATACTGTATATAGTCTTTTGAATTCTAAGAGTTTTTTTTGCTATTTTCAACCATGTTAAATATATGTGGTTTAAAGGGGATTTGTCACTTACATTATAAAAATCTTTATTTCTTAATTTTTTTGTAGTCTTGGAATTCACAATCACAGCAAGTAGGCAATAACCATTTTGTAGTGGCACTGCTAATGAGTTAAGCTTTGCATCATGCCAAAATCTTGTTTATATTCCAGAATGAGTCACCTAAAGGAGAGAGGAGTTATGTAAGGAGTGCAGCGACATCTAAGTGCAGAATAAAAAGTAAAAGTGATTGACTGCACTGGCTCTAAGTGCCTAAGGCACTGAAATCAATGGGTATTTTTTTATGCAGCAACTTTTGCAGTTCAAACTGCATTGGGGTCTAAAGATCTTTTGTTGACATCTTTTTCCCCTGGTTCACAAAACCTTTTGCCACTGGTGAAAATGTGCTGCAAATCCATACTGAAACCATTTCACTCATCACTACCCTTTAGTGCTCTTTAACATCATGCCCCCGTCTTCTTAAATTATTCTAATATCTAATTTTTTAAGATTTTGGGATACCCTGTGCGGGTGGGCTACCTGATTCGGGTTTATCTTACATACATGGTAATATTAACTGAATTATTCTATAATTTAATGGAGATCAGAGGTAGGTCTTGTGGGGGTATATATAATTTGAGGAGGGTTAATCATTGTCTGTTGACGTAGCTGTCTAGCCAACAAAGCATGGCCAGAACTAGGGGTAGACAGAAGAGGCACATGCCTAGGGAGCAAAGCTTGTGGGGGTGCCAGCCACGTATCTTCCCTGTTGCCAACAGCCTGACTGAGCAAGTTCCATGAAAGTCTGCCTGTTTGTGCACATGCATGCACTTGCTCTCGTATGTGCTAAGGGCGTGGGCAATACGGCCAGCAGATTTGTCTTGTGTACTTCTTCTGTACCTGCTTGGCTACCCCTGCCCCCCGTGCGTGCATGCAGTAGTGCACATGCACCATAAGAAGAGAAGGGAAGGGGAGATTAACAAAGGGGAAGGGCAGGGGAAGGGAAGGAAAGGGCAAGGGAGGCGGGGGAGTGACAGAGGGAAGGGAGGAGAGAGGAGGGAGGCGAGAGCAGCAGTGAAGCAAATCACAGGGACTAGAGGTAGAGGTAGTTCAAGACTTTTGAACAGGAACCTGCCCAGTGCCCCCACATCTTTGCACCCTAGGCAGGTGCCTCTTCTGCCTACCCATAGGGCCTAGTGTGAAGACATATTAACTAATTCATAATTAATTTGTTTCATAGCTAGAGCCCTGCTTGTTGTAACTTTAAATATTGCATCTCATTTCATAAATTACATATTTCATATAAGCCAACTTTCACCAAGTAGGAAGTGAACAGGTAATTTCTCTGTATCTTTCAATAACATTTCTTTTAATTGTAAACCCCATAGATATGCAGTGTTCATGCATTTTGTGTACTTCTCACACTATATCACATGAAGCCACTGAATATTAATGTATTTTAAAATAAATTAAAGACTCCTTTAATTGTTCCCATAATTAAGGAGAATTAACAAGAGCCTCATTCATGAGAAATTAACAGATATATCCAATTCTGTTATGTACTTGATGCAAGTGAGAATACTGAGAAAATTATTTTTCCATTAGAGTTATCCTCCTAACATCTATACGATTGTGGGCTTTGATCAGATCCCTAAATTTCTTGGAAGCAGTTTAATCAATTCCTTACTGAGCTACAAATGCTTCACAATCTACAACAATTTTCATAATAGCACTAAAACGGAAATGTGAAGACTAAAAGGATGTTTTCTTTCTATATGAAACCTCAGACGAAAGAGAACATTTTATCTCCTTCAGATAAGTAAGCAGGAAATAACTGAAACTATAGGCTTTGTGGATTAGGGCAAAATTCCATGTTAATTAAACATAATTTAGAATGGGCAAAATCAACTGAGCACAGAAAATACTCATATAACGGTGTAGGTTTGCTTAAAAAAAACACCAGAAACATTTATTTGTTGTATACTTTTGATATGGCTGCAAGATGAGCAAAAGAAATGGCATTTTGGTGATAACAGGCATTAGAGCCTGGTGATGTCAGATAAGATTATAATTACAACTGACTCCTCTACTGCAGACTGTTGGTCTACTTGTAAAAGCAGTCCATCAGATCACAGGTCTGACAATTATGGTAAGGGTTTTGTTAATGAATGCAGCCCCTTAACTAGAATAACCTGGATTAGCCACATAAATTAACAGGGTGGAGTGTAAATCTGATCAGAATGATATTTTATAGCTCTAGTTTTGCTTAAGGGAGCTAATTTAGCCAGGATATGTAGTTTAGACTAGGTCGAATCACAGTAAGCCAAGGTATTGCTTAACAACTGTCCGTTGCTACATTTTAGAGATTTTAGAAAAGCAGACAGGCAGCCTCCTACAGAGATCTGGCCCTCATCTCTGGTAAGAACTCATCAATTTGAGATCTCCAGGGTCTGCCTTCATGGGCTTCTTATCAAAGTAATGGATAATTATCCAAATAAAATAAAACAAGTCATCTGGATTATCCCAGGTGCTGAAAACATTTGGAGCCAGCTTCTGAGCAAGTTTATCTACAGGAGACATTGATAATGTCTGTGAAAAACTGTACATAACATTATCTCAATAGTCTGCAATGGTTTTAAGAGTGATGTGGAATAGGTTTTCATGATTAATGCAATAAATAATGTATTTCACAGGTTTTGGTGTAGTGTTGCTTTCTTTGGTATGCCAATGTTCAGTTTTTATTATTATGGTTTGTTTGAAAAGTCCCAGTGTTAACTGTAAATTCAGTGAAATAAGACAAACTGAAAACCAGTTAATGTTGCTTTCTTTGGTATGCCAATGTTCAGTTTTTATTATTATGGTTTGTTTATAAAGTCCCAGTGTTAACTGTAAATTCAGTGAAATAAGACAAACTGAAAACCAGAATGCCTTTGGCTGCTGGATGAAGATATGAGCAATGGATAATGGGTACATCCACTGTCAGCACAGATTATTGTGTGATTTATTAACTGTGTTGAAGAAAGTGCAGCACATTATATAATTCTCCAGGAGTGTTGATACAAATAACATGTGCAAGAAGGCATTCTCCTGTGTGGCAGCCATGAGCCTAACCCCCATATGTAACAGAAGGTTCAACTTTTGGCCATGTTAGCAGGTTTAGGGGGATCATTTGAATACGCCTATTGTGGCCATTTTCTGCTATATACAGTCTTTTGAAAAAGTTTGGGAACCCATCTTAATTCTTTGAGTTTTGTTTATCATTGGCTGAGATTTCAAAGCAGAAATTTCCTTTAAATATGTAACATGCCTAATGGAAAAAGTAGTATTTCAGCCGTGACATAAAGTTTATTGGCTTAACAGAAAATATGCAACATGCATCATTACAAAATTAGTCAGGTGCATAAATGTGGGCACCCCAACAGTAATATTACATCAATACTTAGTTGAGCCTCCTTTTGCAAACGTAACAGCCTCTAGATGCCTCGTGTAGCCTCTGATGATGTCTGGATCCTGGATGTCAGTATTTTGACCATTCGTCCATACAAAATCTCTCAGTTAAATGTGATGTCTGCAGGGCATGGTATTCAAGTCAGAGGACTGTGACAGCCATTCCAGAATATTGTACTTCTCCCTCTGCATAAATGCCTTTGTAGATTTCCATGTGTGATTAGGATCATTGTCTTATTGGAATATCCAACCGTTGAGTAACTTCTACTTTGTGACTGATGCTTGAATATTATCCTGAAGAATTGGTTGATACTGGGTAGAATTCTTCCAACCCTTGACTATAAAAAGGGCCTCAGTCGCTGAACTAGACACATAGCCCCACAGAAAACCAACCTCCACCAAATTTGACAGTAGGTAGCAGGTGTTTTTCTTGGAATGCAGTGTTCTTCTTCTGCAATGCAAAACACTTTTTGTTATGACCAACTAACTCAATCAGTCTCATCAGTCCAAAGCACTTTGTTCCAAAATGATTGCGGCTTGTCTAAATGAGCTTTTGCACACAACAAGCCACTCTGGAGCGTGAGTGCAGAAAAGGCTTCTTGCAGGGTTCTTGCAGGTCTCTGGAGGTGATCTGATCTGTAACTGTTCTCACAATCCTCCACATATGCAGTTCCTGTATTTTTCCTGGCCTGCTAGATCTGAGTTTTACAGCAACTGTTCAGGAGAGAGGCACCACTCCCACACCCTGGCCTTCAAATTTGATGCCTGGTGCACGGTGATGGAGGGATTGGCACCCTCCAAATAGACAGTACAAGAAGGAAGCTACTTTACCAGGAAGCTGAAATTGCTTCCCATTATTGATACAATGTTCTTAAGCTTTGCTAGATAAAAGGTTTGCCCGTATATCTATGGACTGCTTAAATTATAACAGAAGTCTTTGCCTATCACTTTAAAGGGGTGGTTCACCTTCAAGTTAACTTTAAGTATATTGTAGAAGGTTCAATTCTAAGAAACATTTCAATTGGTCTTCATTATTTATTTTTCATAGTTTTTTAATGATTTGCAATTTTCTTCTGTTTCTTTGCAGCTTTCAAATGGGGGTCACTGACACCATCTAAAAACAAATGCTCTGTAAGGCTACAAATGTATTGTTATTGTTACTTTTTATTACTTCCCTCTCCAATGCAGGGTTGCTAGGGTAATTTGTACCCTAGAAACCAAATTGCTGACACTGCAAACTAGAGAGCTGCTGAATAAAAAGCTAAATAGCTACAAAACCACAAACAATAAAAAATGAAAACCAATTGCAAATTATCTCAGAATATCACTCTCTACATTATACTAAAAGTTAACTCAATTTTAAGAACTTTAAGAATACAAAGGACCTACTTGGAAACCTAAATTGCTTTGTGTTACTAAGTGAGCCAATCAGGTTCTTAATTAGAATGTATTTTTCTATTTTTTTTCTTTTCTACTCTGTTTGTACCACTTCAGGTTAATGATGCATAAATTATGTTAATTGGATGACGTACATTACGCTGTGTGTGTGGTGTTAAATTTCCTTACCTTTCAAATTTTCATGCTTGATAAAGGGGTATTTCCCCAAAACAGCAACTGTGCCTGTTACCTTCCATTTCCTGATAGCATTCATTACAGCTGAAACTGACAGTTTTAACTTCTGAGATAGCTTTTGCTAGCCTTCCCCTTAACCATGATACTGAACAATCTTTGTTTTCAGATCTTTTGAGAGTTGCTTTGAGAATCCCATGCTGTCACTCTTTAGAGAAGAGTCAAACAGAAGCACAACTTGCAATTGGTCACCATAAATACAGTTTCTCCTGATTGGACACACCTGCCTATGAAGTTAAAGGCTTAACGTGATAATCCAATCAATATGGTGTTGCCAGTAATCAGTATTGAGCATTTAAATGCATTCAAATTAGGAAAATTACAAGGGTATCGAAATTTTTGCACAACCAGTTTTTCACATTTGATTGACAACTGTTTCACTCAAAATCTTTGTTCAGAAAACACCCCAGCACTCTGATGTGCCTGGGAAAAGAAAGACATATTGTGCCACTGTTTTCTGTACATCAATATTTTGAAGAGTAGTTTTTTTTATGTCAGTATCACTTTAAGCAAACTGAGTGAGGGTCACATAAAGCCTATTGTTTATAGAAAGAATGCAAATTGTAAGCAAGACTTGAATTACTCAAAGGGCACCTATGGCCCAAAAAAACTGGCCCCAAATGAAGGTGTGGGCTGATAGAGCCCGCATTCCGGTTTGGGGTTCCAGTATCTTTTTTTTAAAAAAAAGCCCACTGCAAGCACTGGCTTACTCGCACCGGGAGGGAGCCGCCATGTCTGGGGCCGCTTTTTCATACTGTGCATGCACTTCCCCAGACATGGCGGCTCACACCAGGAGCTCCCAGCATTGCGGAAGGTAATTTAAAAAAAAAAAAAAGATCCTGGAACTCCAAACTGGAATGCAGGCTCTATCAGACCTCACCTTCGGTTGGGGCCAAATTTTTGGGCCATAGGTGCCCTTTAAATATGGATAACTGTGGATTTTTTAACATACTCCTGCCTTAAAACTGTATTCAAAGCATGCACTTCTGGTGAACAGTTGTTTAAGGAAGAGAAAAAAATGTAAGTGTTTTAAAGTAATGAAAATATAACATCCTGTTGCTCTGCACTGGTACAACTAGGATGTTTTGCTTCAGAAACTCTACTATAGTTTATACAAACAAGCTATTGTATAGCCATGGGGACAGCCAATCAAGCTGAAGAAGAAAAGGCACAGTATACTCAGCAGATAACAGATACACTCTGTAGTAGTAAAATTGAATTCTTCAGAACTTATCTTTTATCAACTGTGTAACCGGTGTTTAAATGGCTCAAGAAGAGCTCAACTGATCTGTAGTGATGGGCGAAAAAATTTGTGAAACGAGTTGCGGCACGTTTTTGACATGCGTCGCGTCAACTTCGATGCGTCGCATAGTTTTCGACGGGCGTTGCATCGTTTTTGTTGCGCGACTCGTTTTTTCACCGAATTTTCACCAGATGAATTTTCGCTGGCGTTTCGCGAATTTATTCGCTACTGATCTACTGCCCTACATTCTCCTAAGGAATAAGCCAAGGCCTCCTTCCTCAAAAATGGCCACAACCTTGACCTTGTCTTTTCTGAACAATGCTCTGTGTCTAAACTCATTACCCCAGTCTGATCACTCGCAAGTTTTCCTCTCACACACTCCTCTACACCATCCACTTCATTCTAAATTCTGTCATTATAATATTCTAACTATTTCCAAAAAACAAAGCAAAGCATTAATTGGACATTAATATAAAAAAAAAATTCACTTTGAAAACTGATAATCATTTTTGACTTTCAATGTGTTTTCTTTTCTGTTATTTTCTGCTTTTCCTATAACAGGAATTATAAGTATTTTAATGTCTCTGAAGGGAAATGATAAATCCAAATTGACAACCCATCCAATTATTGATTTAACTTAATGCAAGATGAAGACAAGGCCTTGAAAAATATTAAAGGGGTTGTTCACCTTCCAAACAGTTTTTTCTGTTCAGTGGTTTTCAGATTGTTGTCCATACATAAAGACTTTTTTCAATTACTTTCCATTATTTATTTTTTACTGTTTTTCCAAAATCTAAGTTTAAAGTTGAAGTTGAATGTTGGTGTCTCTGGTGTTTGAATCTGGCAGCTCAGTAATTCAGGCGCAAACTTTAAACTGATACAATTTTGCAACATTGAATTGATACATTTCACAGCAACATCTCTGGAGTATTAGCAACTATTGTATCAATTCTAACTGCTGCCTGTAATGAAACCCAGAGATTCTGCTCAGCAGGGACAAAGATAAGAAATGTATCCATTAAATGTATCCGTTTAGAACAGTTGGGGGGGTCGGCGTCCCCCCCCTCTCAGAGCTGCTTTAGAAGGTAAAAAATTACACTTTACACTTCAATATTAGAAAATGGCAACAAATAGAAAATAGACAGTAATTGGAAGAAGTCATTTCTGGTGATCTATCTGAAAACAACTAGTTGTTTGAAGGTGGAAAACCCCTTTAAGAAGGCTTTCTTTCCCCTGTGATAAATTCTTTGGAGAAAATCTCTCCAAAGTATCCCCTGGCTAAATGTCAGTCACCGTTCCCCGACACTACTGTTACTATTTAGCGAGTCTGTAGAATCACACCCTATTAGCAGATGGCATATATCGGCCCATTTCTTGCTCTGCAATCCCCTTTTCAAGAAGGAAAGAAACAAACAGAATTTGTTGGAATTCAAGGGAAAGGGGGCGATAGGCATTCATATCCCTAAAACCAACAGCAAAAAAAAGCATTAATATTGGGATTTTTTTTCAAAGCACTGAAGCTCATATTAGTGACAATCCTTGAACTGTTAGGGTGGCAGGGACAGGTTGCGAGGATGTTGAACATTTTTACATTTAACAAAACTATATGTTCTGAGGCATTGAGCATGAGGTCCGACACCTCCTCAAGAAAAGTGGTATGGTCCGACACACCCCTCAAGAAAATTGGTATGGCCCAACACTCCCCAATGAAAAGTTGTACAATCCAACATCCCCGAAAGAAAAGTGTATTGGACAATACCACTTTTCTTGAGGGGGTGTCGGGCCGTACCACTTTCTTAATGGGGGTGTTGTTTTATGCAAATTTTTTTGAGGGGGTGTTACACTATTCCACTTTTCTTGATAGGGGTGTGGGACCATATCACTTTTTACTTTGGGGTCGTATTTCATTTTTTAAAAAGGCTTTTTTTCTCACACTGAAAGATAAGATGAGGTTCGCTGTAAGGTCATCTAGCTGGTTATTGGAATTAGCCAGGTCCCCCTTAACCGGATGCAAGATGAACCTGAAGTCCCAAAGTCCCAAATCGGTGAAGACCCAAGGTGCCAAAGACTTGATGTACCAAAGACGCGAGGTGCTGAAGACCCAAATCATCAAAGACCCAAAGCTGCAAAAAGACCTAAAGCCACAAATGGATCTGAAGCTGTAGCCCTGAAAAGACCCGAAGGACCACAAAAGGAGCTGCAGAAAACCAAATAAACACCATTGCTAAGGACACTAAGGAAGAAGAACCTAAGGTAAGTTCCACTGAAAACCAATGTGTTGTATTTTATTTATTTTAATCCTATAGACCCCTGGTCACCAACTTTTAAAAACATTCAATGGGGGCTCTGACCATCAATATTTTTTTTTAACTTGTATGGGGGGTCCTGTTTTTTCAATGTTCTATTGACCCCTGACCACCATTTGTATTTCTAACTTGTAAGGGGGGCCTGGCCACCAATTAAAAAAAAAATTCTATGGGGGGACCACTGACCACAATGTTTTTTTTAACTTGTAAGGGAAGGAGACTGGGCACCAATTTTTAAAAATTTTCTTTGGGGGGCTCTAGCCATCAATAACTTTAAAACTTGTTTGGGGGGGCACCTGACAACCAATTGTTTTCTTTATCCTGTAGGGGGGACCCTGGCCATCAATGGCTTTTCTAAGTTGTAGGGGGGCTTTTAACTTTTATGGGTGAGCCCTGACCACCAATTTTATTTATGCTGTGGGGGCCCCCAACAACCAACTTGTAGGGGTGACCCTGGTCACCAAAAAAAAAATTGTGTGACAATTTTTTTAAGTGGACAGTTTTTTTCTTCCTCTCACCAAATGCATTAAAATCAAAGTCTTTTTCTTTTATTGACTTTTTTGCTTTGGCGTCTTTTTGTGTCTAATTGCATAAAATTCAATGGGCGTATTTTCTTGAGGAAGGTTTTTCTCAGTGACTATTTTTATCTTGGCAACTTATTTGTCCAAATGCATTAAAGCAAATGAGCATTTTTTCTTATGGTGACTTTTTTCCATGGTAATTTTATTCCGCAGTTTTGCAAAAAGATTTGCATATGGTGAAATGCAGAATTTTTCTGTGAGTCCATGCCTGGCAAAAAAATGCACTCATCACTACTATTAAGGCATTATTATCACTGATATAATAACTTAAAATAATAACAAAATTCTATTTCTTCAGGCAGTAATAACAATAAGTAGTGCCATTGTTATCTCTAATGATGATTTATGTATGTATGTATTTATGCAGCACCACAATTGTAATCAGTGTTTTACAAGGTGCGAGCTCAGAGAGGGGTAGCGTTACATAAAGTTATACAGTAATACAAGATAAATCTATGTTTAAGTGCTTGGAGCTTCCAATACAAGTTGGTATGAGGTCCCTTCCCCAAGAAAGCATTCAATCTATGATATTATAATTCTATGTATTAGAAAAAAGATTTTAAAAAATTTTGTTCTACCACGCTGGTCCTGTATTTACTCCCAGGCTCAATAGATATTTTTAAAGTTTGTTCAGGCCTTTATCAACCTGCCCCTTCCCTCCAAACCAACTAAAAAAACACACATTGTATCCATATTTGTATGATTACACAACACAGAAATTCCTTTAACATTTAACTGAACAAAGTTAATAATTCCTGTCTCCTTTTAGATTGTAAGCTCTTTTTGGACAGGCCCCTCTTTACTTCTTGTATTTGTTATTGGTCGCTATGTATGTAATTCTGTATTAAATGTATAAACCCATTAGTTGAATAACATTATAGAATATGTTGGCGCTTTATAAACACATGTTAATATAATAAAAAATAATGTGTCCGTGTACTTGACAAATTATTGGTCAAACTGAACATGGCAATACATTTGAAATGTATTCATTTTGGAATTTCTAATCAAACTTTATTCCAGGTAGGCTCCCTTTTCTAGGCAAAGTGACATGAATGTATAAGTAAATAAAATGTAAGCCATAATATTTCTCTAAAATGTAAATACTATGAAAGGAAACATGGGTCCCCCTTATGATCCAATTGTGGTTGACCAAATTCTGCTATATTTAAAGGTATACTGTTATTGATAGCATCAGTTAATAGTGGTGTTCCAGCAGACTTCTGCACTAAAATCCGTTTTTCAAAAGAGCATTTGGATTTATTTATATTTAATTTTGAAATATGACATTGGGCTAAATCTATTGTCAATTTCCCAGGTGCCCCCAGTCATGTGACTTGTGCTCTGATAAACTTCAGTAACTCTTTACTGTTGTTCTGCACACTGTTGAGTGATATCATCCCCTCCCTTCCCCCATCCCCCCATTCATGGCTGTTTTAAGGCCTTGGTGGGCCCTGGGCAAAGAGACACTTGGTGGGTGGGATGATACAAAAATGTTTTAAAAAGTGTATTTCCAAATGTATGTGCGCTAAGCGTTAAGAATGCCGTTAATGCCAATTCAAGTGTAAAGCAATTATAGAGTGTATCAATAAGGGTACAAACTCTTCCCATGAACGCTTTATCTCACAGTGTGATGCCTATGGAGAGAGGGTGCATATGGTGCAGTATCGTTAAGACGTTATTCTGAGATCCCATGTACAATAGTACTTACCAGACTATGCCTGGATCGTAAGCGCTTAGAAGTTCTGTGCGGGTCCGCCTGTTTGCAAATAGTTTCCGCCCTGTCAATAGCTGTTCTCTAGGTAGAATTCGCTGGTAGTTGATAATCCTTTAGTGCATGTTGGCTGTTGTAATGGCTTCCGGTGGGATCACTGTTCCTCGTGGTGGATACGGAGTTCTCTTTTCTTGTCAAAATACTTACAGTGGCGTAACTACCAGGGGTGCAGAGGGTGCAATTGCACCAGGGCCCCCTTGGGGCCCATCAGATCCACAATAATGCTTATGGCAGGTGGTTATCTAGGGGGAGATTTTACAGCACACTTGCCATCAATACTCCAGCATGCGATATTTATTGAGGTAGGGGACCGACAGGGGGGCCCAGGTGTCCATCCTGTACCGGGGCCCACCAGGGAGTAGTTACACCACTGAGTAGTTAAAAACACGCTTGGTATATTATAATTCCTTAGGGTTCAGTTTGGCATGAAAAAATCTATTTTATTTCATATAAAAAGAAGTTATTTGCCCAATGCGTTTCGTATATATTATACTTCATCAGAGGATTTTTCCCATAGTACAAATCGGCAGTCTTTATCAAGTCTCTTTTTCCGGTAATCAGATTTCCTTAACTAATTAATCAATTAATTAATTAAATTGGAAACACTATTACATTGATTCAATAAAGTAAATACATAAATAGAGAATAAAATTTTCAAAAATTCATAAAATCTAGCAAATTAAAAACAAAATGTATTATTTGTTTAAAAAACATTTTAAATCAATTTCTATATTAAGGCCATTTGGGGATAACATTTTTAGTTTCTGAATCCAGAGGGTTTCTTCTCTGGATATCAACTGTAACATATTACCTCCACGCCAATGAATTTTCTTTTTTCGTGAAATCGAACGATCGGTATCCGATCGTACAAATTCATCGAGAAATCATATTGCGAGCAAAATGATAGTCTAAAACAATTATGGTCGAATGTTTATCGAATTGCGAATTTGGTCGAGCTAGTAATAATAAATTTGCCCCTAAGTGTGAGTAAACCTTTATGGATATTATTTAGATGTTCTCTGATTCTTGTTTTAAGATTCCTACTGGTTCTGCCTACATATTGTAGCTTGCATGGACATTCTAACAAATAAATTATATTTTTACTGTTACAAGTAATTGTACCCTTAATGTCGAATTTTTCATTTGTTACATTTGATGTAAAGTTTGTTTCTTTTCTTTCATTCTTAATACACAATTTGCAGGCTTTGCCGCTCTTGTAGGAAACCTTTTTCTGCATTTAAAAACGTTTTTGTTCCATTATTCATAGATTTGACAAGCAGACAGCTAGGTGCAAGTATTTGTTTAACTGTGGTCGGCTTTTTGTATATCATATGTGGATACTTCGTTAAATGTTCTGTTAAGTCTTTGGGGTAGATTCATCAAAGAGTGAAGTTAAGAGTGAAGTTCTGCCACTAGAGGGAAATTCCGCAGCTCTCCATTCATTTCTATGGGATTTTGAAAGGCATATTTATCAAAGGGTGAAATTTCACTTCACCCATTGATAAATACGCCTTTTAAAATCCCATAGAAATTAATTGAGAGCTGTGGAATTTCACTCTAGTGGCGGAACTTCACTCTTTGATGAATCTCCCCCTTTGTCTTTTTTCAATATGTGTCAACATAGGCAGCTGAAGATGGTTTTGGTAGGGGGAACCAAAAAGCATAACAGTCGGTGTGCGTAGCGAATAATAATTATATATAAACAATAGCCTAGTTTGGAAAAAAGACACGTCTAGCCTTTTGGCTAGTGATGGGCGAATTTATTCGCCAGGCGCTAGTTCGCGGCAAATTCCTGCAATTCGCCAATGGCGAATAAATTCACGAAACAGCTGCAATAATTCGCCTGGCAAAAATTCTCAGGCGGGAAAAAAAAAACGAGACGCGCAATGAAAACATTGCATGTCGTTTCGCTAATTTTCCACCGAATCGAAACGGGATGGATTAGCCCATCACTACTTTTGGCCTAAGTTAAACCAATTTAGCTTCTTCCTGATACAAAGGAAGGCGAACAACCCCTTCTAAAGTTTCTCCAATTTGCTTCAAAAAATTTCTTCCTGACGTCAAGATGCACTTTTCTGGAACAATTTCCGGATTAATTTTGTACTGTACTAAGATATTTAATCCTGTTTTTTCTGGATAACCCCCCCCCCCACACACACAC
>CM044442.1:55782465-55792907 GCA_024363595.1 Xenopus borealis | reverse complement strand
CCAGTGGACTCTGTCGAAAGCTTTTTCTGCGTCTAGCGCAAGTAAGATTGTTGGTGTTTTATTTCTGGTGGATTTTTCGATTAGTGCTAGTAGCTTCCTAGTGTTGTCTGCTCCTTGCCTTCCCAATGTGAATCCTGATTGGTCTTTGTGGATTATATCTGGTAGGATGTTTTTTAATTTGTTAGCGAGGATTTTTGCGTATATTTTTGTGTCTCCATTCAATAGTGAGATAGGTCGGAAGTTTGGGCAGTCATTTGGGGGTTTTCCAGGTTTGGGTATGGTTGATATTGTTGCTGTTAACATTTCTTTTGGCATACTTCCTTGTAGTTGAATTTGATTGAATAATTGAGTTAAGTGTGGGGTTAGAATATTTTGGAAGATTTTGTAATATTGGGATGTTAATCCATCTGGCCCTGGTGCTTTTCCTGTGGGTAGAGTGTTGAATACCCCAGAATTCTTAGTAGGATGGCACAGGCACAATTCCATCTATAGATACCCCAGAATTCTTAGTAGGATTGCACAAGTACTGTGTGACGAAAATAACCGTACTTAGAATCTCCCCACTTGACTTACCTCAGTGTGCAGGTTGTTTTCAATATTTGGTTATTGTGGGATTGGGGCCATTCAGCCACAGAGCAGGAGGATTAACAGGAGCAAGGAGTCTCAAATGCAGCAGGGCAGCGAGGCGCCGCATGTGATGTGCCAATGCCATGCTGCTCAAAAACATAATTAGTTGCTTCTGGGCCCAGGATGTTCACCCGGCCACGGCCCCCCTCTAGGTGTGCTTTTTCACACTGTGAAAAATTTGAAGTATGCTCAACTGGATAACAGAAGTCACCAGTTACAACATGCTGACTGCTGCTCCAGCAGATTCTGCATTGAAATCCATTTCTGAAAAGAGCAAACAGATTTTTTTTTTTATATTTCATTTTGAACTCTGACATGGGGCTAGACATATTGTCAATTTCCCAGCTGCCCCAAGTCACGTGACTTGTGCTCTGATAAACGTCAATCACTCTTTACTGCTGTACTGCAAGTTGGAGTGATATCACCCCTTCCACACACCCCCCCCCAGCAGCCTAACAACAGAACAATGGGAAGGCAACCAGATAATAGCTCCAGATGACAGACGTCTGGTATATCTAAGAACAGCACTCAATAGTAAAAACCCATGCCCCACTTAGACACCTTCAGTTACATTGAGAAGCAAAAACAACAGCCTGTCAGAAAGCAGTCACATGACCAGGGGCAGCTGGGAAATTGACAAAATGTCTAGCCCCATGTCAGATTTCAAAACTGAATAAAAAAAAAATCTGTTTGCTCTTTTGAGAAATGGATTTCAGTGCAGATGTCTACTGGAGCAGCGTTATTAACTGATGTGTTTAAAAAAAACGTTTACCCATGACAGTATCTCTTTATGGACTGGAGGCCAAAACTGCTCTGCATATTCCAGGTGAGGCCTTACCAGGGACCTAGAAAGAGATAGAATTATGCCATTTTTATGTAAGACAGCACTTGTTTTGCTTTTGTGGCCACAGAATGACACTGTCTGGTATTAGACAACCTATCTTACAAAAACCCATAAAACCCACTAGATCTTTCTCAGATAAGGAACCTACCAACACTTGCTACCAACACACTGCCATTTAGTTTATAACTTGCATTTATAATATTTTTGCAAATATGCATAATCTTGCATTTATCAACATTGAACCTCATTTTCCAGTTTGCTACCCAGTTTTCCATTTTATTCAGATCATTCAGATACTCAGTGGCTTACATTATGATCATCTCAGCCAGATACATACAGTAAATAAAGATTGATGATCTGAGAAACAAGAATGTTACATACGTAGGTAAGCAATTATGTTACTATGCAATAGTGAAGTGATACATGTAGTACACTGTATGTCAGCATACTTGTGATTAAAGCTGGTGAGTTTTATTTTCAGACACAGACATGCCAGTTACTGGGAGTTGAAGATAACAGATAAAAGGAGGACTTGAGGACCTGAAGACATTCTTTTTGAAGGTCAAGAGCATATGGTGATGAACAATACAGTTTAATCATCATGTAGGAATCCCTCTGAAGGCAGTAAAACAGGAGTTGTGATTGATACCCTATACAACTATAATTGTGAGCGCATATTATCATCATCATATTTATAATCATTTAAAAATTAATCATAAAGCAGTCATATAGCAGAAGCAAGTTTTCCAATACAGGTATGGCACCTGTTATACAGAATGATCTTCATACATTAAGCCTACTAGAAAATCATGTAAACATTAAATAAACCCAATAGGCTGCTTCTGCTTCCAACAAGGATTCATTATATCTAAGTTTGGATCATGTATAAGGAACTGTTTTATTGTTATAGAGAAAAAGGAAAACATTTGAAATATTTTGAATTATTTGGATAAAATGGAGTCTATGGGAGATCGCCTTTCCATAATTCGGGACATTCTGGATAATGGGTTTCCGGATCCTATACCTGTACTTTAAATTAATTTATAACAAGCAGGGCTTACAATAATTAAACACACCACATACACATATAATGCACAAATACATGAACATTTATTGGGTTATAACAAAGTCCCACCCAAAACAGCTATCAACGAAAATAATAGGTGAAATTCCAGTCATTTCTAGGATCCAGTAAATGAACATTTATAATTGTATATTTTGGGAGAGGGGGTCCCAGCTGACTCATGGCTTGGGTATGCGTGAGAGAGCGAGACTAAGCAAAGGCTTAGCTGTACACCACTTCGCCACTGCACCTCATGCCATCTAGGGTAGCCTAAATTGTGCATCTCAATGACTTGCAAATTAGTTGGTGGGATGAGTAGATCTATGTTTCTCCCAACCTAGCCCTTCATGAATACAGTTCTGCCAACTGCAGGCAGCAATATATTGATTGGGAAAGTGCAGGATTTTGTGTTCCATTCTGTAGGGCTATTACCTGCTCCAAAGGAGCATTCTTTTTATTTCCAAAATATCTATTGCTCACTGCAACAAATTAGGGGTTTCGTTTATTAAATGATTGGACAGATTGTATTTAAATATACAAGTGAATAGAATCCCACACACACTCTATCATTATTGGTCTAGAGAGACATGAAACATGTTGTTTGTTGGATGTCCTTCTAAATCAGTGAAGGTCTACAATTATCTGTTCTTACTTCCTTGTGCTGGAGTGACGCAGTGAGCCTATACGTTGCTTTAAAGTCAGTGGGACATTGCAGGAATAAGCTGTTTTAATATTCATTTTACATTACTTCCAAACCAAATTGTATTCCCAGGCTCAGTTACTTTTGCATATTATGTCTTGATTTAATATGTGCCTCCTCAGACAAGATAGCAGTTACATTCTCATAATAGAGTACAGATTTGAATTTATGTAATGGTTTAATTATAATGTCACTGTGGATTCATTAGCATGACAGCTGTCACTGCAAATTGGTACCGAGAGAAGCTGGGGTCATTGTAATTGATGTAATGAACAGAATGCTATACATACTAAACAATAGGATGGATCTTTATTCTGACCCAACGAGGGCAATAACTACACCAAGTCAATCAATAGCAGCTGAATGGCCCTTAGTGATCACATTGATTGAAAAGCTTTAACCCTTGACACAAGAATATTGTCTTTTAATGTGCACAGAAATATGTTATAATGGGAGAGTGCACTGAGCAACATATTTGGAAAGCAAGGTTGGATCATATATTCTAACTGGTTATTCAGTCTTTATACTTCAACAATTTAAATCCCAGTTCAAACATAATTTAGATCAAGTTTTGGGTAGTTGTAGGTAGGGATCATGATAACATCATTTGCACATGGCCTTGATAATTCACATCACATATTTTGTGATTATATAGTAGGGAGTATTTTGTATCGATAATGCAGGTATCGGATCCATTATTCGGGAACCCATTATCCAGAAAGCTCAGAAT
The DNA here is from genome assembly GCA_024363595.1 of Xenopus borealis. Taxonomy (NCBI): domain Eukaryota; kingdom Metazoa; phylum Chordata; class Amphibia; order Anura; family Pipidae; genus Xenopus; species Xenopus borealis. Next base: position 55,788,943 of record CM044442.1, on the reverse strand, counting down.
TACAGAAAGGCCATCACCCATAAACTACATTTAGTAAAATGATTTTTAAAATGATTGCCTTTTTTCTCTATAAATATAAAACAGTACCTTGTAGTTGGTCCAAACTAAGATATAATTAATCTTTATTGGAAACAAAACCCCCTTATTAGGGTTATTTAAGAAGATGCAAACCACTGAAAGATCCATTATCTGGAAAACCCCACAAATTATATTTTTCTGGTATTTATATTTTCATGGTATTAATATAATGCCAGCATATTTTATGCAGCATTACAGAGATTATACATCAATCACAAATAAACAAGTAGCTGTGCTACTACATAGCTCAGATTGCATCTTCTCTAAATGTATATTATTGGTATTAAATTTGCCTCAGCACAGTGCTGTGGTGGTTAAGCCAGTGAGCACACTTAAGAAGTAGCTGCTCAATCCACTCAGCCCACACTTCTACCCATCCATTTGCTACTTGGTGCAGAGTGCAGCAATATTGACGGAGCTGCAAAAGGAAGATTACCATACTACAGTGTCCATAGTCCAGGCCCTACTGTCCTGTGCCCCCCCCCTTGTTCGCAAGGTGTGTGCTAGGATATTCCAATGACCACCTTCACAAACTGGTGACAGACATTCCATGCAAACTTCCTTGTTATATGATAAATGCATGAGCATAGGAAATAAATGTTTCATATGCTTTTCTGCATGGATACTGTATATGCTGCCCCTGCAGAAGTACTATAGGTTAAGGTGGCATTAGCAGCCTATGGTCCTTAATATGCTATTGCACCTCCACATAAGTAAGAAAGCGTAGGGAGTACTGAGCAGAAATAAAACCGAACAGATAGGATAAGTAGATAAAATAACATAATGAAAGGAAGGGAAATGTAGAAGAAGTCAGTTGAAAAGAGAGTTTTGGAATAATTTGGAATTCATAGGAGGAGAATGGAGGAGGAGGAGGATGTGGATGAGACAGGAAAGATGTAGAGAGGCAGAACGGAGTAATGGAAGAGTAGTGGAATGCTGAAATACCAGAGAGAATAAAACAGATTGTTGTAGACAAAAGACCATAGAACAACAGGTATATACATGTATATTTATAAAGTCTCTGTCTATTGGGTACCTAGCCACTTAGTCCATTTGGGGACCTAGCCTGTGACAAACCTCTCCTTTGAAATTCTAAATTACAGTACAAAAATGGGAAACATTTTTGCTGGCTGGGAAGAAGAGATAATTCTGTGCAGGATTTTTTTTACTATGTAAAGCCTATGTAGTATAAATTATACAATGCTATATACTGTAGATTTGTGTTGGCAGATATTATTGTTACATACATATTTGGTCCTCATATTAATAACAACTGTATCACAACCGTTGGTTTAGAATATGTCAGTATTGTTGACAAATAGGTGTTAAATGTTCTTCTGCTGTTTAGTCGATCAGAATGTGGAATCTGTGGATGTGGAGAGTGGATATTTAGAAGCAAAAAAAAGATCACAATGCTTTTTTGTCAGTGATACACATTCCTATAAATAGGCTGTATGAAGTAGTAGCAGTCGTTACTGCTATAAATATGGAGTAAACTCTGGCAGTTGAATCTGTTCCCAGATAAATATAATACATTATAGACTAGTGCCCAAAAAACAAATGCGATATTGAGATTGCATGTATTCATGTTGATAAAAAAACTAAAGTTAGGAAATAGTTTCAATTTCACCCCTGATGTCTTCATTTTGTTTTGAGACCAGAATTAGACATTCACTTAGCTAACATTTGGGTTTTTGCCAATGTCCACCCTTTTACTTCTAACGCTAGCCAGCTGAGGGAAACTGAATTAAATTTGCAATCTTTATAATGTGATTAAGGAAGCAGGAGCTTTTATTTTCTTCAGAATTCGCCAGAGGCAGAATGATACATGGTTGAGGGATGAGCTGTCAGCATCAACAGAAGCGTTGAAACAAACAAACATGAGTTGTATATTAATCTTGAAAGTGTATTTGACAGAGAGTGAACTGCAGAGCAAATTGTTACCATGTCAATGTTTTGTTTGCAACGTGTGACCCTTTTTTGGCAAAAGTCACAACAACAAAATTGCCTCTATTTTATATATATATATATATATATATATAAAAAATATATATATATACAGTATATATAAATATATATATATAAAATAAGTTGCTGTCCTTCACATTGAAATTAGCTTAGCCCCAACAGGGCCCCATACATGAAGAATTAGGTTCCTTTACAATTTCCTTCAGCTACTGTATCTGCTTCTTTTGTTATTACTCCTGTAGTCATATATATATAGTAGAATCACTTATCTGCTATATGACGTTTAATGGCTTTTATGGTAGTTATTTTGATTGGTACCTCTGAGTGCTATTTAGTTCCTGTTAATGGCTATATGAAATCTTTAGCCCTTGACATTACTGCATATAACCATGCTTGCAAAGATCCTTTTTTTAAAAAAAAAAAAAAATCTTTATTTTTGTTTTCTCATAAAGTCGTTAATCAACAAAAAGAATAAAGGATACAGAAAAAGAAAAAACAAGGTAAGGGGGGGTTGGGTAACACATTATTCACGTCACAATTTTCATTTCCAATGTATTTGTTATTGCATGACAGTCTTTTATTATTATTCTTATTGTCCCCTTTATACTTATTTTTCATTATCTTATTTCCATCTTACTCTAATGAGTCTCTGCAAAGATCCTTGATATAAATCTGTAGCTTCTCTATATGTGTAGCTCTCCATAAACACTTATGGTCTTGCTAGTGGCCTGCATCATAATGTGTCGCAGTTGCATCAGAACACATAGATATAAATAATGTTATAATCAGTACACAGTTATATAGACCTAGGGGGCTATTTATTATGCTGTGTAAAATGATGTGAACAAGGTGTGATATTTTACACCATATGAACACCAGATTCTCCAACGTTATTTCACATTTCTTCAAGACCTTTTAACATAAGTTCCGCTGGCATTTGCTCAAAGAAAAAACACATAAAAACAAATACTGGTGTTCTGTCCAGATGAGTGGCCTCAGCTGTAGGGAATATTATGCACCCTGACAAATTTAGTTATTGTGTACAAAAATTAACACAACAATTAACCTTCCTAGATTTAATATTAGAACTCTGATCTTGGCTGGTGACTTCTTTTGACTCATCCAAAGGCTAAAGTTCATTGGCATGACCTTTCTTATGGGAGGCTGTAGGGTGATTTATCTTTGACTCTACTTTTATGAAATGGGTACAGCACCTGGCTTTACACACATATCCACACAGGTTATGGCCCACAATTGCCTCTCCAGGATGTTCCTTGGATGGGCATCCAATAAGTTTGGCCCTCATTCTCCTTATTATTATTAACTACGCCCCACTGGCCAGGTGATTCAGGATAATTACCTGAAATAACAAGCCAAGTTGTGGCCCAATAGAGGAGAATGTGTCTTACATATGTGAATGTGTACATACTTAGTTGTATATATCTGTAAATCCATGCATTGCTTTCATCACTTTCTACAGGTGATAAAAAGGGGAGCACACGTGTGCTCTGCCTGTTTTGGTTACTGCACTTGTTAGAGGAAGTGATGTGGTGCCCCAATAGGGCCTGGAATGGAAGAGTATACAAGTGCAAGTGCAGAATAGACTCACGGGTTAGGCTCAGTACTAGAGAGAACCTTAGAGTGTGGGACCACTGTAAGTTTTGCCTAGACGTGGGATTGTGCATCAAGTCTTCTTTGAGTATTTACTGCAAGACTTGGAAGCATTTGCTGATTTGATCTTATTCCATGAAAGTCAGCACCCACCATTTCTAAAGTGTATCATCTGTCAATAATCTGTTTTTCAAGAACCACTGGTGCCCAAATTATATGAAGTATTACCTGTGTCTTATGGTGGAGATACAGGAAGTCCTATCTTTTTAACAAGTGGTATGTAATAAGTCCCCTATTGGAAGTTACCGGGAGTTGAGTCCCTTAGAACCATCTCAAGGTATACTAGCAGAGGTAATAGTGGTTTTGGGATACCCCCAACTACCTGTTACATTTTAATGTGAACCAAATAAATGTTTTAAGTGTGGAGCTGCTATTTGTTTCTCTCAATGTATTGATTGCACACCACACAGCAAGACAGCTATATTCCATAATACTTATATGGTCAAAAGCTGCAGTGACATGGAATATACTAGATATTAATAGTGAGGGTTCCAGAGCCAGGTTTTTCAGGAGGAAGCCATTGTAATGTTTGCTTAATTAGCTGTAGTTGGATAGATTTATATGCTCCTACTTCTTCAGCTATCTTAATTTTTAGTACAACTTAAGTAGTTACTCCTGACATGGTATTTCCTTTATTTAGCAATATTCTTTTGTGGAGGTAGTTGTCTGTGGTTAATATTCACTGGTAGAATTGGGATCCTTCTGTAATTTCTGTATTTGTAGCCATATTTTTAGATGTTTTCCTGGTGTCACTAGTAAGCAGTTAGGATGTTGTCTGTGTTCTTTCACATTATGAATAGTGAGCTTGTTTTCAGAGCCACAGAGGTAGCTGATTCTAGACCTAGACCCATTTAAACAGTTTATCACCACACCAAATGGAAGAAAAGTACAGGCCTTGGTTAGGGCTTGCTATATTTGGGAAGAGAGTCTTGCAGAAAGTAGCAATGCCTAATTTCTTGTAACACATTGCAGAGCAATTCGTATTTACTATTTACCATATTTACTATTTACCATCTTTTTGAGGGAATAGTTATTGAATGAAATTATGTTAGATAATTTAGTGATCTGCTAATGTGTCCCTATTATATGTGTGCATCACTTTAATTTCGACCCAATGATTATTATTTTTATATAAGTTTTATTTGAAAAGTATATTTTGAATGAACACATTTTCTTTTGCTTGCCTATGTGCAAGCAGAAATCACACTGATTAACATAATGAAATGTCCCTTTGGTGATAGAGCCATAAAAGGGTTACAGATGTAAATATGCAAAAGTTCTATGTCTTATGTGAAAGAAATAACATGTTAACACAACCCCTTAAATAAAGCCCAAATATTAAATAGCAGAAACTGCACAAGAAAATAACATTCTTCTAAGTTATTTGATATATAACATACCTATTTTAATTTAAAGTCACATTATAGTTTGTTTTAACATTTATTTAAGGATGCTGTATTTTCACTGGTTCCAGAAACAGACTATAATCATAACAAGAGACAGTCATATCAGCCCATGCCTGTAAGTACAGACTCCTTTTTTATTTTTTTTTTTTTGAGCCGTCTACACATTTTTGTGCATATTTATATCTTGGTGGCTAAGTTGCAAAGGAGTTCTGAAAGAAAGCAGAGCTTAGATAAGTTCTAATCCACCTAACTGTGATAAAATACTGTGGCGCAAGTGAAAAATGCCAGAGAGCCCTTCAGTGCTTATACTATTGTTCCATACTGTAGTCAGGAGACATTAACTATCTTACTGCCAAAAAGAATAAAATTAAATGTTAAACATTTAATGTGCTATTGGGGCATTTGTTGCATTTAGAAATACATTTTTCATTAAACATACATTTTTAATTAGATACTTTAATTTTTATGGCATCTAGCTCTCTCTTTGCCTTATGCTCTCTTTTTAAAATATATTTGATTGTAATATTATTGAAAGGTTTACAGATGTGTAACCTAAGCAAGTATGTAAAAAAACTGAAACACTTTTTTTATTTTGTAAACTTACATTACTACTAGAACGTTGGTGGTCCAATAGATATTCATCATGAGCTTTTTCAGCAACAATCAATATACTCCTCCATGACCTTATCTTTAATGGTTTTTTGATAGGAGAAGCGCAATAAGTGAAAATAAAAACTCACGAGTTTAACATTTTTGATGAAGCAGTCTAAAAAGGGCAATACAAACAATAATAATAAAAAAGAAGTACTCTTTCTTTGTTCTCTGTCATCACCTGGCATATTTGCACAAATTCATTGAATGTAAAGATTAACAGATTATAATGGATTTTGGATGAATTTACAATTTTATACAACCTTGCTAATATTTATTTTTCACTATCAAAAAAGACATCCAAGTATTATTCACTCCATGGGATATATATATATATAATTTACCCTTGAATGTTCAAGGGTTCGTTCTATCTATCATTGGAAGAAGCTTGGTTTCAATTCTCCCATTAATTTAGCCAAGCCTGCTCTTAAAGGGATACTGTCACGGGAAAACATGTTTTTTTCAAAATGCATCAGTTAATAGTGCTGCTCCAGCAGAATTCTGCATTGCAATCCATTTCTCAAAAGAGCAAACAGATATTTTTAGTTTATAGTTTTATATTTCATTTTGAAATCTGACATGGGGCTAGACATATTATTATTAACATGTATTTCTATAGCACCAACTTGTTGCGTAGCGCTGTGTTGTCAATTTCCCATCTGCCCAAAGTCATGTGACTTGTGCTCTGATAAACTTCAATCACT
>CM044442.1:55755247-55767368 GCA_024363595.1 Xenopus borealis | reverse complement strand
AAAGTCGCTCAAAGTTGCCTCGCCAGGCAATTTTGAGCGACTTTTAAAATTGCGCCGCTGAAGAGAACTAAAGAAGCTGCTTCGATGAGCAGTGAAACGTCTTCATTAAAATTTCTTAGCAAGTCCAGTTGTTTTGAGTTACTTGTGTACCATGACCTGGATGAATGAAAATCTTCATAGTCAGGAAATTAAATTGTTAACTTGAGGGCATTTTTTTTCCTTCCTTGGGGTCAATTTGAAAGTTTACAAAATCTTCACTTCATATATTCTCTCACATTTAAAGAGCAAGTCTATAAATTTAAAGACTATAAACAAACAAATGCCAGATCTCCGTTCTCTGTCAGGAGGATAGTTGAAACACATGAAATGATGCAGGCACTTCAGAAAGGGGTGATAAGAATTACAAGCAGTGGTTTGTTTTTATAAATCAGAACAAGCATACCATCTCCACATTTGATAGTATTCAGCATCAACATTCTTTCTACAACTATTTAAGACATTCAGTTTTGTTTTATAATGTGGTATGTGGGTCCTCTGTAATTATTTTGCTTGCTCTCTGATAGGAAAATTCTGGGACATACTTCTATTACATTTGCTCTTTTAAACATATTTGGAATTTATTTGTTTAAGAATCCTTTTGGTGTTATATATAGTTGAAATGCCTTTTCATTAAAATAAATTACACATCATATCCATTGTATGCTGAACTTGAATAACGTCTTGAATTAAACAGGTCTGTTTATAACATTATATAGTATATACAAATAAAATCAAGAGGCTTGCAGCTTGTTGAGGAAAAATGGGCTTCTAAACATATTTTTAAAGAATTGAAGTCACACTCCAGCCAGAGACGCTAATAGTAAACTACACCCAATTCCTGGTAGTACACAACAGTTCATCAAGTTCAACCCCTCCAAATGAAACTCAGCATCCACACATACACCCGTCCATATCTTCACTTAAATTATATATACCCATAGCAATACAGGTATAGGATCTGTTATCCGGAAACCCATTATCCAGAAATCTCCGAATTACGTAAATATGGTCTCCCATAGACTCCACTATAATTAAATAATCCACATTTTTAAAAATGATTTCCTTTCTGTCTGTAATAATAAAACGCTGTACTTGATCCAAACTATTTTTTATTTAATTTAATGTGTACATGATTTTCTAATAGACTTGGGGCAGATTTACTATTGGTTGAATTCGTGGGTGAATTTACCCTCGAATTCAACCAATTGAATTGTGGTCGAATTTTAACGCAATTCGATCGATCGAATAGAAATAATTTGATCGATAAAATTGTTCGAATCGAACGATTTTAACCATTCAATCAAAGATTGTTAAACCAATTCTGTAGGTTGAATCTGGCAAACTAGGCAGTTGAATAAAAATTTAAAGGGCAAGTTATACGACTGTCGAATATTCGAATAGAATTTTATTCGAATTATTCGAATAATTTGATTCGATCAAATTTTCAAAATTTGATGATTGAAGTGGTCTTCAAAAATATTCGAGAATTCAAATCTTTTTCAAAATTCGATCGAATTTCGAATCATTCATGTGAAATTGATAAATCTGCCCCTTAATGTATGAAGATCCAAATTACCTAAAGATCTGTTATCTGCGATAATGAAAGAACAGGGAATGCTCCTTGACTTCCCTACTTACAACATAAGTACAATTGTGTAACTCAATTAAGAGAGCGACATCAGTTTACTGTTTAAAAGTTTATTAGTTTATTATAGGTAAATATCCAATAACAAACACTCTGTAGAACAGATAGCATTGGTAAAGTCATACTTGTCTGTTTGAGATAATGCTGGGTTGTTATACACTGTACAAGACAAAATGGTGTAATAATATTCAAATCTGTAATCTCATGTTACCTACTTTTCTTTATGTTCCCTTTGTTTTTATCTTTTTATGTTAAGTATACAAAACCAATCAAAATAAAAGTTAAAAAAAAACAGGTCCCATACCTGTACTAACAGGTTAGTAAAGCATCACAATAGCCTTTGATGTTATGTCTGCCCAAGAAATCAAAGGAACTCTCAAAAGCATTAACAGGATCAGCCATCACAACATCACCCGACAATTCATTCCACAACCTCACTGTCCTCACTGTGAAGAACCACCTATGTTGCTTCAACTGAAAGTTCTTTTCTTCTAGTCTGAAGGGGTGGCCTCTAGTGTGGTGGTTCTCTTTATGGATTAAAAGGTCACATGCTATTTGTCTATAATGTCCTCTAATATACTTGTAAAGTATAATCAAAGAGGCATAATTATGTTTTGATCCCTTCCGTTTATGCCCTTTTTTTATGCAAGACAGAACTTTATTTGCTTGATTGGCCACAGGACACTGCCCATAATTTCAAAATGTAGACAGAAATCTCTCAATTGAAAAGTGGCAGCATCCTGCATGGAACCTATAGTTCTGCACAATTTTGTATCATCAGCAAAAATAGAAACATTACTTTCAATGCCCACCTCCAGGTCATTAAACAAGTTGAAAAACAAAGGACCCAGTACAGAGCTCTGAGGTACTCCACTAACAACATTGGTCCAATTAGAAAATGTTCCATTTATCAAAGAGTGAAGTTCTGCCACTAGAGTGAAATTCCACTACTCTCAATTCATTTCTATGGGATTTTTAAAGGCGTATTTATCAATGGTTCAACGTTCACCCTTTGATAAATACGCCTTTAAAAATCCCATAGAAATGAATGGAGAGTGGCAGAACGTCACTCTTAACTTCACTCTTTGATAGATATTCTATCTTTCAGCTTTTACAGTGCTAAATTGCAATTTGTTTAACTTTATTTTCTAAGTACTTGACTACTCTATATAAATTGTTGATTGATTGCTCTAGTAGCGAACTTAGCTCTGTGATTGCCAACCTCTATACTTAATTTTTCAGGATTCATTGAGGTCTGGCATGGTGCCAAGAGACTGGCGAATTGCTAATGTGGTGCCGCTATTCAAAAAGGGATCCCATTCTCGAAACTATAGGCCAGTTAGTCTGACGTCGGTGGTAGGAAATAACAATACTATGAGTTTGTGCCAGCATGGTTTTATGCGTAATAGATCTTGCCAGACTAATTTAATTTCTTTTTATGAGAAGGTAAGCAGGGACCTCGATTCTGGGATGGCAGTGGATGAGATTTATTTAGACTTTGCTAAAGCATTCGATACAGTGCCACACAGAAGGTTACTGGTTAAATTAAGGAATGTTGGCCTGGAACATTGTATTTGAACCTGGATAGAGAACTGGCTTAAAGATAGACTTCAAAGAGTGGTGGTAAATGGAACATTTTCTAATTGGACCAGTGTTGTTAGTGGGGTACCGCAGGGCTCTGTACTGGGTTCCTTGCTTTTCAACTTGTTTATTAATGACCTGGATGTGGGCATTGAAAGTACGGTTTCTATTTTTGCAGATGATACTAAATTGTGCAGACCTATAGGTTCCATGCAGGATGCTGCCACTTTGCAGAGTGGTTTGTCTAAGTTGGGAAACTGGGCAGCAATCTGGAAAATGAGGTTCAATGTGGATAAATGCAAGGTTATGCACTTTGGCAAAAATAATATAAATGCAAGTTATACACTAAATGGCAGTGTGTTGGGAGTTTCCTTAAGTGAGAAGGATCTTGGGGTTTTTATAGATAAAAAGTTGTCTAATTCTGAGCAGTGTCATTGCTACTAAAGCAAATAAAGTTCTGTCTTGCATAATTATACCTCTTTATAGATCCCTAGATCCCTGGAGTATACAGTGCAGTTTTGGACTCCAGTCCTTAGGAGGGATGTAAATGAGCTGGAGAGAGTGCAGAGATATGCAAATAAACTGGTTAGAGGGATGGAAGACTTAAATTATGAGGGGAGACTGTCCAGGTTGGGGTTGTTTTCTCTGGAAAAAAGGCGCTTGTCGAGGGGACATGATTACACTTTACAAATATATTTGAGGATATTATAAACAAATATCAGGGGACCTTTTTACCCATAAAGAGGATCACCGCACCAGAGGTCACCCCTTCAGACTAGAAGAAAATGACTTTCATTTGAAGCAGCGTAGGTGGTTCTTCACAGTCAGGGTGGTGAGGTTGTGGAATGCACTGCCGGGTGATGTTGTGATGGCTGATTCTGTTGATGCTTTTAAGAGGGGCTTGGATGATTTTTTGGACAGACATAATATCAAAGGCTATTTTGATACTAAACACTACAGTTAGTATAGCTATGGGCATATCTGGTTTGTGTGAAAGACTGTGTGTGTGTGTGTGTGTGTATGCTGGGTTTTTAATTTGGAGGGGTTGAACTTGATGGACTCTTTTTTCAACCCAATTTAACTATGTAACTATGTAACTGCATTGGTGTAATTTAGCACCTATGTTTAAAAAAGTATCTCTTGTGTAATGACCTAATGCAATGTACAGCAACTACAAAAATCCGCACATGAATGCAAGACTGTGCAGTATTCAGATCGCTCGGATCGCTTCAGTTTTCCGAAGTTGCCCAAAGTTGCCTCATTTGGCAACTTCGAGCAACTTCTAAAACAAAGCAATCCAAGTGCCACTTAACTCCCCAAAATGCCTTCCCACCGGCTAGAATGTGAATAGAGGTACACTTTTACCTGTGGGACCCAATACAAGTGCAATATTTGAGCTCCCCGTGACATAGCAAACCATATTAAACATTTTACATGTTCAGGCTCCAGAAATGAGAAGACTTACCATAGTATTAACCTAATGTAATCCTCTGATGGCTTGTCTAAGCACATCAACATATAATCTGAACTATAACTAGTATGCATTTTAAGACTAAGGGGATGAAAACCAAGAAATAAGCAGAAGTCAGGTGTGCTCCAGTATAGATGTCTCCAATAATCAGCTGGCATACATAGTTTAAAGAAAATCAGAGTTACAAGTGCAGAGAGTCAAAAGGGACAGATACATCTATCAAAAGCAGGTCCGGACTGAGAATTAAAATAGGCCCTGGCATTTCAGGTACACAGAGACCCAATCAGTCCACACAGAGGCCCAAACAGCCCCCACCAGCCCACTAAATACTGACTTTCTATGACACCTTATAGCAGCCCCTCTGGCATTTGCCAGAACCCACAAATTGCCAGTCTGAGCCTGATCAAAAGCAATCTGAAAATTTGTAATCTCATCTCCTGCAACATTTAGGTGCAAATTTACAAAAAATTTACTAAAATTCACCTAAAATTATACGAATTCATTCGAAATTCGATAAGCATTCGACTATCGAATGCTTATCGAATAGTTTTAGGCTATCTTTTTGCACAATATTCAATTTCTCGATGAAATCCTACGATCGAATACCGATCGTTCGATTTCACGAAAAAAAAGTACTTTTTCCTTCGAGCCTCAGAAAAATTAGTACGATTCGAACGACCGAGGTGTTCGATCGTACGATTGGTATTCAATCAAGTCTTTGCAGAAGAAGCCTATGGGGGGGTTCCCATAGGCTTCTATTGGTATTCGGTAGGTTCAATCTGGCGAAGTAGGAATTCAAATGATTTTAAAATTTTAAATCCTTCGATCATCGAATGATCGAATATCCGATCATTCGATCTATTCGATGATTCGGTATTCGATGATCGAAAAGGCCAAATTTGCGTATTCGATCCTCCGAAAAAATCATACGATCGGTATTTGATCGAATTCGATCGAACTTCAAATCCTTCACACGAATTTTGTAAATTTGCCCCTTAATGTGGACTGAGGAATGATATATTTTCTTCACCTCCTTTGCAAATCCGGCATTGGCTACACTATGCATTAAGTCACAGGGAGGCTCATTGTGCCAAGTTCATAATATTAGTATAGTACTATTTCTCCCATAATACAGATATTTCCTGAAGAATTTCAGGATAAGGGTGTCCAACAAAATTCTACACACTACTAGGCACAAGCTGTGCTACAACATAGAGAGATGCAACAAAATTCTACACACTACTAGTCACAAGCTGTGCTACAACATAGACAGATGACTTCTGTCATTATGGGCATCATGAGGGGGATATGATTGCTTACTAACATACATCTCAATGTTGTGCAACTTTGCAGGCACAAGAAAAAACAGAAAATGTATGAGAAATGCAAAGTGGAGTTGTACTCCCCATCTGGTCAATGGCAGATACAGTACAGGGCTCTTCTGCACCTGTAGGTTATGCACTCTGCACTTGGTGAATCAGTGCTATGCTCAAGGATAAAAGAGGTGCTTTACCTATATATATATATATATATATATATCCTCAAGTTTTTTATATGTGTGTGATCAGTTAGTATTATGCAGCTATCCAGAAGATAAAAGGTAACTATCTTTAACAGAAGCCAAAAAACAAAGTTTGCAAAGACCTCTATAATATGTACAATCAGTATAGCTTTAACCATAAGCTATAGGAATTGTTATTTGTGTATAACAATGGCTCCTCAGTGGGATACACTAAAAAATGCCCTAATCATATATAATTACAAGCAGACTAGCTGAACAAACTAAGATCATGCTATGGATTGCACATTTTGGTACTATTAGTAAGATAAGATCAAACCAATGTAATGAGAGCATTCTGGATGCTAAAACTCTTTTGATCAAGAACATTTTTAAGATCTCAGCTCTTGTTTGGTTATTACCTGAGACAGAAAATGGGTTTGAACTGAATACATAAGACAAGTGGTAAAGCTGTTTATATCCAAAGATCAACTCGTATTTTCTTGGCCTTGTGCTCAGTAGATAAGCAGCTTATCTTTTAATTCGGAGACTTCACAGGCAAGTAAGTAGCTAGAAAAATGGCCATACCAATGTTTAAACTTTTACAGCAGCTAGAGTTCATTATATTTTTGTTGTATGGGGAGTAAAGATTCATTGAACTCATAGCAGCCATGCAATGACCCAAAAGTGCTGAAATTCAGTTGCCAACACAAGGAAATTTCTTGTCATCTGTTCATGGACATATCTCTCTGCAGTGCGAGCATCATTAATCTTGCAGTGCAATAGCTACAAACTTATTAAGATAAAATATTGTGAAGCTTGTATCCAACCAACTAATTACTTAAATAAGTAGTTTTGTTAGAGGCAAAAAAAGAATGCATGAGAATACTTGCCATAATCACAAATATCATGTAACTGTATTTCTGCTGTACAAATGATTGCTGGTTCACTGAGATCTTGGCCCTTCCTCTTGAGATTATAAAAGGGGCATGTTGAGTGCATACATACCTTTTTATGCAGTTTAGAAAAGCATGCTAAACACATATACAGGTATGGGATCAGTTATCCGGAAACTTGTTATGAAAGCTCCGAATTAGGGAAAGGTTGTCTGCCATAGACTGGGTTTTATCTAAATAATCCAAATTTTTTAAAATTATTTCCTATTTCTGTGTAATAATAAAACCTTACCTTGTACTTGATCCCAACTAGGGTATAATTCATCCTTATTGAGAACAAAACCAGAATATTGTGTGTTAATGTTAATTAATGTTTACTAATAGACGAATGGTGTGAAGATCGAAGTTACAGAAAGATCCATTATCTGCAAAACCCCAGGTCCCAAGTATTCTGGATAATAGCTCACATAGATAAATTGTGATATGCATTTTTTCACAAAAGCATAAATGCTCAACACATATCGGGGAAACTAAATTTGGAATATTACGTCTAAATGAACGTGGTGAAATGCAAATAAAATAACCAGGTACAACCAGGTAGAATATAATGGAATGAATTAGCTGATGCATTTAGGTGCGCTCAAACTTATCTCTCAAATGGATGTCAAATGCATATAATTCTGAGCCTTAAGTATAAGCCTTAAAGCTTGTACTGACAGTTGCTTTTGCCCTGGGCTACCCTGCAAGCAGTTTTCCTGTGTTCGAGCGCAGAATGAAACATAGCACTACGAAATGTGCTGGTGCTATAGAAATACATGTTAATAATAATAGTATGTATTTGCCTATAGCACTGTACTCACATAGGTACATCCAAACCCCAAACGTAGGTGGAATGCAAAATGAATATATGATGCATTTTTGGAGCCATACTCAAAAATGTCCTGTGTCTGTAATATTAGGCACAATTTCTTTCAAATAAAAATCAATAAATTGTGACAAAGGTTAAGACACTGAATTAATAGTCAAATTTTATTTGCACCCAAACCTACATATTTTCTAAAAATGTAAAAAAAAATTTGAAAATTCGAATGTAAACATTCGATCAATTTGCATTTTGTGGACATCGATTCGAATTTTTCAAGACATGAACTTGATCATTAGAGTTTTTCCCCAGTCGTTTTTTATGCAAGTTTTTGACATTCATATTTTTTCCATGAATATGCAAACATTCGAAATTTGAGTTTATCTGAGGTAGAAAAACCCTCCCACAACAAATTTGATTCTTGACAAATATGCCCCTAAATACATGTATTCTTATTTTTGTAAGGTTTGTTTTTGGGCCACACAACATCTTTCTCTGCTGACATGGTGATATTCTCCAAGACACGTTGGAATCTTTAGATGTAGATCATCGTAATAACTACTGCCAGAGGCCTTCTAATCCTCATCCCATGTTCCCTTTTCCATGTAACTTGCTTCCTTATAAATTTAGTCTCACATATACACTGTATAAACCTCCATGGATATGCCATATACATTTTGTAATCTTCAGACACTCTTTTAATTGTATCACATTTATGGGGGTTATTTATCATAAATCCGAAAAGTTCTCACAATTGTCAGACAACTACTCTGACCAAACCCACACTGACTTTTCCCCCTATTGATCAATACGTTTTTGAGAAAATATGGGAAAAAAGTTGATAAAATTGTGAAAAAAATTTAATTGTTTTGGATTTGTCATTGAAAACTGTGCCTTTTTCAAATTTGTTAACCGAAAACCACAAATTTTGTATTATTATTGAACGAAACCCATTGCAGATCAGGATATCAACAGGACATCTGTCATTGACTTCTACATGAACTTGGCAGGTCTGAGTTACAGTACATTTTTAATTGGACTTTTAATACCATAGGACTTCTTTTCTATGAAAAAATGGTGGTTTTCCCTTTTAAAAGTCTTACCTGAAAAAAATTAACTTTAATAAATAGCCCCCTATAAGTAACATTTTCTGTGAACTATAGTAAACTGATTTGTGTGGCACATATTTTATCACAGTAGCTCACTTCTTTCAGGCTGCTACAAAATACACTTTCCACTTTCAAAGCTATATAAATCTGAAAAAGTGCCACTATAGTAGGTAAAACCTTGCAGTAGGCACTAAAAGGTGTTGTTCACCTTTAAGTAAAATTTTTGTATAATGTAGAGAGTGATAATCTGAGATAATTTGCAATTGGTTTTATTAGTTTGCATTGTCAGCAATTTGGTTTCTAGGGTACAAATTACCCTAGTAACCCTGCATTAATTTGAATAAGAGACTGAAATATGAATATGATATGGACAGAATAGAATGATAACTGATTTTTTAATATATAATTTTGAAATATGGTATCTGACTAGACATATTGTTAGTTTCCCAAGTTCCCCCAGACATGTGACTTGTGTTCTGATAAACTTCAGCCACTCTTTACTGCTGCACTACAAGTTGGAATGATATCACACCCCTCCAGATAACAGCTCCCTGGTAGATATAACAACATCACTCAGTAGTAATAATACATGCCCCAGTGCGACTCCTAGCCTGTTATAAAGCAGTTCCATAGTGAAAGCTTTCTGAAATCACATGACCAGGTAAAATTACCTACTATGGCTGCCTACACACCAATATTATAACTAAAAAAATACACGTGTTGGGTTAGGAATGAAATTTTACATGGTAAAGTGAATTATTTGCAGTGAAAAAATTTAATTTAGAAATAGAAATAAAACCACACCATGAAAATCATGAGAGAGTCCCTTTAAAGGAGAACTAAAGCCTAACTAAAGAAGTAGCTAGAAATGTTGTACATATGTTTTTGGCTTCAGTACTAGCCCAAGGCAACCACAGCCCTTTGTTGTGTTTGGTAGCCGAGGATAAGGAGAGTATAACAGTGCTTTATTAGCAGGTCATGCAGCGCTTACATAACAGCATTAAGACTTACTTTCACTTTCAAGTTGTACAGAAAGTCCTATGTATGAACAGTGCCACCTGCAGGCCATTTGTATAAACACCACACCCTTTAGCAGGGAATATCTGTGTCTCCAAAGATGCCCCGGTAGCTCCCCATCTTCTTTTCTGCTGATTCACTGCACATGCTCTGTGCTGCTGTCACTTACTAAGTTTAGGGACCGACTCAAAATGTACAGTACACATAGAATATAAATGCCACAGTATAAGTCTGATCAGTAATTAATACCGATAATTACTACATGGCAGCACAGAAACCCATGCAACTAGCATCTGAATGTAATAATCAGCACTGTAGCATCAGCTTATATTACAGACAAACCTCATTTTCTGGTTGACAATTTCTGATGACCCCTAAGCTTATCGCAGACACTATCCAAGATGGTGAACCCCTGTGATGAGTTTGAAGTCCATGATCATTGCTGCTATTGAGAAGCTGAAACTTTAGGCTGGTGCAATAAGTTCAGTATGTAAAATATGGCATTTCAAACCATATTAATTTTTAGGGATTAGTCCTCTTTTAACATCACCAATTCCCACCGGTCCCTATAGGGTTTACATATTACACCCATTCCTGAAAGTGCTTAGTGGTCCTCTACCTGTTTAAATGTTATGAGTTTTTTTTATAAGCAACTAACTGTGCTTAAATAAGGCCCAGATAATGATTTCTAAATACTGTATATTTTGGTAACATAAACTCGGTATAATCATCCTTTGGAACTCTTCCCTCCTCACATGCATTTTAACTGGATGAACTATAAAATGTTTAATTAATAATTCTAAGGCTGATGAAAGTTAGCTGTCTAGGAGAGTATTAGCTGCCAAGGAGATTCATGAAATGTATGGGCATTTTTTTAGTAATCTTGTACACTATTTATTTTTCTTAAAATTGCATAATGGTTCTGGATGACCAGTTTATTTTAGAATGTATTGATTGTTGAAAGGGGCAATACATATTTTCCTTTTAATTACTTGCATTGTTGGTAAGATTACCTTAACCCCCATTTAGTTATACATTCATTCCACTTGGATTCAATACTTTTAAAGTTTCTTCAATCACCAATAAAATTTAATCTAGCAATAGTGCACACCATCATCACACCACATTATTCTGCCCAACTGTTCGATCATTTTGTCTGGCGAAAGCCCTTTGGAATTTGTTGCATATGATTTGATTTTGCATATTAATGTCAATAAATTTTTAAGCTAAAGTCTTTTCAACTTATGAGTAACATCTTTTACTGTTTGGGACTTTAGGCGAGACAGTAAGGTATACTTTTTCTGTTATAGTTTATAACCAGCAAGTATTGCCATGGTTCAGTCGACATACTGCAAACCAGGTGTACAACTGGTAATCTTTTGCATGGGAGTGATCAGAAAAATTTGGTGTTACTGTGGGAGTATTACTGGATCAATACTTTGATGCCTAAGAGTTTGAATACTGCATATTCATTGACATGTTTTTAGACTAAAGGTTGTGGT
This sequence comes from Xenopus borealis, assembly GCA_024363595.1. Lineage (NCBI taxonomy): Eukaryota > Metazoa > Chordata > Amphibia > Anura > Pipidae > Xenopus > Xenopus borealis. The sequence goes on along the minus strand of CM044442.1, from coordinate 55,755,748 downwards.
TATGAAAGGGTTAAATATTTCAGTGACTTCACTATGAAGGTGGGTTTTATAGTTATAAATTTAATTGTGTAACTTTATGCGTAAATGTGTACTTTGAAAAAAAAGAAAAAATTTACAACCAATACATCCAAAAAGAAACACAAAGAAATAGCACATTTTATACATTCTGAAGTCTAGAGTCAATGTACATTGCAGGTTATGCATGTGAATCTTTCATTGTCAACCATTTCATTCCTACTTACACCTCCTAATACAGAGCCATACAACAGCAAGTCCGTCAATGTTTTTACAACACTTTTTCTCCCACTTTTTACTACTCTTGCTGGATTGGGTCAGGGGTTTGTGGTGTGTAGCAGATCAATCCAGGGACCCCAAATCGCAAAAAATTTATCCGGGCAGCCTCTGGCTAAGTATACTGCTTTTTGCAGCAGGAGCACTTCATTTCTCCAGAAGGGAGGCGCCGAGCATGGCAGCCTCTGTGCTGAGCTCTCCAGTGTTTGT
>CM044442.1:55706239-55752556 GCA_024363595.1 Xenopus borealis | reverse complement strand
GTACCTGGGTATATTTTTGCTAGCCTTTGGGGGGTCAGGTATGCTCTGTGAAGGAATTTTTGTTGTATCCATCTATCCCTATTGGAGATGGTGAGGTCGGGGACCAGTTCTAGGACCTCCTCCCAGGCTTCCTCTTCTAATTCTGGGATGTCTGCTAACCATTTTGCTCGAAGCTCATTTAACTGGGATTTGTATAGACCCCCTAAAATTGTATAGATTAGGGTAACCGGTTTTTGTAAGGCAGGTCTCCTGAGGCGAAGTTCTAGCTGGCTCTGTTTGATAACTAGTGGCATATTTGGGAACTGAGCAGCAAGAGCGTGTCTTAGTTGGAAGTACCGGAATAGCATACTGGGTGGTAATTGGTGTGGTGTTTGCAGTTCCTGAAAGGATTTGAAATGGCCTTGCTCTATTACTTGTGCCAGGTATTTGACTCCTTTCTGGGCCCATATTTCTGCCTGACTGAAGTTGGATAGCTGGGGGAGATTTTTGTTCCCCCAAAGGGGAGTTCCTGGGGACAAAATGTCTGATCTAGGGTAGAATCGCTTCAGATACATCCCGAAAATTTTTATGACTGAAACCATTGAGGGAGTAGAGGGGAACATTGACCGTTCGCCCCTGTATAGGTGGTTGGCAAGGGCTTCCAGTGAAGAAGCACATGCCGCCTCTGCCAAAAGAGCCTGGTTGCTCAAGTCTTGGGTCAGCCACCAGTGGGCATATACCAGTTGTGAGGCATGATAAGAGCGCAAGAAATTGGGCAGCGCAAGGCCTCCCTCAGTGGTCGGAAGTTGTAGGGTGGCTAGACTAATGCGAGGTTTCTGCCCTGCCCAGAGAAAAGTAGAGGTGATTTTTTCAATTTGTTTGAACCACATCTGTGGGATATATATGGGAGAGTTGTGGAACTTGTATAAAAATTTCGGTAGATAGACATTTTTACCAAGTTGGCTCTACCCACCAGAGACAGAGGGAGTGCGGTCCATATATAAGTTTTCCTTCTGTAGTCCTGCATCACTGGAACAAGGTTATCTGTGATGTATTCACTAAGTTTTGCACGGATTTCAATGCCAAGATACTTAAATGAGCGGACTCTTTGCAGTGGAAGGGGAACCTGAGTTGGAGGGGGAGGTACATCATCTATGGGGAAGATGACCGATTTCCCCCAGTTCACCTTTAGGCCAGAGTGTCCCCCAAATTCATTTACCACCCGGAGAAAGTTATGTAGGGATTCTACTGGGTCAGCTAAATATACCAGCATATCGTCTGCGTACAGTGACAACTTTTCCTCCAGCTTTCCCAGTTTGAGGCCCTTAATAGTTACATCCTTACATATCTGAATGGCTAAGGGCTCAATTGCCAGAGCGAAGAGGAGAGGGGACAAAGGGCACCCTTGCCTTGTACCCCTGTGTAACTGGAAAGTATCTGAGAGGAAAGAGTTGACCCTGACCGCTGCCTTTGGGGATCTATACATTGCTTGGATCCAACCTATAAACTTATCCCCCAGACCGAAGCTGCTCAAGACCTCCCATAGATAGGGCCACTTCCCTGTGTCAAATGCCTTGGCAGTATCTAACGAGACTACTACTCTGTTGCCCACGTTTTCATGCCGGGCTTGAATATATGTGTACAGGCGCCTGATATTGATATCGGTGGAGCGGCCCGGTATGAAGCCGGTTTGGTCCGGATGAATTAGATGAACAATGACACCTTGGAGCCTAGTGGTTAAGATCTTGGCAAAAATCTTAATATCTGCATTTAGCAGAGATATCGGCCTGTAGGAGTCACAGGAGTGGGCAGGTCTACCAGCTTTAAGTATCACTGATATAGTTGCTTGCGTACATGTGTGTGGAATAGCCGTCTGAGGTGTGATGTTGTTGAACAGGGCTCCCAGTGCCGGTGCAACAGTGTCTATATTTGCCTTGTACCATTCTATTGGCAGGCCGTCAGGGCCCGGGGACTTGTTGTTAGGGAATCTGCCTATTGCTTCTTTAACTTCATCTACAGATGAAGGCTGCCCATCTGGCGATATCTAGTTGGGAGTACTTGTTCACATGGAGGAGGTCAATAGACCTCTGTGCCACTGACATTTGCTGTCGGGCTTGAGTATTGTCTGCGCTGCCGAGGCGGCTCTCTGCTTCACTAAGGACCATCTTGGCCTCCTCTATGGCTGTCTCAATACTTCTTCTTTCTCTTTTTATGAGAGAGATATACTGGCCACTAGTCCAGGCCTTAGCAGTGTCCCATACTATTTCTACCGAGGCAGAGTTTTGGTTTGTGGACCACAATTCTTTCCAGAGGGGAGTGAAGGTTTCTTGGATCCTGCTATTATGGATCCATTTGGGGGCTAAGCGCCACGTTTAAGCTCTCTTTGGGCTGGGAAGAGTGAAGTTTAGCTTTAGGGGGGCATGGTCAGTGCAGACTCTGGGTAGGAATTCTGCTGCCTGGATTCCCTGGAGGGCCTCTGGGTTAGCAAGGGCCGAGGTTACTACTGTGTAACATGAGTATTGTCTCAGGTCTGGATGCTTGGCCCGCCAAGCATCCAGGAGACCAACCCCCGCCATCCAGTTGGCTAGATTCATATTGTCCTGAGGGAGTGGTCTTAACCTATCCATGAGAGGATCAGGGACAGCATTAAAATCTCCCATCCATAGTGTGGGCCATTGGCCCATCTCTGCAGTTTTGGCAATAATGTCATTTAGTAGGGTCATAGCAAATGGGGGAGGGATATACACATTGACTAGGATATACCATTGCCCAAGAAGTTTGCATTTGAGTATAATATACTGCCCTTCCCCGTATGAGATCAGCTGCTCTACTTCGAGACTCAGTGATTTCCTAGCCATTATTGCCACCCCTCTCGAGTAAGTGGAGTAGTCTGCATAATATAGTTTCCAATCCAAGTGCGCCTTAGCGCTCTATTCTTTTGCCCTACCAGATGGGTTTCCTGGAGCAACATCAAGTCTGCCCCCGTCTTTTTAAGGTAGTCTAGGACTTCTGACCTCTTTATGCGGTCATTTAGGCCTCGGACATTCCAGGATACTATCTGGATAGATTGCCGGTGCATAGCCATGTCAGGTGCAGAGAAATGCATATTATCAAAGTTGACATTCTAGACTCCTTAATCCGTATTGTGCATACAAAATAATCTGCTATAAACAGTGAATAACTTACAGTAAAACCCCTCCCACCCGGTATCCCTTCCCTAACTTGGGGATACATTTTACCCATAACATCAAACAGTGAGCGGTAGGTGTTGGACCAGCAGCCCAGTTGGCAGGAAATGTCCTAGGTGATGAGGAGGGTGCTGCTTAAAAAGTTCAGCTCCTGAAAAAAACTGGCGATAACACTACCTTGTTATGCGGCTAAGGGATAAAGCAGATGAAACAGCCCTTAATCGTTCCAAAATAAATACCGCTTTGTGCTGGAGTGTGACTTATCTGCATCAGTTCCTGCATGTTCAGTGCTGGGAGATCCATTAGCGGGTTAACAGTCAATGGGAATCAACAAAACTTTGCCCTTCCTTAGCCATTTGGGCCTTGCCATAGTCACCAGCAGGGGCATTGGTATGGCCTATAATGACCTCAATTTTGGATTTGTTTAACCTTAGCCCCATATACTTTGGCATAGACATAAACAGAGACAATAATACGCCCTGTGTTGGCCTCAACTCCGGTTGTTTGCCGGGTTAGCTGCAGGGGGTTGGTGTTCCAGCCAGCGAATGACCTCCATTGGGGTCTCGAAGAAATGTAGTTTGTTGCCGTCTTGGACTCTTAACTTTGCAGGGTAGAGCATAGCATACTTAATCCCTCTTTCCCGTAGCTTATGTCGGGCCTCTGTGACAGTGCCTCTTTTCTTCTGGACTGCAAGGGAGTAATCCGGGTATAGCGACACTCTGGTATTCTGGAAAAGGATTTCCCCCTGGTCTCTGGCCGCTCGGAGTGCGATGTCCCGGTCCCTGAAGTTTAGCAACTTGAGGATAATTGGCCTCGGAGGAGCTCGCGGAGTGGGCCACCTGGCCGGCACTCGATGGGCTCGTTCTACCACAAAGTGCGGTGTAAACTTGGCATTTGTCAGAGTCTCTTGCATCCATCTTTCCATAAACTCCTCAACAGGCGTTCCCTCACAATTTTCTGGTAGGCCTACCACTCTAAGGTTCGACCTCCTGTTACGGTTTTCCAGATCGTCCATTCTGGTCACTATCTGTTGGTAGTCACCTTGTAGTTGATGGATTTGTTGTTGTATAGGTTGAGATGCGTCTTCTAGCTCGCTGATCCTGCGCTCATCCTCCGTCGTGCGCTCCCTCACTGTCTGCAGGTCATGACGCAGCAGGGATAGATCCACCCGCACCTCTTCAATCTTGGAGGTGAGCGTAGCGCTTGTGAGCGCAAGATTCGTTGCGAGTGCCTCTTTTGAGTCGGCAATGGCTTGGAGGAGAAGTTGGGTATCAGGTCCGGTAGCTTCTATTGTTGAAGCTGCCTGCTCAGGTTGAGGTGGTGAGTCTGGGACTGTGCTTTGGGCGCCATCTTGTCTCTGGTCTCGTGGTGTTGAGGGGAGCTTTGTATAGCCGTCAATGCGTCTTTGTCCTGTTTTCCCCATTCGGAGTATCGGCAGAGAGTTCCCACAGTTGATCTGTCTAGGCAGTACTGCTTTTTATTCGGTAAAATTGCTATGGTAGGTAGTAGGATGGTTTCAGGATCACGGAGCTACAGCACCACACGTCTGCTCAGCTAAGCATCCCGGCCACGCCCCCCTCTGCTGGTAATTTAATTAAATGTGCAAACTACATAAGAAAGCCAGTTCCTTGTCCAGGGAGTACAATTTTGAATGTAATTAGGAGTGCAGGCTATCATCTTACAAACTGTTTTTAGCAAGAGGGCATGGTTACAGGAGACATACCATCTCACTTTAGCTATTGATCTTTAGGAAAATGATATAGTAGATATAATAGTCATGGCCAAAGGTATGTATAACACAGTTAACATATGGACTCCTGTATTAACTTTTATTACAGTCTTTTTCCTACTACTTAAGCATACATGCAACCAAACAGATAGTTGTGATTTTATGGAAAAAAAAATACTGGCTAGCCCTTTTTTAAAATCCTGATAGGGTTTTTCACAAACAGTAAATGAAATGGCTGTACTATAGCAGGCAGTTTCAATGGAAGTCCTGTGATATTGTTTTAGTTGTATTGTTTCACACGCATTCAAAGCATGATATATATTTCCAACCCCAACGTTAAATAGGGTTTAAAAGCAATTCGGTAGGTTTAATCTGGCGAACTAGGCAGTCGAATAAAAATTTATAGGGCAAGTAATTTGACTGATGAATATTTGAATATTCAAATAGAATTTTATTTGATTTATTCGAATCATTCGATTCAATCGAAAATTTGATGGTCGAATCTTTTTGAAATTTCAATCAAATTTCGAATCATTCATGTGAATTTAGTAAATCTGCCCCTAAGAGTCCATTACCATATAATCCCCAACAATATTATATACCCTATGGGCTGAAACTGGTCCTTGCAACAAATATCTCACCCCAGTTTCTATCACAACTATTAAGTTGGATTAGTGGTCCTATACTTACATTTTATTCTAGATTTTCCTTTGTGTGCCCCAGCTAGACCATGCACCCTGAAAGATAAGAGGACTATAATTACCATGTGTGTCACACATGCCAAAGTTTGGCATACTTGAAGAGACTAGGCTGTATCATGCAATTAATGATACATATCATAGTTTTCCATATACAGGCTGAAGTGTCTGTTCTGAGTATGGATCCTCCTGTTGCCAACATACCTATCATAATCATAAAGGAGATAGCAAGCAACTCTAATTTTACTAACTGAAGTTGGTCAGAATTCCTGGTTCCACCCATATGCCAGTACTGACAAGAGCACTAGCAAATGCAGGCATCGGCTTAGCTGTGGCTGGCTAATATGGACATCTCATTTACATTTCTAAAGTGATTGGCTAATTTACCTTTCAAAGACATACCTAATTTGCATTTACATTTTAAAGCAAGCAGCCCATCTGGCATTTTCCCAAACCCACAGATTGCCAGTCCAGGCCTGCATCTCAGATTCTTGTTTGTGCACCAGAATGGGAACCCAATGTCCATTCCCATGCCTTGGCTGCACAATTAAACGGTCAAGAGAACGGGGAATGTATGGTGAGCAGTGACATCTAGGAAGTGCTGAATGGAAAGTGAAAGCAATTGTCTGCCCCTCCTCTATGCCTTAGGATAATATTTGATTGACAGCTGAGATTTTTAAAGTGGACCTGTCACCCAGGCACAAAAATTTGTATAATAAAAGTCCTTTTCAAATTAAACATGAAATCCAATTTCATTTTTTTATTAAAGCATTCATAGCTGTTTTAAGCTCATTTAAAAATCTCAGCTGTCAGTCAAATATTGTCTGCCACTCCTCTATGCCTTCGCCTGGTCAGACCGTCAGGCGTATTTTAGGATAGGAGGGTGATAGACTGAAAAAGATTGATAATTTTTTTGGGGGGTTACCTTCCCCCCTACATTTCCTAACATATGGCAACTCAACTATACAGGAGGCACATGTAGGGCAATAGGACAACTTTATATAATTTATTAAAGGTTTCCTGGGCTTGTGTAGTGGAATGTAGTGGCTGTAACATATACTTCTATTATAAGTTAAAGTTCCCGCCGTATGCAAATTAGGCTTTGCTAGCGTAACAGCGATCTGCCTAGCAAAGTAACACTAGCGCAACTATGCTACCATTCGCCGACCTGAGCGTAAATTCGCACTTTAGTGGATTAGTGTAGCGTTGGCGAAAATTCGCCTGGCGAAGTGCAGCGAACGCTAGCGAAGCCTACGCTGGCAATTTTCAGATCTTAGTGAATCTGCCCCCTAGTGTAATTTGCAGTGGAGAACCCAAAACAACTCCTGGAAACATCATAGGGTTGCCCTGTTTTTCCAATACATGTTGGACTTGCACATAAATTTGGTCCCAGCTGGTTCCTGTATACTCCAGGGCCCCCTGCAAATGCAGTTTCTGCTCCCCCTATAGTTACAGACCTATGGATACCAAAACCAATGGACACTTTGTTCCAGTTAGACTCCATATGTGTTTACATATGGAAAGTGGGCAGCAAGCTGCTGGTGGCGGTATGTTGCCTACTGGCCACATCTGAACTGGGACCAAGTCCCCAGTGATTGTGGAAACAGCAGTAGAAGGTGCAAGCACGGGTCAGGTAGGGTGGCAGTAGCCAAGGGGTGTGATATTTTAAAATCCAGCAACATCCCATCTAATGTATCAGCCTGTACTACTGATTCAAGGAGAGAATTCCACATCTTCACAGCTTTCACTATAAAAAAAAAACCCCTTCCGAATATTAAAACTGAACCTCCTTTCTTCTAATTAGAATGGTTGACCTTGCGTCAGCTGGAAAGACCTAGCCAAAACGGGTCAGATTCACCCATCACCATGAATTACTGTCCCTACTTCACCAAGGACTATTAAAATACCATGGATCACAGTGGGTCTGTTTTCTTTGATACATTTTTGAGCCGAGAGCAATAAGGTTTATTCATAGCTATTTGTCATTATTGTTCAGAAGTAGAGATCAAAATGATGTGCTATAATTGGGGTATGATTGAATGGCAGATAAATATTTTGTAACTCTTAAGGGGCATATAAGGCCATAAACTAAATCCACCTAGTTCTAACTCAATAAACTCTTGTTGTAGGCAAACTGGCCATTTAGTTTTTAACTCTAAGGATGATTTTATACACTAACGGGGCACCATCAGGATTCTGATAATGTTGGCATATGGACTGCTCCTATGGTATAAAAAAGCCAACAAATGGGCTGAGTTGAGGCCAAGTTTACAACCAAATATTGCTTCATTACTGATGGGGTTGGAATATGGAGAAGTCAGGTAGCAGCTGGGCTGCCAGTGAATACAGACCACCACCTACCTCTGACCCGCCTCAGAGGTCAATTTGTCCAATCACTAGAGGCCACTAAATCGGGCTTCCCTTGACAATACATGTTCAACCTCATTTTCAACCAAAGATGCTTCTGTAGGGCAAAGAATGCTACCGCTAGCAAGACTTAGAATCACCAGTAGATAAGTCACATTCTGACCCAGAAGGTTATTATTGTTATATTTCTAGTATTCATACAGTATAGTGGCATCTTCTACTACAGCTTTTTACAGAATAAAAGGATAAACAAAAAAATCAGGGAAAAAAAATAAAACTGATTGTCTATATTCAATTTGAAGAGAAAAAAAATGTTCCAGTTCCAGTCTTTCCTGTAGACTTCAATAGATTTTTAATGTGAGACATGTTTTTCTCACTGGTTTGCGCATTATTTTATGGGAATATCTGGGATTGGATTAGGAGATGAGCTTTTCTCATCATATTGAATCTGGCCCAATATTGTACACCTACAAAAAATTATAACTGACTGCAGAAGATACATATGGAGTTCATGCTCAGAATTAGACTCAGTAAACTCTTAATAAATAAATAAATAAATTTTCCCTGTAACCCACCATATTATTTGACAGTAAATTAACTTTTTAACCTCTTTATCAAGTTTTCAACAGAAAACTTCCAGGCAAAGACAGATAGTCCTCATTTCCCTATTTTTAGGCACAGTTCCTTCTCCTTACACTGTCCATCTTGCTTATGCCCCCCAGTTGGAATACCACAACCATTTTTCTCTGGGACAGGGATGTCCTATTCCTATGGGAGACTTAAAGGAGACCTGTCAACCGAGAAAAATATTCCAAATCCTATTTTATAATGTTTGTCAAGCAAAACAAACTTTAATAACAGATTATAAATTACTTGTTTCCTTCGGACTGGGAATTCATATTTATAGCAAGCAGGCAGGAGCCATTTTGTGGACACTGTTATTAAGGCATGCCTTGCAAAATCTTGTTTGTGCAACAGAATGGGGGACCTTGGTGCCAATTCACTGAAGCGCGAAGCGTCTAACCCTAGAGCTAATTCGCCAGAGTGACATCAATTCGCAACTTCACCGATTCACTAACAGTGTCCCTGGCGAAAATTCGCTAGGAAAGGATATTGACTTGCGCAACTTCGCACCCTTACGCCAGATGAACATTTTTTGTGAACGGTACCTCCTGGCGAAGTTCAATACAATAGCTAGGAGTTTGAAAAAAGTCCCAAAAAACGCTGGCATCTTTTACCTTTTGTAGGGTGATAGTCTGAAAAAGAGCAAAATTTTTTTTGGGGTTATTCTCCTTCCCCCCTACATTTCCTAACATATGGCAACTCAGCTATACAGTGGGCACTTGTTTAGGGCAAAAGGACAACTTTATTTTATTTATTAAAGTTTTCCTGGGCTTGTGTAGTGTAATGTAGTGGCTGTAATATACACCTCTATTAAACGCTTAAGTTTGTGCTGTATGCAAATTAGGCATGGCTAGCGTAAATGCGCTTTGCCTGGCGAAGTAACAGTAGCGCTACTTCGCTACCGATTTGAGCACAAATTCGCATCTTAGTGAATTTGCATAGCGCTGGCAAAAATTGGCCTGGTGATATGCGGCGAACGTCGGCAAAGGCAACGCTAGCGCATTTTCGTGCTTTAGTGAATTTGCCCCCTGATGTCTATCCCCATGTACTGTTACACAATTAAAAGGTGAAGAGAGAGGGGAAATGTGGGGGAGTGCATTGACATCTAGTAAGTGCTGAATGGAAAGTGAAAGTAATTACCTGTCCACCTCTATGCCTATTGATAAATGAGCCTCAGTGGCCCAATGTATGACGTCTCCCACATGTAGGGTTGCCATCTTTTGTAAAAAAAAAGTACCGTCCGGGTGTAGGGGCGGGAACAAAAGGGGCGGGTTGTGATGGTAAAAGGGGCGTGGTCATGCACAGCACTGCAAAAGAGGGAGGAGCAACACACACATGGACAGGAACCTGAAAAAAGGTAAGTGCTGAGAGAATTGGGGGCGTGCCAGGGGCTTTTTCTTAAGGGTATTACAAATTACCGGCAACTAAATTGCTACAACTACAATACCGGCCCCGTCCGTGGCAGGTGTTTTACCGGCTAGGCTGGTAAAATAACGGCCGGGTAGCAACCCACATGGCTACTCCATGGCTACTGCAGTAGCTTTTATTTGGGGCTGTTGTGTTTCTTCTACATGAAAGCATTTTTGCACTCACCATGTGACACTTTTCCATTCATGAAAAATTGATTACAAAACTGAATGAGCAAGAAGGTACATCTGCTTCTATCAACTTGTGGTGAGCACTAATGCATCTGCTCAGTCTGCTTTGACAAATATCTTGCAAATACAAACGTGGACACCAGGGCACTCTGGAACTACTGGTTATGAAACAAATTATGGTATTCCTTTAGAAGATTGTATCAATAACCATAATTGACTTCCAACAAGTAAATTGGATGCTAATGGCAACAATGAAGTAAAAAACTTTTTAAAGCATGCGGTTGTCTTCAGCCCTTCTATCCCTAATTTGCAAATACCAATCATGGTTCTGATTTAGTTCAGGATTTTGATGAATCTTTCACAGAGGATGCAAATTCGGTCAAATTCCAAAAAAGCAGATACATTGTGAAATAAATAGAACAGGAATCATTTGGCAAATGCTGCACTAGAAGTAAAACAGTGTGGTGATTTTCATAAAAAAATATATCTTGTATTTTGCCTTCACTAAGGTGTTTTATACACTGCTTTCAGACATCTATTAAATTCTGTAGTAGACTAATTGGTATGTTATTTCTGGAAACCACTAGAATGAAATGGATGGCCTCAGCACAGTAAAACTTGTCCTTTCTGTTTAGACATCACAGCAAATATTATCCATGTTACAGTAAAACCTTTATTATAGAATTAAGCTGATTTACACATACCACTAACGGAAGGTGATGGATCACAAATTGAATAATCGTATCACATTATTATTAAGGCTAAGTGAAATTTGTTGTGAAGACATGCACATGGCCCCAGTCATACAATATACTTTTGTACTATTTTGTGTGATTTATGGAAAGATTGTATTTGCTTTCAGAGCAAATGTATTTGAAGTAATAAGCACCATTGAATTGTCCCACACATCTTCTAAAGATATTCCCATATAAATAATAATAATTAATGTTAATATTAGTATAAGTCAAAGCTATGGTTTTTACAGTTGACAACATTTCACTTGGCTACAGTGGTCTCTTTGTACTTCAAGTGGCAGCAGTTTTAGGTTGTACCACAGGTCAGCAAATAAAATCCCAAACTCATTTCCCTGCTTCTACTGGATATAGCAATTAGGGTTGCTACCTGTCCAGTTTTGAGAGCCTGGTTTTTGAAGTGCTGCCTAGGTCAAAACTCCCTGCCCGGTTTTATAAATTAAGAAAACTGTTCCGGATTCCTTCTGATTGATGCAGCTATCGACCAATTGTGATAGCCTCACCAAAGTCCCACCTCTGACTTAATGACCGGTCTGCCCCACAGCATCACAACCTGCCCCCATTGTGCCATGGTCCCACCCCCTGCCTGGATTCAAGCAGGCCAACAGGTGCAGGGGTGCCGCCCACCAATAAGGCGAGTTGAGATACTCACCTCAAGTGGCAGTGCCCCCCCCGGTTGACAAAAATGCCGCTCCTGGTAACTTTAAGAGCTGAATTTCTGGGTTTCAACCTGCATTAGTGCTCTCTGAACAAGCGACGTGGACCCCCCTGACCCCCATCCGGCACTGAAGGTGAGTGGCGGGTGCCGGCTGAACGAAGGCCGCTTCAGGGAAATGATCATACTTTCAAACGGCAGTTGGAAGCCCTCCACCTTACTTCCTTGACCTTGAGCAGCTTTTTTTTTCCCAGTAGAGCAGGCCCAGTGCATATGCTGATTATTAATCAGTCTTGCTGTATCAGCTACTGTGGCAGATAATATTTGACCAGTAAAGCAGGCCCAGTGCAGTCTGCATATTCTGATTATTAATCAGTCTTGCTGTATCAGCTACGGCAGATAATAATTGACTTGTGATGTTTTGATAATGTATGAGCTTAACCTCCCAACTGAAGCCCAGAACACACCTGAGCATGTGTATAGTCTTGCAAAGATGTTTAACATTTCATATTCATTTTGGGTGTATAGTTTTCCTTTAAATCCTGATTGAAGCTGATTGAAGTCCCAACTCATCCACAAATAACGGATTATCCAGACTTCTCAAAACCATTTGTACTTCACTGTGATGCATCACAAGATGGACTAGGTGCTGTTCTTTATTTCGATAATAAATCGTGACGAGGTACCTTAAACTCTTGGAAGTGACCATGATGAAAGTGAGTACTTTTGTGATCCAATACCTCTAAGAAGAATACAACCAAGTTGAACCAGAAGACAACCAACGACTCTAACCTACAGTATGATACATTGAGTCAACAAAGTACTGTGTTCAGAGATACCAAAGTTATTTTTCAGAGAACTCTTGACAGTGGTAATATAAAACCTTTGTACAGTATTTCTACAACTGAAAAATGTTATTTAAAGAATGTTTATATTGTATTATTTACTATGCATTGTTTACTTTAACTGATGATTTGGTATTTTGAATGGTGATGATGATGATGATGATAGGTAGGATTAAGTAGATTGAAATAAATAGTGTTGGTGGAGATAATGTTTTTGGATTTTGTGCCAAACAATTTCACTAAATACAAAGGTAAATGAAGAGATTACACACATGTGCTCCCTAGCTTTCCATCAACATTAAATATAATTATTATAGTTCACACAAACTTGTGTAAAAGGGTTACTCATTGCAATAAACTACAAGTATACTTCACTGGGTAACACAGCAGGCAAAGGGCCAAGTATAAAATATATAATGGAGCAAATGAGGACATTTCATCATGTGTCGAAATTATTTGATACTGACCCAAGACTCCTTAGACATATTGTAAGACCCTAAATCCACATGGGAAGATTCAGGAACATTTGTCGCCTGGCGACTAATTGCCGCTTCTTTGGGGTGACTAATCTCCCTGAATTGCTTACCCGTGTCTCGTGCCCGGTAAAATGAAAAGTTGCCTGCGCCTTTTCGCACGCGGTGCTGCATTTTCCAAATTTCCAGCGCTGTGTGTGAATAGGCGCAGGCGACTTTTCTTTTAGCGGGTGCGAGACACGGCTTAGCAATTCAGGGAGATTAGTCGTCTCAAAGAAAACGGCAATTAGTCGCCAGGCATGGCTGAAAATGTATATGTCAGCACAACATAAATTTCATAGGGCAGAGTGTAAGAGATACAAGCACCCCCAATAAAATTGTGCAGTTTAGCACTTACTAAATGTATATGTCAGCACAACATAAATTTCATAGGGCAGAGTGTAAGAGATACAAGCACCCCCAATAAAATTGTACAGTTTAGCACTTACTAACCGCACAAACATATGCATAAACAAAACTAACTGTAGTCCCTGAGTTTGCTGAGCTCATTATAGGATGCATGCCCAAAAGCATGAAGGAAATCTGCCATCACAATATCACCCAGCAAAGCATTGAACATTTAGTGAATGTGAAGAATCACTTTGAGTCAGGTGAAAATTCTGTTCCTTAAACCTAAAGGTGTGGCCTCTAATCCACTGTTAATTTACATGTTTAAATAAAATCTCCTTCTGTTTATAATGACCTCTAATGTATTTGCAAGGAGCAATCATATCCCCTTGCTAGGGATGGCGCGAACTGTTCGCCGGCGAACTTGTTCGCGCGAACATCGGGTGTTCGCGCTTGCCGGAAGTTCGTGAACGTCGCGCGACGTTCACCAATTTGGGTTCGCCTTAGTTGGCGCTTTTATTTTGCCATTTCTCCCCCAGACCAGCAGATACATGGCAGCCAATCAGTAAGCTCTCCCTCCTGGACCACCCCCACACCCCCCACACTCCCCTTCCCTATAAAAACCGAAGCCCTGCAGCGTTTTTTCACTGTGTGTGCTGAAGAGATAGTGTAGGGAGAGAGCTGCCTGTTAGTGATTTCAGGGACAGTGGATAGTAAGTTTGCTGGCTAGTAATCTACTGTACTTCAAACAACTGCCATCTAGCTGTGTGAGCTTGTTCACATTCTGTCTAAATATCCATAATATTACCCTCTCCAGAAAAAGCACCTGAGTGACTTTTTTCAAGCAGCCATAATATATTTTACGTAATCCGTATCCACCGCTGTAGTAGTGTATACGTTGACCTTGTAGGCATTATTTGCCCTGTAGCCATTTTTTGCCCAGTGTGTTCTTCAAACAACTGCCATCTAGCTGTGTGAGCTTGTTCACATTCTGTCTAAATATCAATAATATTACAGTGTTCACAACCACCTGAGTGACTTTTTTTCCTTTACAGCACAAAACGCAGCGCTGTGTCAACAATGGATTTTTCAGATACATTTTTGCCCTTGATCCCCCTCTGGCATGCCACTGTCCAGGTCGTTGCACCCTTTAAACAACTTTAAAATCATTTTTCTGGCCAGAAATATCTTTTTTAGCTGTTAAAGTTCGCCTTCCCATTGAAGTCTATGGGGTTCGCGAACCGTTCGCAAACCGTTCGCAAATTTCCGGAAGTTCGCGAACATGTTCGCAAACTTTTTTTCGGCGGTTCGCGCCATCCCTACCCCTTGCAAGTGCCTCTTCTCCAGAGAAAGCAACCATAACATAAGTTATAGTCTTTCATTGTGTAGTTTAATTGTTCCATTCCTTTTACTAGTTATTTGAGTCACTCTACTCTTGCAAGGCTTTAATATTCATCTTAAGGAGTGATGCCTAAAATTGCACTCTGTAGGTAAGCCTCTACTAGATCCTCTGGGATCTACTAGGAGCCAAAATTGTTTGTTATCTCTTGATTCAGTGTCACATTATATACAAGAGAACACTTTATTGGCTTTAGTCTGCTGTTCACAAATCCAGTGAATTCATTCTAGATGGCTCCTCCCAAAACAAATCCTTAGTATTTGTGCTTGATACGTTGGGTGCCTTGTTTGGAGATGTAACCCCCTATTTGTTCATTTAGACAGAACTTTTCTATAAGCAGCTTCTTTTAATTTGATTACCACATATTACATTGCTAATTGCTTTTAAGATAACATTTATCAGTATGTTTGAAAACTTTACTTGACTTATATTTCTTTCTTTCTGCTGCAGAACCTGAGCATATTGGTGTTTGATCCAAATATGCCTGATAGACTAGGATTAAGCATAATTGTGGTCTAATAAAGGGAAAATCAGTCTGCCTTTCACGACTCCCTGTTCATAACTCAAGGTACTGTTCATTTAACATAATCCAGCACGGTAACAGCATTTTAGATGCCCTTGCCACACTGGCCATACAAAATATGCTATGTGCCACAATCCTAAAGGGTAATACTGCTAGTGGTTATAAGATCCACTAATGTGTGCTTTTGGCAAAAGCTGTACTGTACTTGCATCATTTTAAAGACACCATTCTCAGCAAGAAGCATGCTTTTAGTAGCATCATGCTGTAGGGACGCTACTCTGCAGCAGTAGCCCATAGAGGCTTGGGGAGGGGTAAAATAAATGCAGCAAAATAGAGTGAAATCCTGGTGGACTATCTTATACAGTGTGCAAGAAACCCAAGCCTGAGTAAAGATTAATAATTCAACAATCAGCTGAAAGCCAAAACTAGATAAGAATGACTTTTAAACAATCTTGTATAGTGTATGTTCTTATATAGCCTAGTCAGAGTCCAGGGCGAAGTGACTAACGCTGGGGATGATTCGCTACCGCTTTCAGTCACTTTGCCGATTTACTAACAGGCGCAGTTGTCACTTTGCTAGCAAAGGAGATAGACGCTATTGTTGGTTCACACTCTAACGCCATATAACTATGAAGATTCTCATTCTAATTCTCATTCTCATGCAAATTTTCACTCTGGCGAATGGACTTAACTCCGTAAATCAATATCCCCAGACTTACCTTTGCCAGCTCTGACCTGGCGAAGTTCATTGGAGTGCATTGGAATACATAGAACATCCTCAATCCTCAGTTACTTACTGTTGTGTTTGGTAGCTGAAGGTGAGGAGAGTATAACAGTGCTTTATTAGCAGGTTCATGCAGCCATTACATAACAGCATTAAGTCTTACTTTCACTTTCAAGCTGTACAGAAAGTCCTGTGTATGCACAGTGCCACCTGTAGGCCATTTGTATAAACACCACACTTACATAATAATTTTTGAGTGGAATATCTTCTAATTCCAAAAAACACAGGTGTCTTCATTTTTTCAGGTTGTTAGGCTACAAAAGGCATACATTTTTTTCCATGTACCCGGTTTCCCCCATACATTTTCTACCATATGGCACATTATTTTACAGTGGCCTTATGTGTAGGGCTTTAAAGCAACACTATTGAATTTATTAAGGTTCCCTTGGCATGTCTTGTTATCAGTGTAAATGTGATGTATTAGATGCACCATGTAACATTCCACTTTAAATTTCCCACCGTATGTGTAGTGCTGGTTTCTTCTTGCACTACATTAAAACTGTGGGCAGAAGCAAAAAACTGTGTTGAGTCGCTGATTCATGGCTTTAACTTGACATGATTAAATGCAAGCTTGAAAAGAAAAAATGTAAAAAACTAGGCATTGATGGCTCCAGTACTCAGGTTCTTATCAGCACTTGAGGTTTTAACAGGACTAGAAGGCACTGTCCGCTCATGTTCCTTTGGACAGATCTATCATAAGGTCAGATCATGGGAAAAAAGAATCAGATGAATGGAAGAGACGGTTTTCCTGTCACCCCGCAAACAGCCATGATCTCATGTCTAAGTCACTGTCCAAATGTAATTTCTGAAATATGGGAAATTGTAGCCCAGAGGGTATTTGTATAAGGGCAACAACAGATGTGGGATCCATCAACCAAGTGACTAGAAACAGCAATACTGATCTAGCTGAGTAACTGTGGCCTTTATTTCTTCTTTATCAACATATTTTGGACCTGTCTTGTCAGACTTTAATCCTTTATGTACCTGATGTTTTCTGGCTTATTGCCAAATGGTTTTTTACATTAAATGAACATTTAAAAGTATCTAATAATTAAACCACTATTTTTTTGAAGGTATTCTTTTGACACCTGTTTTCATTATTATTATTATACAGTACTGAAACTTAAGCAATATTATTTTTATAAAAACTATTAACTGTTTTCACATTCAATTTAAGGGGGTTATTTACTAAAGTCTTTACTTTTTCTGGTTGGACTTTTAAAGGGGAAAGCAATTTTTTGAGAGGAAAAAATACTTTTTTTTGTGATTTGGTTATAAAACCAGAATAAGTCCAAATAAAAGTACACCATCTCAAACCTGCCAAGGTCATGTAGAAGTCAATAGCTGATGTCCCTTTTATAATTTGAAAATGTCCTCATCTTTTCTGGGTTTCATGTGATAAGATTTTGTGGTTTTCAATTGATAATCCGAAAAAGTCTAAGTTTTCAGGAGTCAAATCCAAAAAAGTCATACGATTCAGATTTTTTAATTATTTTATACAAATCATACAATTCAGATTTTTTAATTATTTTATTGAGCCTTTTTCCACACCATCAATGTATTGGTAAATACAGTAAAAAAAAAAGTCCACTGGACTGGTCAAATTGGTTTTACCAAAATACTGAGAAATTGATAAATAACTCCCTAAATGTATACATGTTTTAACATGTAGAAAACTGGTTTTATATGTAACAAAATAACAGTTTACATTACAGGGACTTAGTTTGGTATTATACAGATTACAGTCAAAGTAAAATTTTAAGTGTTTTTACTGTCTTATTTTTTCTGATCATTTATATTTTACTGCTGTATGGTTAATAGATAGGGTTGCCACCTTTTTATAAAATTTTCTCTGCCAGGTGGTGGGGGCAGGAACAAAAGGGGCTGGTCATGACATCAAAGGGACAGGCCTTGGCCAGAAGGTGCAAAAAGTAAAATTTTGATCGGATTGGGGCGAACCAAGGGCTTTTATTAAGGGTATTACAAATTTACCAGCAGCTACATTGTAGGTAAATTTTATGTAAAAATACCAGCCGGGTGGCAACCCTATTGCTAGAGCTTTAGGGCCTGAAGAGAAAGATACAGTACGTTCTAAAACCTGACAGCTTGACAGCATGTTCCTCTGCAAACTGGTAAGATCAAGAACAGAAATGCTAATATGAGGTTCAAGAAGGCTGCAATTCTTTAAATGGAGGCCCATGAGACCTATTGTTCTTGGGGCTAGGTGTTGCTTACTGCCAGTGGGAGGGGGTGGGATCTCTATAGCTGGTAGGGTTGCCACCTTTTCCTTCCGGCCTTCCTACATATTTATGTTTTTTTCCCTTTGAAAAACATTGGAATCAACCATTATTTATAACGGTCAGGCCTGTAATATTCCGGCCAGGTGGCAACCCTACTATCTGGTTGTTTTCAACCCCCTCCCCTTGGCTCAAGGCAGGTATGAGTGGGATTAAGATTAACGCTTATATGGTGAGGTAGTGGGGGGAAGGGGCCAGATAATAATTTTATTTGTGTTTTATCCCAGCCTCCCAACCCTTTAAGCTGTACAGGTTCAGATCTTCAAGAGGACAGAGGTCACAAGCAGGAGTGGCTGAATGTACATCAGAACTTGAAGCAGCAGAATGCGGCAAGACATAAAAAGTACCAGAGAGTGGGGGCTATAAAGAGGGTAGAGGCTATGCCCAGTCTAGCAGGCAGTGATCGTATGGTTAGGCTTGTGTGGAAACCTGGGGTAAGGACCACCATGTGGCACGCTGAGAAGAGAGAAACCAGGGAGAGCAGGGCAAAGGGCTCTCAGCTCCTCCTTAGTGGATGCTCTTAAAACATAACATGTGATGTGAACTGGGTCGCATTTTGTGGAGGGGACCTAATATTCTAGTTGTTTAATAAAGCTGTGACCTCTAGTCACAGCAGAGAACAGATAACGGCAGAGAACATTTACGGTTCATGTGAAGGAGAAGCGCTTGAATTACTGATAATGCAGAAAACAAAGAACTTGACAGGAAAGTGATTCTAGTGGCTGTAGATATTCCTTCCTAACCTTATATTTGATGTGACTTTTCCTTATTGCTGGGGCATATGGGTAGCATTGGTTCTTTTTTGTGCCAATGCCCCTAGTGTATATTTTGGTTATTATATTTATGGCAGGGTACCCCAAGCTTTATTACACATGAACAAAAGCTTTTTACACCATTTTTTTCTGTGATTTATTTTTTTTTTACACCATTTTTTCAGGAAATTCTGTTTTACACAGCATAATGAATATGCCCCTAATTGTAAAAGGAAGAAGATTGAGTGCAAAAGACAGTACTTTGTCCATTCATTGGACTATGTGATCTAGTATGTATGCTTGTCCTTGGTTGTTTATATGCACTATGAATCGTATTATACCAGGGGGTGGACATAAATACTCAAGTACTCAATTTTCTATTAAGATGAAGCAGGATTTCATGAGCTCTTTTGTGAGATTATTATTCCCATTGAGAATAAAACATATTACTAAATTTATCAAGTATAGCAACAAGAAAATGGTACCTGATAAATGATTGCTATGTGTGCTAGACCAGTAGCAAACTTTTATTGCATTAACCCATGTTTGGTTGTCTGTACATTATGTGCTAGCATGTCTGCACGTCTGTATCTAAGAATGAAATTAAACAGCAACTGCATAAGTTTATCTTGTTCCACGTATCTCTATAGGCCCCATGAGGAAAGAAACTTCAGAAATTAAAAATTTGTCTTTTTCAGAGCGGCAATGTGTAGAAAGCACCTGGGGTAGTTACAGCAGACCTGCCTGCATTCCCATATAAATGAATTCACTCTTTCCAGAAAGAAATCTAATCAGTGAATGTCTTTTTCTCTGAATGTGAGTTTAGAACAGGGACCCTACTGAATTTTGCAATACTGACTTGTAATTTTGTGTCTGCTTCATCTATTTTTCACACTACAGGTAAAATAACTTTTTTTTAATAATTTTTATAATTATACTACAAATATAATTGTTTAGAAGTGCAGCTTGTTTTTTCTCTGCTAATGTTCTCTGTTACACAAACATACAAATTAATGAAACTGGCAGAATAAACCTTATTTTTTATTTTTTTATCCTGTTGCATCTTTACTAAATACAGAGGTGGATATCCCAGAATATTAGAACACTGCATCAAAATCTTTTACTGTATAACAAATATTTTCTTAGATAATGTAGACCTTAATGGAACGTTGTGCATTTTCTGTGGGTGTAGAAACATGGTTGAAGATAATATGACTATCCACTGGGAGAATTACTTCACTGTCATTGTTTAAATAAATTGAACCCAAATCACTTCCTTTCAAATCTCCTCTACAAAAATGTGTTGTAAATACTGACCTGGTGATACATGTGTAATAGTCTAGTAGGTCTGTGTTTGTGGAGCCAGACTGAAGATTAGGCTTGGCATTGGATTGTTTTTTTTCTTCCCTGTAACTGTTAAGACCAGTTCATATTGAAACGTAGCTAGTCATTACTTTATCTAAGGGTAAGGCACCCAACGAACAGCCCACAGGAGCAGAACCTGAAAAGAGTGGATGAATAATCCTTGTTATCAGGAGGTTGTCATTTGGCATTTACCTATCAGCAAAGCCTTTCAATACCATTCTAGAAACGTACATATTAGACAAGATAACAGAATACTTAAATGGGAGGCATTCATATCGCAAGCTCATAAAAGTGCAGTGCATAAACAAAATGAATATTAGCTAATATTCCAGGTGGTCAGCATTGAATTAGAGTATAGTTTGTCTCACTTTCCATATAAATATTGCCACAAGACTTATATACACTTATATTGTATTTTCACTTACAAATAGGGGCTGTTTTCTTGTAATATTTTAAAACTTTTTAAAAGAAACTTTTTATTCTTCTTTGTTCAATTCAATTCAATTAACTTAGCCTTAATTTGTTTTTAACAGTGTAATTGTTTTATCATTATTTGCTTTCCACTTCTGTCTCTTTCCAGTTTGCAACTGGTTGCTGGGGGTCCTCTACAACCAAAAAATTAATGTTGGTGAGGGTACAATTTTTATTGTTATAGTTGTTATAGTAGGAAGCTTTTATAGCTTTACGAAACACAAGCTAAAATTTTCTGTTGTCGCAGTCATAAAAACTTCATTATTGTATTTGTCAATTGGTAAACACGAGCTCTGTTTTCTCTGTTTTTCTTCAATTCTTAAAGTTGCTGAAAAAACACACACACACACCTCTGGCACTATGAGTCTTCCCCCACCTGCCTTTCTTACACCCTGTGCTAACAAGCGCTGGATCTAAGGGCAGTGTGGCAGGTCTTTGTGCTCAGCCCAACACAGCATGCACAGTGCAAAAAAATCCAAATTTGGCCTTTTCCCCCTTTGCAAGCTGTGTGCAGAAATGCTTATATGATACATAAAGGGCATGAATATCATGTAAATTACTGTATATCCTTATAAATGGCTTAGTGATGTCATCAGTTATAAACTGAGCTAAGTGATGTCATTTTTGTCACATGACTAAAACTTGTGTATTATAATAAATAAAGTACCCCTTGTTGGAGTTCCATGACCTGTATAAATGCACTTGGCCCTCGGCCTCTACCTTTTATATGGCCATAGGACTCCTCTGTGACTTAAATATCCTTATATTTACAATTGGGGGTACTTTATTTACTATATAATGTAAATGCAGAAAATAAAAAGAATTGGGCCACGTTACTTTCCTCTGTACATCATTTTAGTATGAGTAATATGTACTTAAATAAAAATACACTGCAACAGATTGTGGCGTTTTATTAATGTAAGTTGTGGAATTCTTCTCCATTCTGAAGTTTGATAAAATGGTTTGGAATTTAATGTAATATTGACTGAAGTAGAAACAATATGGTATGAAGGGTGTGTCAAGTCAAACATATTTAATTGCTTTTTATGGTGAGGTTAATATTCAGTTAGACAGCGGGGGAGCAGTAGATGTGATCTATTTGATACAGTGCCACACAAACAACTGATATCTGAAATAACCCCTGTTGATCTTAGTATAGGAAACTGGCTAAAGAGGGTAGATGTTAAAGGTACAATCTCTACTTGGATAAGCCTCTCAATGGGGTCCCGCAAGGTTCTGTATTGGGTCCACTATTATAACTTGTTTATTAATGACTTAGGGGAGGGTATTGTAGGTAACGTATCACTGTAGGCAGATGACACAAAAATATGTTTTAATCAATTAATTCCATACAGGATGTGGTATCTTTGCAGAATCTGGAAAGACTGGCTATCTGCTTTACTGTAGCAAGTAATGCCAGCCAGTCATCAGCTGCAATTGCAACATTCTGAACGGTGTTAAAAGGCGTATAGATTCACAGAAAAAGAGGGTCATACATACACTTTATAATTCTCTGGTAAGCCTCCATCTGGATTCTAGAATATGTTATATTGTGTTGGTCTCCATTGCTTGGTGGGTTTATCAAGGGGACAGATCTTCTTGTTTGGTGGTCATCTTGAAGTAATGATTCACTATTAAATATAATTTACCTACAATGCTGTGAAGGCTACTGTAAATCAGCAGGAAGTGTATTAAAAAAGGGGGGATTCTATGTTCTGCAAAACATCACCTGTTTATACAGGTACTGCACTTTGTAAAGATTATCATCCAACGTGATTACACAAAGCATTCATAATACAACATTTTAAAGTTAATCCTATTTGCATCAATGTGTAAGCAAAAATAATGGGGGAATGTAATATTGGTTGCTAACGCAAAAATGGTTCACAATGGTATGTTCGCAAACAATTTTGCTTTGTGGAACACTTTGCCCATCACACAACAGTCGGATAGCGATTGCAAATTTCATAGTGTGCAGTGTGCATGTCTATTGTGTTATTTAAATAAGGCTTTTTAAATGAGTTTGAGTTTTAAATGATCATATTTCCCTCATGTATTTTTAGTCCTGATTTCTCAGGCTTTGTATTAGGCAGCTCCACTTATCATGATTCCAGAAAACAAGTTAATGATGCAGTGAGGCCTGGGTTTAAGTTCTGAATTGATTAAGGGACATAAATGAAGTCATAAATGCACTCACGCCTGCTAGATCTTACAAACTGAAGAATTGATATGGACATTCAGATTTGTATAATAATGATTCGAGTGTGCATTTTGACTGAAATTGGAGTAAAAGAAAGATTTTTTTTCCCTGTCTTGCATACATTTTATACGACTAGGTTAAGTAAATCGCACTGGCTCTCAATTCCCCAGGGGTTAGGCTAAAAGTATTGTTTAGAAATCTAATATATGGTTTATTTGCTCAATTTCTGCTGAGCTTTACAGTTCCTTCGGGCTAGCTTCACTAACCCATTACTCTATTAATGCTCCATTACTGAAATTAGTGTTGCAATCGCAAGGGGGGAAGGGGCAGTGGTTAAAGGAGAAAGTCCTGCCTAATCCTGTAAGAGATGAAACCATTAGGCAATTTGTTGGTCTTTCATTCTGACAATTTTTAAAACATGCTTTTTCACATAAAATTCTGCTGCAAAAGAAATAATAGGTTACACCCTGGGGCTACTAAGTATTTATCTTCAATAAAGGACACAGCTTCTATAAAATGATAAATGTCCAACAAGGGTGCTAAAATAAAGGAGACCCGAGCCACTATTTGGTAACTGGACTGTAATATTCATGTGATATCTGAAGAACAGTATATAATATACAGTATACTGTATACAGGATAATTATAACCGTTTCAAAATGTAAGTATTTTTTAACTCACTTTATCTACACTGATTAGGCAATATTATACTAACTATTTCTGACATCTTCTATGCACTGTAATTGCATCTAATTACACGCTGTAAACTGTTGTGCATGGTACTACTGCATTAATTTTGTATGTATTTTAGTTGTGCTCATAAGTTTACATACCCTAGCAGAATTTATGATTTCTTCATAGAATATGAATGATAACGCAAAAACTTTTCTTTCACTTATGGTTAGTGGTTGGCTGAAGCCATTTATTGTCAAACTACTGTGTTTACTCTTTTTTAATCATAATCACTACACAAACTACCCAAATGATCCTGATCAAAAATTTACATACCCTGGTGATTTGGCTTGATAACATGTACACAACTTGACACAAAAAAGATTAGAATGGCTATTAAAGGTAACCATCTTCACCTCTTATCTGTTTGCTTGTAATTAGTGTGTGTATAAAAGGTCAATGACTCTCTGGACTCCTGACAGACCCTTATATCTTTCATCCAGTACTACACTGATGTTTTTTGCATTCTAAGTCATGGGGAAAGCAAAAGAATTGTCAAAGGATTTGCGGGAAAAGCAAGTTGAACTCTATAAAACAGGAAAGGTATAAAAGAAAATATCAAAGGAATTGAGAATGCCAATCAGTAGTGTTCAAACTCTAATAAAGAAGTGGAAAATTAGGGGTTCTGTTGAAACCAAACCAAATAAAAATAACATTTCAGCCACAACTGCCAGAAAAATTGTTCGGAATGCAAGGAAAAACCTACAAATAACTTCAGGTGAAATACAGGACTCTGAAAAAATGTGGTGTGGCAGTTTCAAGATGCACAAAAAGGAGGCACTTGAAGAAAGATGGGCAGCATGGTCGAGTTGCCAGAAGAAAGCCATTACTATGCAAATCCCACAAAGTATCCTGCTTGCAATATGCAAAACAGCACAGAGACAAGCCTCAAACTTTCTGGCAAAAAGTCATTTGGAGTGATGACACTAAAATTTTACTTTTTGGCCACAACCATAAACGCTACATTTGGAGAGGAGTCAACAAGGCCTAAGATGTGGCAATAGCAAAAACTCTAATGGTATATACTGAAAGTGCATATACTATTTGCATACAATAACAGAAGAAGAATTTGGCTGGTTATGGTGGGTTACTGTTGTAAATTTATGGTACTGCCATTTCTACATATGTAGTTTTTAACTGGGTCTGGAGGCACAAGATATACAGTATAAAGTTTGTTCTATCTTGAATTTGGGTAGGTCACACAACAATGAGTAAATATAATTAGTTAAGAATTTGTCATATAGTTTTCCTTACAATTGTGGAAACAAGGTGAAAGTATAAATAGACTAAATTTTATAATAAATGGGACATCACCTTTTCCTTAATTAATTTTCTGTGTACTGTTTATATTTCTTATATATATATATATTTGTCACAAACGGCACCATAAATCCAGAATCCAGGCTAAGCTCCCTGGTCTTGACTCTCACTTCTGCCTATAACTGCTGCCTTTCACCTCGGGAGGAGCCCTTGGCTAATTGGATGCCACCAGGTCTTATTTGATAGAGGTTCTGGACGAGCAAAGGGGCATGATCATTTCACCAAGGATACCGGATAGAACAGTGGTCCTCAAACTTGGCCCTCCAGCTGTTAAGGAACTACAAGTCCCACAGTGCAATGATGGAGTCTGACAGTCACAGTCAGGCAAATGCATTGTGGGACTTGTAGTTCCTTAACAGCTGGAGGGCCAAGTTTGAGGACCACTGGGATAGAAGATCGCCACTTAGGAAGGCAGGCCAGACAACACAGCATGGAATAGGCAGGCTGGGCCAGCACAATCAGAGTGGAGTAGTCAGACAGGCTGGGATCAGGATTGGAGAGTGTAGAATAGTCAATGGACAGGCAAAAGGTCAAGAATTGGAGAGATCAGAATATTGACAGGCAAGGCAAGGGTCAATACACAGAAGATCAATCATGAATCAACATAGAATAGCACCCAGGAACAAGTTGAAATGAACCTAACAATGGGTAGTTTGCTAAACACTGAATTTTTTAACTGTTTGAATCACGCCGGCGTAGTGCGTGACTCACGCCATAGAGGAGACCGGCACAGGAGGAGACAGGACTTGTGCGGTGGGCATCCCTGCTGGCCATGCAGTGGGCACCCCCCGCCGGACACTAGACCACCAGGGGTAGCCACTGGACCACCAGGGTAAACTATATTCCTTAAAATATTTTAACAAAACCATGATTATAAGAATTATTATTTATTATTTGTTCAGAAACTAGGTTGAGCACACAGTGAAAATTTAAAACAGAGAAAACCCTTCCAAGTTTTGAAAATAAAACTAGCCCTGTCATGGTTCCAGTTGGTGAGTGTAAACCCAATTATAGCTAGAGTCACCTTAATTGCTCATAATGAGCACTTAATACTGGGTATGCCTTACTACAAGCTATATTTCCAGGGTTCACTGTTCAGTATTGGACAAAGAAAACTATACCTCACTATTGGAAGCTCTAGGAGTTTTCAAAATGCACTTTATGAGCCAAGAAAAGACATTGCTTTCCTACTGCCAGCATTGATGCCACCCAAAATACTTCAGAAGCTCCTTAAGTATTCAAGTAAGAGAGGGTGAATAGTTTTAAATATCTAGGGGTCCATCAAGGTTTCTTGAGGACTTGACATGGTGTAAAAATATTCAAGCACAGGAGTTTCAGTGAAAAAAATTAAGATTTTTTTATATTGGTGTTCTGGCACAATGTCATGTCATGGTTTGGGAATTGTTGTGTACAAGATCTGAATGATTTACAGTGGGTGATACAGGTAAAATAACATTGTAGTAGATGTGCTTTACCATCACTACAAGATATTTATGTAAGGAGATGTGAGTTAGAGCATTCAGAATTATTAAAGATTTTCTTTTTGACTTTAGGAGTCTTAAGGTCAGAACAGAAAGGTTTAGGAAAGTTTTTTCCTCAGACTATTAGGTTTCTTAATCATGATGTGCCACCACATCTTTTTTTTAGTTTTTTATTGTTTTTATATTGATGAATCAAAGAATATACTTTAGATTTTGTTACCCTCTGGTTGCTGTGTTTTGTAAACAATATGGCACTTTGTACTTATTATATTGTTTATAATATATACACAATGCATTCAGAATTATGGATATTGTTAGTGTTTCACAGTAGGAAATTAAGTAAGTAAGTAAGTTTTTTCATATTATAAGCACAATGCAGCTGTGTTTTGGAAAAATAAGGCAATACATTTTGTTATATATTTAGTATGCATTGTCTAATGCATTGCACTGTTTTTGTATTGAAGTACAATTGCACACTTTTTTATGCACTAGTATATTGTTACTTTTTTTAAAAATGACATAGTTTTGGAATGATCAGGGTACATTTCACTACAGTTTGCACTTGTAATTTTGCACTTGTAACATTGTATGTGAAAAATAAAGAATTTATAATTGAAGTAGTGATCTGCAAACTTGTCTACTCTGAACCCAACCCTACCAAACCTACCGCATAGTAATTATTTATATACCTGCTCAACCTGCCCATCTCTGGCATCATCAGAGAGACAGCAATCATGAATATATATGTAGGGACCCATAGGTTTCTGTTTGGCACCTATGGAGTTAAGTCCCTGATCTCTGTTACTAGGCAGAAGGTTATGTTGCAATTGCATGCTTCTAACCAATAGTTACAGCCCAGAGTGTAATGACGATTTCCTGCCTTACACTGTATAGTGCTGGGAAGGGAGGGGCAGCTTCCTCTTTGACCTCTGGATGTGATCCAGCAGCATGTGCCCAGGGGGGACCTGGGTACAGAAAGGCCTGATACTTTGAAGTGACCCCAAAGGGAGGTGATACCTTTGGTGGGTAAGTCGGGAACCAGGAAATCCCGTGAATGAGGATTAGCTATCCTAGGGGAGTTTGTGTGATAGACTTTCTAGGAGAGTGCGGTAGTGAGGTTTAGCAGCATGAGTAGCTCAACTCCAACGAGGATTTGCAGGAGGGAGTAGCTTCCCACAGGTTTTGAAAACCTGAGTGCAGGGACCTCAGTGAGGAGGGACTGTGAGGGTAGAGGCTACTTTTCTTGTCGACTTCCAGGAGGGAAGGGAATATCTATGAGTTTGTGCCAGCATGGTTTTATGCGTAATAGATCTTGCCAGATTAACTTAATTTCTTTTTATGAGAAGGTAAGCAGGGACCTCGACTCTGGGATGGCTGTGGATGTGATTTACTTAGACTTTGCTAAAGCATTCGATACAGTGCCACACAGAAGGTTACTGGTTAAATTAAGGAATGTTGGCCTTGAACATAGCATTTGCACCTGGATAGAGAACTGGCTAAAAGATAGACTACAAAGAGTGGTGGTAAACTGAACATTTTCTAATTGGACCAGTGTTGTTAGTGGGGTACCGCAGGGCTCTATACTGGTTCCCTTGCTTTTCAACTTGTTTATTAATGACCTGGATGTGGGCATTGAAAGTACGGTTTCTATTTTTGCAGATGATACTAAATTGTGCAGAGCTATAGGTTCCTTGCAGGATGCTGCCACTTTGCAGACTGATTTGTCTAAGTTGGGAAACTGGGCAGCAATCTGGAAAATGAGGTTTAATGTTGATAAATGCAAGGTTATGCACTTTGGCAAAAATAATATAAATGCAAGTTATACACTAAATGGCAGTGTGTTGGGAGTTTCCTTAAGTGAGAAGGATCTTGGGGTTTTTATAGATAACAAGTTGTCTAATTCTGGGCAGTGTCATTCTGTAGCTACTAAAGCAAATAAAGTTCTGTCTTGCATAAAAAAGGGCATAAACTCAAGGAATGAAAACATAATTATACCTCTTTATAGATCCCTAGTAAGGCCTCATCTGGAGTATGCAGTGCAGTTTTGGACTCCAGTCCTTAGGAGGGATGTAAATGAGCTGGAGAGAGTGCAGAGACGTGCAACTAAACTGGTTAGAGGGATGAAAGACTTAAATTATGAGGGGAGACTGTCCAGGTTGGGGTTGTTTTCTCTTGAAAAAAGGCGCTTGCGAGGGGACATGATTACACTTTACAAATATATTCGAGAACATTATAGACAAATATCAGGGGACCTTTTTACCCATAAAGAGAATCACCGCACCAGAGGCCTAGAAGAAACTTCAGACTAGAAGAAAAGGACTTTCATTTGAAGCAGGATAGGTGGTTCTTCACAGTCAGGATGGTGAGGTTGTGGAATGCACTGCCGGGTGATGTTGTGATGGCTCATT
This sequence comes from Xenopus borealis, assembly GCA_024363595.1. NCBI lineage: Eukaryota > Metazoa > Chordata > Amphibia > Anura > Pipidae > Xenopus > Xenopus borealis. The sequence goes on along the minus strand of CM044442.1, from coordinate 55,723,529 downwards.
CTGTTGATGCTTTTAAGAGGGGTTTGGATGATTTTTTGGACAGACATAATATCAAAGGCTATTTTGATGCTAAACTCTACAGTTAGTATAGCTATGGGCATATATGGTTTGTGTTTGAAAGAGTGGAGATGTGTGTGTGTGTGTGTGTATGTATGTATGCTGGGTTTTTAATTTGGAGGGGTTGAACTTGATGGTCTTTTTTCAACCCAATTTAACTATGTAACTATGTAACTGCAAATGCCTGCTGGATGTCTGTACTACTGCTGTAAACCTGCCTCTGATGTGATGTGGTGGATGTCATATTCTAATTCCTCATCATTCGCTCCTGTGTGAGTAAACCTGAGGTCCATTGCCTTGTGCATATGTTTAATAAACCCAGTTACTCTTTTCACCAAGAACCTCCTGGCGCCCAAGTTTTTCCCTGTGTGTGTGTGTACAGTGCCTGTGGGTTGTAGTTCAACCGCTTCTTAAAGGGATCGCTTCCACATTGTGAAGGCCCTGCCCTGATGTGTAAAGTCGCAGTGTAACCCATGCTCATGCCATAGCTGGAGGCGTTTAACAATCTGTGTGCCAGATAGGCCAAAAAAAGCATTACATATATTTAAGTCGACAGCAGGCAGCCTCCTGTGCGTGAGCAGAATTCGGCCCACCTGCAACCCAATAAAGATATGCTGAGCCAGCCAAAAATCTAAAGACCGGAAAGTGTGCCCATCAAACCCAATCTAATTTTTATGTATTATAGATTTTGCATTTACTGCACATATTCATTTATTTTTTCTGTATGATCTTTTTGTGTTGTGCATGACCCCAGAGTTATATGCCTTTTTATTATCAAGAACATAATAGGACTTTTAAACTTTGCTTTGCTATATTGAGTAAAACTTAATGTTGCATGTGGCACAGGTTTTCACGTCTCCCCAGCTTTTCACCTTGTTTTTTAAAATCATTATTGAGGACCTCCTTACTCCTTTAACTTTGTCATCAGTAAAAATGTGTACCAAGACCACTGGATTTTCTTCAGCCCCTTCCAGTAATCTGTCTACTTTCCCAACCACATGACACACCCTAGCACTAAGCAAGCAATAACCCCCATGCTCTAAAAACCGGCCTGCTCCATCAAAAATCATCTTCTTTCTAGGCTATACAATGTAAATACCTAGGATAAGCTGCATGTCTATTCAGAAGCTGGGAGCTGCATGTTGGATTATGCTTACACATAATCCTATAAAGCTTTTCATCAGTTATTTGAACTAGTGCAGTGCTGGTATACTGTATATATATATATTTATTTATTATACATATATATATATATATATATATATATATATATATATATATATATATATAAATAATTGAGTGGATAATTCTATGAAATGGTATTCACATTTTAGTTTGGCCACTGTTGATGTTAGAACATTGTACCTGCGTATTCCACACCACTTAGGCCTGAAAGTAAGTTTTTTTATTTAGATCAAAGTAGTTACTTTGACACCCCTTTGAAGAATATTATATACTAACACATAGGGGTGAAGTTTTCAGTATCTCATGTGAATTTCTGTATGATGGTAATAATATAATGACATTCTAATAAAGGAAAGAATGTGTGGCTAATACTATCCTACAGGTCCACGTTCCCACAAAGAAAACCTTATAAGCAATATCCCATGCAGCCAGTTAAGATTAAGGAGTTTGTGTTCAGATTTTGAATGTTTTTTTTTCCAGTCATGCTGTTTAAGAGGCAGGGATATGACATTACTCATAAAGGCTTATAACAAGGCCTTGGTTACCCAACATATAGCTCTTCTAAGTAAGGATAAAAATAAAGATAAAAATAAGAGCAGTGGCTCTAACAGTTCAAATAAATCTTCCTCATTATCTTCTTCTTTTTTTTTTCTAATGTGTATATTACCCTATACTTCTCAGTGCCCACAAGTTAAACAAATAATTGAGAACTATCTTCCATGTTTATACACTGATTCTAAATTTGTAGCTAATAAGTGTTGTACTTGTAACAAATGTTCTTTCTCCTAGCATGGTAATTAGTCATGAGTCAAGGAATTCTACTTGGCTTATACATGAACTCACCTCATTCATTACAAATTGGAAATATGGAAATAAACAATATATTAATTATACCATTTTATTGACATTTTTTATCATCCACTCAAACAACTTTTAAAGCAGGAATTTACCTTGGACATAGGAGAGGTGATATATTATGCAATATTTTTAAGTGTAAAGTTTTTTTGGATTTTTTATTTTGGGCACTGGAATGCCCTTAAGTATGAATTTTTATGTGTCTTGCTATTATAGAGCCTCCCTTTCACGTGCTGCAAATTTTATTTTATGGTACGCTTATATGTCATCTTTTATAGATTTTTACAGGTATTATATAAACCGGATGGGATCATCTACTTTTGCTCAAAATATTGTTTGTTATACTTTTAAACCTTTGTGTATGAGTATATTTATTGAGGCACACTGTGGAGCAAATTTACAAAATTCACGTGAAATGATCGAAGTTCAAACGAACTCGATTGAATAACGATCGCATGAATTTTTCGTGAAATCGTAAAGTGAATTTTGGCCTATTCGATCATCAAATATCGAATAGATCGAATGATCGGATATTCGATAATTCGATGATCGTAGGAATTAAAATTTTAAAATCCTTTGACTGACTACTTCACCAGATTGAACCTACCGACTTGCAATAGAAGCCTATGGGAAGCTCCCCATAGGCTTCAGAGACTAAGGGGCAGATTTACTAAATTCACGTGAATAGATCGAAGTGTGATTGAATTCGGATTAATTTGATTGGTTGAATATGCAAATTTGGCTTATCGTCGAATAGCGAACGATCGAATGATCGAATAGATTCGAATGATCGATCATTCGATCATCGAAGGATTTAAAATTTTAAAACTATTCGACTGCCTACTTCGCCAGATTGAACCTACCGAATTGTAATAGAAGCCTATGGGAACCCTCCCATAGGCTTCTGAGGCTAAGTCCTGATCGAATAGGATTCGTATGATCGAAGTCTTCGATTGTTCGAATCATACGAGTGATCGAACGATCGTTATTCGATCGTCGAATGATCGCATATCAAATAAAAAGGTAGCCTAAAACTATTCCATTAGAATTTGAGAATTGAATGCTAATCGAATATCGAGGATATATGAATATTTTTTGGGTGAATTTAGTAAATCTGCCCCCAAGTCCTGCCCGAATACCATTCATACGATCGTAGCGTTCGATCGTTCGAATCGTACAAATTTTTCGGATGCTCGAATGAAATTTCAATATTTTTTTCATCGAGAAATTGGATATCGAGCAAAATGATAGCCTAAAACAATTCGATAAGCATTCAATAGTCGAATACTTATCCAATTGCGAATTTGGTCGAGCCAATTATGGGGAATAATAGTCAATTTGCCCCTGTATGTCTGTTGGTGGATGACTGAATACATCTATTACATTTAGGGGCAGATTTACTAAGGGTCGAATTTAGAATTGTAAAAATTTTTAAATTCAACTATAGAATTTTTAAGTGCTTTTTCGATCGAAAATGGATCGAATAGGTCTGTTTTTGATCAAATAAAAATCGTTCAAATCATTCAAATGCATCATTAGATTCAAACGATTTTGGCCAAAATCCTTCGAATTCCAAAAAAATTCAAGAACACTTCTTAAAGGTTGCAGGAGGTCCCCCCATAGGCTAAAATAGCAATTTGGCAGGTTCTAGGAGGTATTGTGACCGACAGGAGGTATTATAGGAGGTATTGTGACCAACATGATTTTTTGAGTGCCTATTCTCTTTTTCTGTGTATAGATATACAGTATGTGGTTATTTTCTATAGAAAAATAAATAAATAGTGCTCCAGAAAAAAGTAAACAGCTCACCAAGTTGATTGAGTGTTCAGGTGCACCAGCCCCAGACTCCCAGCTTCTGGGAGTGACAATCCAAAAATAAAAAAATAGGGCTATCTGGCACTCAAAAGTATCCACAGGGTCAGAGATACATATAAGTAAAAAAATTATATTTTATTAATCATAATTTTAAAAGTATAAATGCATCTCCGTGAGCCCTACGCATTTTGTACCTACATGGTACTTAGTCATGGGCTTAAATCCCTCCCACAGGAAATGAACCTTTATACAAAGAGCAACCAATCAGAAAAACTCGAATGAAAAAAAACAACTCTAATGGGCAGATTTACTATGGGTGGAATTTTGAAGTTAAAAGACTTCGATATTTGACCATCAAATTTTTTTGGGGGCCTTTTTAGATCAAAAATGGGCCAAATAGGTCCGTTTTCGATCAAATTGAAATACTTAGAATTGTTCAAACGATTTGAACGATTCAAACAATTTTAACCAAAATCCTTCGAATTCTTGGCACTTTCAGGATAGGCTCTAGGTGGTCCCCCATAAGCTAAAATGGCAATTTGGCAGCTTTAAGGTGGCAAAGTGGCAAATTCAAATATAATTTTGGGCTATTCGATAGTCAAAGTAGCCCAAAATTATTAGAAATTAAAATTTTAAAAATTTAAATTTTATTGAATCATTATTGATTGTATTGAGAAATGGCACATTAGGGGGCAGATTTATAAAGGGTCAACTTTTGAAGAAAACACTTTGAAATTCGACCCTTGAATTGCTTTTTCAATCGAAAATGGACCATTTTCGAACTAATAGGTCAATTTTCGATTGAATTAAAATCGTTCGATTTAATTGTTCTATTTGAACATTTCAAATGATTTTCCCCCAAAAAATTGAATTCTCAAAATTTTCAAAAAGACTCCATAAAGGTTATAGGAGGTACCCCATAGGCTAAAACAGCAATTTGTCAGGTTTAAGGTGGCGAAGGGTCGAAAATTCAAATCGCCAGCACTTTGATTTTCGATGGGCAAATATCCCAAAGTACCCAAAAATTACTTAAAAATTTAAAATTTTTGAATTCTAATTTTCACTTCGACCCTTGATAAATCCGCCCCTAAGTAAATAATTTCAAGTACGGTATTTGTATGAACCTCAGTAATAGCAAGAAATGTCAAATTCAGAATTCATACCCAAAGGTATCCTTGTGTTTAAATATCCAAAAGAATTCTCTTTTGTCAAGTAGTTTTGACAAATCTCCACCTCAACTACCCAAACTAACCCTTTCAGTGCCCTGCACACTGAAAAGTTTCACATCCCCAGAGTTGCGGGAGTGGAAATGTTTCGAGACATTAGTTTCTTTGCGTATGTTAATGACAGATAGATGTTCCCTAATCCTTTCTTTTAATTTTCTTCCCGTTTGTCCAACATATTGAAACTTACATCCCAATTAATTTATTGTTTTTTAAATGTATAGCCACGAAGGAACCCCCTCTTTTTTGGCTTAAATCACCTAGAATGAACTAAGAAACTAATGTCTTGAAACATTTCCACTACTGCAAATCAAGGGCTCGGTAGTCAAGGTGGAGGAATTTTGATTTTAATCTTTTTTGAACACTTACTATTTGTCCTCCATTGGGTGGTCGAAATTGGGGTCCGTTCAGCACTATACTCTCCTCTCTAAACATTCGCCTCTGCAAACGTTTCACAAGGGCACTGCATGATTTGTGATTTTTTAGGCTTATGGTAGCTTCTCTCAAGCAATAGGGTCTAGGTAACAAACGAGACCACAGTCCCAATGTTCCTGCCTACTCCATCTTTGTGGCGTCCCAGCCTTAGAAAAACGATAGGCAGTTAGCTTGGGGACGACTCCACCTCTCCTTATTTTCTTATTTCCGCTCTACAATCTTTTTGTGCTGAATGGCAGTCGATTTATCTTTTTAATTATTTAAGGGTGTTACCCATGAATTACTGAATTTTCTCCTTTTATGAATTTCACTTAATGAACTAATTCTCCTATTTATTTCATTATGAGTATCATTATCCACTAATCACGGCAATTTTTCTAATGAATTTTACTAATGAATTAATCAAGTGATTTAATCACTTATTTATTGAATTTCTTATTACTAGCATGTCAGCACTTTATACTATTGGAATCGAATTTTCGAATGAACTAATTCATGTGCCGCTGTTAAAGCTGATGCTCTCTCTTTTTCACTATTTGCTATTCAAAAGTAATTCGGTTATAATTGGGGATTGCTACTAACGTGGTATTCTGTGTAGTTAAAGTGGACCCGTCAACCCAAAAAAAAATCTAAATCATATTTTATCACATTAGTCAAGCAAAATTAACATTAATTATACTATATAAATTATTTTAATCTTGTTTTCTTCAGTCTGGGAATTCACAATTATAGCAAGCAGGCAGGAGCCATTTTGTGGACACTGTTATTAAGGCAAACCTTGCATCATCTCAGAATCTTGTTTGTGCACCAGAATGGGGGACCCAATGTCTATCCCCATGTCCTGACTACACAATTAAATGGTTAAGGGAACTGGGGGAATGTGTGGGGAGCAGTGGCATCTAGGAAGTGCTGAATGGAAAGTGAAAGTAATTATCTGCCCCGCCTCTATGCCTAAGGCATAGAGGAGTGTCAGACAATATTTGATTGAGAGCTGAGATTTTTAAATGAACTTAAAACAGCTTTGAATGCTTTAATAAAAAATTGAAATTGGAGTTCATGTTTAATTTGAAAAGGACTTTTATTATACAGATTTTTGTGGCTGGGTGACGGGTCCACTTTAATTGTTTTTGGTGGTATTTTTTCTGATTTGAGTCAGATTCACATTGTGAGCATGAATAGATAACTCGCACTTATACTATATTATATAGGAGCATCCTCTCGTACATAACCAAGGTGGAGACCTGTAAAAAACTAATTGACAAAAGAGAAGTCTTTTGGATATGTAAACTCAATACAAGGATACCTTTGGGTATGAATTCTGCATCTGACATTTCTTGCTATTACTGAGGTTCATACATACATATATATGAAATTTTTTACTATGGGGCAAATTTACAAAATTCATGTGAATGGATCGAAGTTCGATCGAATATGATCGAATTACGATCGTACGATTTTTTCGGATATTCGAATATTCAAATTTGGCCTCTTCGATCATTGAATACCGAATTATCGAATAGATTGAATGATCGGATATTCGATCATTCGATGATCGAAGGAATCAAAATTTCAAAATCTTTCGAATACCTACTTCGCCAGATTGAACCTACTGAATACCAATAGAAGCCTATGGGAAGTCCTGCTCAAATACCATTTGTACGATTGAACGCTTCAATCGTTCGTATTGTATGAATTTTTCGTAGGCTCGAAGGAAATTTCACGATTTTTTCGTGAAATCGAACGATCAGTATCCGAGAAATCGAATATCGAGCAAAATGATAGCCTAAAACTATTCGATAAGCATTCGATATTCGAATGCTTATCAAATTTCAAATAAATTCGTAGGATTTTGGGTGAATAATAGTAAATTTGCCCCTTAATGTGCAATTTCTCACTATGATCATCAATGATTGTTCTTTTTCTTTATTGTTTTTACTCCATATCATTACTGTAATGTGCATCATGTTTATTGTGTATTTTGGTTTTAACATGCACTGTCACTTAAAGAGTTGTTTTTCTTTTTTTCATTCAGGTTTTTCTGATTGGTTGCTATTTTTTTTAAATACTCTTTATTTTTGTTTAACATTTCCATATCAGCTGCACGCATAACATTGTATTATGATCATTGCATAAGGTATGGTACAAACATCTTGTTTTGTTGACAATGGAATATTTAAAAAAGAGAAATTAGAGCGAGAAGAAAAAAGGACAAACGTTCAGTGCATTCTCCTTCTGCTCTTTAGGGGTGGGGATATCTAGGGGTGCATCGCAAGTTATCTTTTTTGCCGTTATCCCTCTGCCCAAATCTCTATATGGAGGACTTGTGTAGCCCCCGCCTAGTCACCATCATGTCTGATCCCCCATGAACATTCTATTATCGGTGGGAGGGGGGAGTCATGTTTAGAAGGAGTTTATTAGAACTCTCTAGGAAAAATAAACAAATAGAGGAAAGGAAGATACACTAGCAATTGATAAAGAACTGTGTAACAATAAAGAAAACTTTTACTAGGCCATTCTTCTTGTTGTACTTTACTGATCCTAATATCTTATCTCAGTGTCACCCCTGAGACTGGTTACATCTTTTTAATAGTGTCTGACTCTAAAAACATAATGCAAGTTGCCCAAATTTTGATAACGTTTGTTTGTCATGTAGGTGCCTCCATATGCATTATGTGTCCTGTTTCCAAGATCCATTCACTAATGGTGGAATCTCAGCAGTGTCGGACTGGGAAACCAGGGGCCCACCCAAAAACCTTAGACCAGGGCCCCACCATAAAAACCTTAGACCAGCGGGTCACTCTCAGTACTAATATTCTTCATCTCCTCAATGAACCTCTATTGTCCTAGTTCGTTTTCTTTACATACTATAATCAATTATTCCATCTATTTATCCTCTTTGTTCTCATAGAAATAGGGAATGGCCATGAAATATGCCAAAAGTTTAGCAGCATGAGGGCCCTATGACACCTTGGCCCACCAGGAGTTTTCCTGATATTCTGGTGGGCCAGTCCGACTCTGAATCTCAGAATTATATAACGGTTCTTGCTGCTCCCCAGACAGTACCCAACTAATGCATTTTTGTGTTTCCCAATCGGACCCGGGACCATTGATAGTAATCCAACAGTTGGGTCCTTCTCCAGAGCTGTCCCCACTACTATATTAATTACCTCAAATACCTTATCCCAAAACTCCTTTAACTTAAAACTTGAAGTTCCACCAAATGTGCAGCATGGATCCCACCTCTTCTTTACATCGCTAACACATGTCATTTGGGGTATGATATATTTTGTGAAGTATGTCGGGGCACATATACTACCTTGATATTTCTTTAAATTTTGTCTCTTGTACCTTGCAAGCTATAGAGAATTTATGAGTGAGTAGGAAGCAGGTTTCCAATTGCTCATTGGTACATGTATTCCCCAGTTCACGTTCCCATTTAAGGGCATATTTTGGTTGAGTATTGGCAGTCTAATGTTCTGTTATTTTATACAATAGAGAGGTTAGGTGGGTAGGGGCTGCTTAGCTGTACAGTAATCTTCAAATGAAGATATAGTTTCAATGGTTATCTGTTTGTTCTCAGGTTTAAGGAGCCAATGCTTTAGTTGAGTGTATTTTAGTGTGTAAAGGAAAAAACCTTCTTTGGATTGGTTGCTATTTGTATAAAGGTTAATTTCCTGTGGGAGTTATTTAAGCCCATGACTAAGTAGCACAAAGGTAAGAAACGCATAGGGCTCATGGAGATGCATTTATACTTTAAGGGGCAGATTTACTAATGGTCGAATTTTGAAGTGAAAACACTGCCAAATTTGACCATAAAATTTTTTGGGGGGGGGCCATTTTCGATCAAAAATGGTTTTCGATTGAACTGTAATCGTTTGAATGCATTGATCAATTCAAATGATTTAAACAATTTCAAACAAAATCCTTTGAAATTTTTGGCAGGCTCTAGGAGGTCCCCCATAGGATAAAATGGCAATTAGGCAGCTTTAAGGTGGCCAAGTGTCGAATTCCAAGGTTTTTAAAAAGACAGTAGTTCAAATGTTCACATTTTCGAATTTTTTCAATTAGAATTAGCCCAAAATTACTTAAAAATTTGAATTTTATTTGAAAATTCACTTAACTGTGTGGATTCTTTTGAGTGCTGGATAGCCTTATTTTTTCATTTTCGGATTATCACTCCTTGAAGCTGGGGGCTGGGGCTGGTGCACCTGGACCACATGATCAACTTGGTGAGCTGTTTACTTTTTTTCTGGAGCACCATCTACTTATTCTTCTAGAGAAAATAACCACACAAGCCCCCAAGAATTAGGATTCATTCACAGAGCACTTGAGCCCTGGTCAATGATCTCTCCTGGTTAGACTCTACACCTTGAGTCAGCTCAAAATCTTGTGTAAGGTGGAGAGCACAGGGCTGCCTGGCTGGGGGATGAAAGACTATGGCAGACATTAGTACCAGTGCTCCCTAGCTAAAGAGCAAGCTAGGGGCTGCTCCAGAAGATCACCACACACATTTCATTCCAGATGCAGAAGTGCTGAATGCAGGTGCTGTTGAGTTTGGCATAAGAAAAACCCTTTCAGGGCAAGTTCAAAACACAAGGCTTTATTTTGCAGCCACTCCCCCACTGTTTGTGATGAAAACATAGGGGAACGTGGCTTAGGAATCCAGGGTTTAGCAAAGGATGCTATGATTCCTGCTAGCTACACATTCAAGTATTGCATGTGTGAGTGTATATAAGTTACAAAGTTATTACTTTAAAATTGACAAGCCACCATACCACATTACATGGTGACCCTTACCTTTTACCTCATATTTTCACAAGCTGGCACCTCCCTGAATGGTTACATTTCTTGAGAAAAGTATCTCCTGACCAAGGTACTTGACTCACAGGCTTGATCCTGCCTTAACACATTGGGATTTTTTTCTTTAATTTTTTAAATAAAAAAAAGTCCTCAAACTAGAATCCACAGTGTGACGTCATTTATTTTTTAAAAAGCGCAAATTAATCAGTGCAGGGAAAAACCCAAAAAAGTGCATGTATTTTTTTTCATACTATGCATATTTTACATGTTTATGAAATTATATACTACTTTAAGGAATTACATATAATTCATACATACATTATGATAAAGATTATGAAGTCAAAGCACATTCAAAGTGTCATCACTGCCTGTCAAAACATTGCATGTGTGATTTAATATTGACTTTTTTCTAAATCTCACTTTGCAGTTAAAAAAAGGACCATGTTTAGTGATTATTGAATTATAAAAATGTATGCTTTGTATGTACAATAATACAGTTCAGATAACTATTATAAGGATAACTATTGTGCTAATGTATTATACTGAACACACTTGATCTCTGTGATTGAAAAACATCCTTGTATTGATTGATTTCAAGAGATAATCCCTGTTTTACACTGTGTTATTGAACATACAATAAAAACACAGATTAATTTATTAGTCTAATCAATAGGTGGAAATGGAAGGATCTTTTAGCATATCAGCTTTAGAAAGAAAGTAGCAAAATGTGTCAGAGTTGCCTTGAATAAAAGAGAATTACAATAAGAATAAGAAGAGTGAATGCTAAATACAACATTTGTACTGTTTGGAATACATTAGCTAACATGCACAGGAAGCCCTAAAATATTATGTAATAATGACAATAAAAGTGAAAAATGTGTTAACCAGCATCAATTTATTTCCCAGCGTTGAGATACTCCAAGGGTTTACACACAGATTTTACCAATTCCTGATAATAGAGTCAGCTCCTGCCCTGACTATGGTGTTTGGTGATGTTGCAGAGTTAATTCTCATCACTAACACAAAACGACTGTATCCTCAAGCCTAGTATGTATTGTGACCCTGAATCTCCTTTTTACATGATACAAATTACCCTCAGTGCTCCCTAAAAGTCAAAGAAAATATTGCCCACCATAGTACTGCTTATAATGGTCCATAAATATATGAACAATATTAAACACAACTGTCCTATATAAACTGTTATATGGGCTCTCTAATACTGTAAAGTATCTACAACTTCCTCCTCCATCATATGTCTAGCAACTAAACTATTACTATTGCCCTTGTATGAAAGGGAATAACCTCTAATCAGGGAACTCTCTTTTTTTAAAAAAAATACAAAATTTACTAAGGCCTTCAACTCACTGTCACAGCCAAACAATATAAAGACCTGCCATTGCATTCAAATATCCTAAGACGCTTTTGGAATTTCCCACAACTGGAAACAACTCTAGGAATTATTTTTTTTTTTAAAAACAACAGCTAGCTTTCCATTTAAGTGTCTTCTTTGGCACTCTAATTGCCCCAAACATATGTAAAAAATTTTAGCACTGATTAGGATCAAACACCATTAAATGAAAAGTATTCAATATTGCAAAGTGGCTCTGGACACCTCTAACTTGAGATGTTTTTTCCTGCCCTGTCCAGTACAGGGTTTCTTTCCACATTGTGCCTGCTATTACTTCCTAACAGTTTAGGGGATGGGTAGAAATGGCCTCAGTTTCCCCTGCTCCTTATAAATACAGCACTGCTGAACAGAGGCAGCAATGTATTGTAAGTGCTTCACAATCTAAAATGAATGATGATTTTTGCCTGTTTTCTGCACTTTTCATTCTGCACTTTTCATTCTGCACTGCACTTTGTAAATGAGTCCTTAGTTTTGCTTTAATATGCTTGACACTTATTAAGCTTTGTACTCTATCTCTAAAATTGTTGACAGCATTATCTGTTGTAGAATTATACTTTAAAAGGTATATTGAAAATATGCATAATTTGGATCCCCTCTATACCCTCCATTACTTTTTTTTTGTGAGTGTATAGAGGGGTCAGTGTGTATGTATGGATGCTGGGTTTCATTTGGAGGGGTTGAACTTGATGGACTTTTTCAACCCAACTATGTAACTTCTATGTCCTACTTAAAGGCCTTCTATCTGTCTACAGTCTCTTTTATTATGCCAGATGTCACATTTAAAGTTTTATTAAAAAAAAGTTTACCATTAGCAAATTGACTACAAGGATGCTACAATGTAAAATATATTTCTATAATAGTTACAATCATAATCAATACTGTCAAACTTTTTGTTATCACCAAATTTAATCTACAATACAAAAGGTTACAATATGAAAATTATGCAGAAAAATGTTATGCTTACAATATGAATTTACATGTTAAATATAGAAAAATACAAAATATTTTGGAAAGACCATGGGGAGAAATTGCTCTGTTTATATTTTTATATAGAATTAAATCTTGTATACCCTACTATTTGAACTATTCTTACTACATATAAAAGAATGCCACTCAGCTCACGATACAATCCAGGTGCATCACAATACAAGTGCATTAGCTAGGTTAAATAATGGATGCAGCTGTCTGTCTATTTTTGCTTCCCTTGTGCTCTCTAATTCTAATGAAATACTCCATGAGAGGTTGCAATTTGCCAGACATTTGCTATTAATTACTTAGAAAACATTTTGCATTTGCAGTAGGAACAGAAATCAGTTGAGTGATGCACATAAATTACTTGTCCCTGCTGCCAGTTAGGGCTGCATTGTAAAATTGAACTTAAAGATAGATGAATTAGGACATAAAGAAAATTATGGTGTATGAGCATTGATAAAAAATCCTTAACTACTTGTAAACCACCATTTGACCAGGATATGGAAAGATGCACCTCAAAGGGGTTGTTCACCTTCCATACACTTTTTTCATTTCAATTGTTTTCAGATTGTTCCCCATAAACAAAGACGTTTCTCAATTAATTTCCATCTTATTTTTTACCATTTTCTCAACACGTAGATGAATTAGGACATAAAGAAAATTATGGTGTATGAGCATTGATAACTCCTTGACTACTTGTAAACCACCTTTTGACCAGGATATGGAAAGATGCACCTCAAAGGGGTTGTTCACCTTCCATACACTTTTTTCAGTTCAATTGTTTTCAGATTGTTCCCCATAAACGAAGACTTTTCTCAATTGATTTCCATCTTATTTTTTACCATTTTCTCAACATGTAAGTTTAAAGTTGAAAGTTTGTGTCTGGTGTTTTAGTCATTAAGATCACCTTATTGATCCCTGAGCATTCTGAATTGTTACAATTTGTTACATTTAGTTGATACAATTACTTAATACAGTTCTCAAAACTATCTGTGTAATATTAGTAACTATTGTATTGATTCTACCAGCTGTCTTTAATGAAACTCAGGGACTCAGAATCATCTACTCCCCCACACCCCCCAGCTGCTTTAGAAGGTGAAAAATGGAACATTACACTAGAGTCCAGCAGTGGTTCGGGGTACCCACGGGTTTCCCGAAAAAATTAATTGGATACCCTGTGGAACGAGGGTATGCTTTTCAGGTGCGGGTATAGATGTGGGCCTGCAGGGTCACGGGTCTGCGGGTCGTGGGTCTCTTCTTTCTGCAGCTCTCACCCAGCAGCAAGCTTCTGTCCCTCTTGGCACTCATTGGACACTTTTGATGATGACACTTCCTTTTGCTGCAACATGACTTCCGGTAGTCAGCAAGTTGCGGGTCAGGTTGCAGATGAGGCAGTTGTGGGTCTGGGTTGGGTAGCGGATCAAAGTGGGTAAATAAGCAGGTTGCAGTTCGGGTTGTGGCTGCGGGTTGCAGGTTCAGGTCTGATCTGAGTCTTAGAAATTGGTTCCGCACAGGCTCTATGTTATGCTTCATTATTAGAAAAGCACTAAAAGAAAGTCTTTATTTCTAGTGAATGATCTGAAACCAACTGAACTGAAAAAAGTGTTTGAAGGTGAACCACCCCTTTTCACTGTAAAAAACCCCTTCCGAATATTTAGGTGGAACCTCTTTTCTTCTAAACGGAATGGGTGACCTCGTGTCATCTGGAAGGACCTACTGGTGAATAAAGCATTAGAGAGATTATTATATGACCCCTTTATATATTTATACATAGTTATCATATCACCCCTTAAGCGCCTATTCTCCAGCGTGAACATCCCCAATTTGGCCAGTCTTTCCTCATAGCTAAGATTTTCCATACCTTTTACCAGCTTATTTGCCCTTCTCTGTACCCTCTCTAATACAACAATGTCCTGTTTGAGTGAGGGAGTGCAAAACTGTACAGCATATTCTAGATGTGGCCTTACAAGTGCTCTATAAAGTGGAAGAATGACCCCCTCCTCCTGTGACTCTATGCCCCTTTTAATACAGCTCAAGACCTTATTGGCCCTTGATGCTGCTGACTGGCATTGCTTGCTACAGCCAAGTTTATCATCTACAAGGACTCCAAGGTCCTTTTCCATAATGGATTTGCCTAGTGCAGTCCCATTAAGAGTATAAGTGGCTTGAATATTTTTACATCCCAGGTGCATGACTTTACATTTATCAATATTGAATCTCATTTGCCACTTAGCTGCCCAGATTGCCAGTTTGTTAAGATCCTGTTGCAAGGATGCCACATCCTGGATGGAATTAATTGGGCTGGATAGTTTTGTGTCATCTGCAAACACTGATACATTATTTACAACACCCTCCCCTAAGTCATTAATGAACAAGTTAAATAAAAGTGGAACCAATACCGAGCCCTGAGGGACCCACTAAGAACCTTAATCCATGTAGAGAATGTACCATTAACAACCACCCTCTGTACCCGATCCTGTAGCCAGTTCCCGATCCATGTGCAAACGACTTCATTAAGCCCAACAGACCTTAGTTTAGAAAGCAGTCGTTTGTGGGGCACGGTATCAAACACTTTGGCAAAATCCAAATAGATCACATCTACTGCCCCCCTCCCCCCCCCCACTGTCCAGCATCTTACTAACCTCATCATAAAAAGCAATCAAATTTGTCTGGCATGACCTATCCTTCATAAAGCCATGCTGATTGCTGCTCATAATGCCATTCACTAGGACAAAATTTTGAATGTGATCCCTTAACAAGCCTTCAAATAATTTGCCCACCACAGATGTCAAATTTACTTTTTAAATATTGGGATGACATCAGCTTTTCTCCAATCCATAGGCACCATACTAGATGAAAGTGAATATGAGAAAATCAGAAATTTTTATTAAAGCTTTATGAATCATATCCTGAGTCAGCCACCGACTAGATTGAGCAAAGTCAGTGCATCGATGAAGCAAGCCTGGGAACTCAGACTCTATTGTATACACTGAAGAAATAAACTGATTTAGCACATTTGCCTTTTCTGTATCGGTTACAACCATACTGGTACCATTATTTAATGGAGCAACACTCAACATGCATCTTTTTACTATTAATATATTTAAAAAACTTTTTAGGGTTACTTTTCGCCTGCGCCGCAATTAATTCTTCATTTCCTTTCTTTGCCTTCCGGATTGCTGATTTACAACATTTATAACAGTGTTTATACTCTGTTTAAATGCTACATACTACATATTAAATGCAGCTTCTGTCCCAACAGATTTGTAGTTTTTAAATGCCTTTTTCTTCTTTCCTATTATCTTCTTTACATCTGTATTAAGCCACATAGGCTGATTCTTAGAGCTTCTACATTTACTCCTTAAGGGAATAAATTGAGAACAGTAATGATTTAATATAATTTTAAGTGACAACCATTTCTGTTCTGTGGTTTTAGCTGAAAACATAATGCCCCAATAAAGGCACTAAAATTAGCTTTTCCAAAATTTATGGTTTTTGTTGCCCCAGTATATATTTGTTTTTTGCACCAGACATTAAATGATATAACATTATGGTCACTATTACCCAGGGGTTCAATGACTTGCACATTTGCTATAAGTTCTGGGTCATTTGAAATCACTAGATCCAGAATAGCAGTTTTTCTGGTAGGTTCCTCCACAACCTGTGCCATAAAATTGTCATGCAACAAGTTTATAAACGTATTCCCTTTAATTGATTTGGCAGTACTGTTGCTCCAGTCAATATCTGGGTAATTAAAATCCCCCATTATCAATACTTTTCCCAAACCAGCGGCTTTTTCTATTTGTGTCAGGAGCTTAGCCTCCTCCTCCTCTCTTGCATTAGGGGGTCTATAGCATACCCCTACAATGAATTTGCTGGACTCTTTACAATTGGTGAAGAATTCTACCCATAAGACTTCTGCCCCTTCATTCTCTAACATAACCTCCTCCTTTATATAAGCTTTTAAATCCTGCCTAACATACAGACATACCCCTCCTCCTTTTCTACTGCCTCTGTCCCTCCAAGAAACAAAGTATAGCCGCTGATATTAACTGCAATTAGAATCTACTCCAATCTGGTAATCAAAATAGGTCAGTCCAAGAATATCACTTATTTGGCAACCCTTGGGCACATTTTTCATGTGTATGTCCTCAACACTTTCTACATTTCAGTTTGTTTCGCTGTTGCAAAAGTTTGCCATTTGTAACACTACAACAGGGGCCCCCAAACTTTTGCAACAGCGAAACAAACTGAAATGTAGAAAGTGTTGAGGACTCACATACACATGAAAAATGTGCCCAAGGGTTGCCAAATAAGAGCTATTCTTTTACTGACCTATTAATGTTAATGTTAATACATAGTGTAGGAAAAGGGTAAGTACAACATGGTTTTACTACTCACAACAACAACTGTTCCTATTTTCTCTCTTATAATAAAACAGTCACTTGAATTGATTCTAAGACATAATTAATACTTATGGGAGACCAAACAATCCTTTTGGGTTTATTTAATGTAAATTATTATTTTTTTTTTTTTTTTT
>CM044442.1:55685708-55702178 GCA_024363595.1 Xenopus borealis | reverse complement strand
TATATATATATATATATATATATATATATAGAAGGGCATGCGTGCACACTTATATAGACTTCTACCTGGGTGCAAAACAGAAAAATGTATATATGGTAATAGAAGGCTGATGCACACCAGGATTTTCATTAAAAATAACTTTATTACTTTATTTGAGCAATAAAAACACCAAATGTCCTGTGTACAACCTATAAAAACGTACACACTATATCCAAATTGTTTAATTCAATTGCATCAGATTATAGATCCAATCTTATACAGTACATCTCATATGTTCCACTTTATATATATAGAATGACAAAAATAATGGAAAGAAACATGCCAAGGCACACTGCACAGGTGAAAGGCATGCCAATACAAGCATCTGCTCCCATCCATTCATTGTTGTAAGTGGATTTCAGCATGCAAAATACATAATATTTTAAAAAGAATTGGGGGGCAACAAATACATTAAAATGTTCAGCAGGGTCCCAAAGGGCTATGATTGCTTATTTGGAAGTCCCTATGTTGACTGGTTAGCTAAAGTACAGATGCAGTCACTTTGGATGGTGAGTTTAATGCGTCGCGACTTAACTCATTTATCTCATTTATCCCACTTATCACAGAATATTGTGTCACAGCATCCCATCCAATTAAAGAGTTCACCATTGAAAACAATGGAGCTTTGGTATGCTAATGAAAAGGTTAAATGCATTAAATGAGTTAAGATAACTTTAGATAACACAGTTTCCTCAATTAATGCTGAGTCACGACGCATTTAACTTACAAATCCAAGTGACTCTATCTGTAGGCTCTATTTGGCAGTGTATCTGGTTTTATGCAACCAAAACTTGGCTCCAAGCCTGATATTCAAAACGAAGCTCCAGCTTTGAAGCTACTGGGAGTAACAGCCATGGGGCTGGTGAGCAACATGTTGCTTTACCGGTACTGGTTGGGGATCACTGCTTTTGTTCTAGTTATTTACCATAATTCCTTCAATGTAAAGGTGCCAAGATAACAGATAACAATTGCACAGTAAAAGTCAGCACAACTGGTACACATTCCTCACTAGCCACAACCCATCAGACATCCAAATAAATTCCAAAATTGAACAGCACTAGTTCTACTTTTAGAAAACTGCCTTCATTTGAAATTAAGGGCACATTACTATGGGTTTTCCATAGAAGAGGACAAGAGGGGACTGTTGCCCTACCCTGGCTTCTTTAGCTAGTTCCAGAACATTGCTTGTACATTTTATTTACAAGACAAAATTTTTTTTCTTTAAATTCCCTTCACAAGGGAAGCCTTTATAATCTTTTACAGTCACATGAAAAAGTTTTGGAACCCCTCTCAGCCTGCATAACAATTTACTCCACTTTCAACAAAAAAGATAACAGTGGTATCACTCCCAGGAACATCTGAGTACTGGGTTGTTTTCTGAACAAAGATTTTTAGTGAAGCAGTATTCAGTTGTATGAAATGTTTAAGGTGGCCAATTGCAAGTCGTGCTTCTGTTTGACTCTCCTCTGAAGAGTGACAGCATGGGATCCTCAAAGCAACTCTTAAAAGATCTGAAAAAAAAGATTGTTCAGTATCATAGTTTAGGGGAAGGCAGCAAAAAGCTATCTCAGAGGTTAAAAAAATCAGTTTCAACTGTAAGGAATGTAAGCAGGAAATTGAAGGCCACAGGCATAGTTGCTGTAAAACCTAGGTCTGGCAGGCCAACAAAAATACTAAAATGGCATATGCAGAGGATTGTGAAAATGGTTTCAGACAACCCAAAGATTACCTCCAAAGATCTGCAAAAACATCTTGCTGCAGATGGTATATCTGTACATCGTTATGGCAGGGTGAGTCGCTTGTTGTATGCAAAAACTTAGACAAGCCACAGTCATTTTGGAACAAAGTGCTTTGGACTGATGAAACAAAAATGTAGTTATGTGGTCATAAAAAAGGGCTTTGCATGGTGTAAGAAGAAAACTGCATTCCAAGAAAAACACCTGCTACCTACTGTCAAATTTGGTGGAGGTTCCATTATGCTGTGGGGCTGTGTGACTAGTTCAGGGACTGAGGGTCGGATGAGGGACTGAGAGACGAGTATAAAGTGGCAGCAAATTAACCAGTAGATGTTGCGTGTTTTTAACTTATAGTAATATTGTACTACTAGTTATACAGTTTCAACAGGTAGAACATCAACTTCAGACCAGGACCAGACAGCAGCAAAAATCAAGATAGTGGAGAAAACGACACAGGTACTACAAACAACAATATGTAATGGCAGCTAAACTAATTTCTAAAGGAGTGGTTTACTTTTTAGTTAACTTCTATCACGGCCAGAACTAGGGGTAGGCAGAAGATACACCTGCCTAGGGCGCAATGATGTGGGGGTGCTGGCAGGTGCCTGTTCAAGATTATTCTGCCTACCCCTAGTTTGGATTCATTCCGATTTGCAGCTTTCCCCTACCCCTGTCATTGGAATTAGTCTCAGAACATCACTCTCTACATCATATTAAATCTAGTTTAACTGTGAACCCCTTTGACAAGTCCGTTTATGCAAGTTCAAAGTTAATTTGTTTCACCTTTTTAAACCCTTTTCCAAACAATTTTGGGGTGGATATTTCCCAATTAAGTAAGGGTTAAACAATGGGAAACCAGTTGAGTGCTTTCTATTATAGTCTGATCTTATCTCAGTGAATGTATCATATTGTTTAAAATCAACAAGAAATGAAATAAAAATAGTTTATATGCTTTATAACTCATTATTAATTCTTACTGCACCAAGCTCTTTATAATAAGTAAACATCACGACTGTATGTTATTCAATTTTACATTCTATTACTCTACTTTACTTTTGACATTACGCCAGTAATGGTTGTGGTCCAGAAGTGCAGGGGGGGAGTTGTAAATTTCTGTACTGAGCCCTAAGGTGTCTAGTTCTGTCACTGAACTCAACAGGATTGTTTTGCAACCAATATGGTTTAATGCATCTTAGGTAAAAAGCTGAATCCCTCTTCTTTCACAAAATACTTTACAGATGTCTCTCAATTATTTTGTAGTTATGCTCCCTTTTAATTATCTTATGACTGAGTAGCATTTGGCTTTATACATGGAATTCATTCATTATGTCACAAATATGGGGGTAAATGATTTAAGATGATGATTTTGCTGGTTGAGCTTTAGGCGCTATACCCTCTATACATGCAATATTGGCTCCCTGTATGTCCAGGTAGGCACTTACCAAATGTAATGATATTCCAGGGGGATTGGATCCAGCCTTAAGTTATATTTTCTTAGCTATTTATCTGAGATACCAAAATACCAAATAAGAATATCGAAATAAGAAACAATGATTGATCTGTAATAAAGGATTGATTTATGGATAAATGGAGATGGTTAATGGTTTTTGGGTTGGCCCGATTACAATATAGTATTTATTTATTGCTTACTGTCATGGATGGTTGCTATGTATGGAGCAGTCTTGCTGCCATTCAAGGGAAGAGCATGCTCTGTCAGATTAGCAGATGCTAGTTTATAATTTGATTTGATTGATGACTTTCCATTCAAGCTGATACACTCAAAATACTGTAAGAGCAGAGTCATCAATCCTCACAGATAATCACTACTGTAAGACTCTGTACACATATCTATCTTCTGTAAAGATAGCAATTTGAAATCCATTTAAGAAAAAAAGAAAAACAATTACATGGAACACCAAGCTTTCAGGTGAAAAAGGAATGTTTATTCATGTTTGTTTTAACGTGGCCAAAGATTTCAAATTTGTTTAAACTTTTCCAAGTTTATGAAATTCACTGTTCATGGCAACAATAAAAAAAATAAATGATCTGTGGGATGTTACTGTGTATTTATTTATTCTGTCATGTCGTAGGCCAGTGTTTCAGTCAATTTGTTTGTATGTATAATCATAGGCGTAGGGTGAATTTTTGGTTTGGGGAGGCTAAAGATGGGCCATTCATAGATTGACCTAAAGCTACAGCGAGGCTTAGTGGATGCGCCACTGTAATGAAAATAAACCCCCACCCCAACTACCTCAAGCAGTTCTTTGGGTTCCATAACTCATATTAAATGGATTCTCCATCCATTTGTGTTCACAGATGTCTAAAGATGTTAAATGGTGTTAAGCTTAGATGTGAGATGCAGTCTATATTTACAAAACAAGCACATATACTATATGCAGTGAGATGCAGTGGTTATTGATGGCAGAGATTCAGATATTCATGCACCCACACTGTAACATTGCCGCTGAAATACATTGGTTTGTTTCCAAGCCACCTTAAAGTGGTGCTTCACATTTAAGTAAACTTTTAGTATGTTATAGGGTGGCTAATTCTAAGCAACTTTTCAACTGGCCTTCTTTTTTTTTTTTTATAGTTTTTTAATTATTTACCTTTAGGGCCGGATTTATATAGCGGGCGCCCCTAGGTCCACTGCCGTTCGTTGCCCCCATAGTCTGCTCTTTATTCACAAATTTTCATCATCAGGACCAAAACAATGGGGATTGGTGCATGGGAAATTTAAAAAACTATCATATCTCCTGAGTATCCCCAGTGTTTCAATGTGGGTGTGGTTGGGCAGCATGCCACCCCCAAAAATCCTGCCACTCTAGGCCTGGGCCTAGGGGACCTTTCCACATATCTGGGTCTATTTACCTTCTCCTTTTGACTTTCTTTCTAGCTTTCAAATGGGGGTGACTTCTAAAATCAAATGCTCTGTAAGGCCACAATTCCATTGTTATCTCCTCTTTTTTATTGCTCATCCTTCTGTTCAGACCCCTTTCTTGTCCCTTATTTAAATCTATGCATGATTGGTAGGGTGATCTGGACCCTAGCAACCAGATTGCTGAAATTGCACATTGGAGAGCTGCCGAATAAAAAGCTAAATAACAAAAACACAAATAATATAAAAATGAAAGACAATTAAAAATTGCCTCAGAATATCTGACTAACAAAATAAAAATCTAACAAAAGGTTTTGTTCACCTTTAATTAACCGTTAATATGATGTAGAGAGTGATATTCTGACACAATTTGCAATTGGTTTTCATTTTTTATTATTTATGGTTTTTGACTTATTTAGCTTTTTATTCAGCAGCTCTCCAATTTGCAGTTTCAGTCTGGTTGCTAGTGGCCAAATTACCCTAGCAACCATGCATTGATTTGAATAAGAGACCTGAATGAATTACATTTAGAGTTATTACATTTTCTGGATAAAATTAATTCTTTATATCTGACTATATATCGGTCATGTTTATACACCCTTGTATAAACATCACAAGCCAGTGCAAGGTTTATCACTGAAAATAATATCACCCTTAGCAGGTCGCAGCTGTAATGGAGTATGGGTCAGAATTGCTGTCATCTATAATGATTTTTATAATGTAGTTTTTATGTCTAAATTACACTGTTTACATTGCAAATAATTCACTCCCTGATATAAAATTTAATTCCTCAACCAGCAAGTGTATTTTTTTTAGTTGTAATATTGGTGTGTAGGCAGCCATCTCGGGTCATTTTGCCTGGTCATGTACTTCCAGAAAGAACCAGCACTTTAAGATGGAACAGGCTTCGTTTCTCCTACTCAATGTAGCTGCATATGTCCCTGTGGGACCTGGATTTTACTATTGAGTGCTGTTCTTAGATCTACCAGGCAGCTGTTATCTTGTGCTAGGGAGCAGCTATCTGTTTACCTTCCCATTGTTCTGTTGTTAGGGCTAGGCCAGACGGGGAGATTCGGGGGCATTTTGTCTCCTGGCGACTTCTCGCCGCGACTTGTAGCCCCCGAACCTCCCCGAATAGCCACGTACCCAAGCGCACCGGCGTTGCTTGAAAACGCCGGCACGTATCCACACGGAGTGGCGCGCTTTTTGAAATCGGTCCAAATTGCCTCGCCGGCTTGGGTACGTGGCTATTCGGGGAGGTTCGGGGGCTACAAGTCGCGGCGAGAAGTCCCCAGGCGACAAAATGCCCCCGAATCTCCCCGCCTGGCCTTAGCCTTAGACTGCTGGGAGAGGGGTTCATATCACTCCAACTTCCAATACAGCAGTAAAGAGTGACTGAAGTTTATCAGAGCACAAGTCACATGACACATGGCAGCTGGGAAACTGACAATATCTCTAGCCCCATGTCAGATTTCAAAATGAAATATCAAAAAATCTATTTGCTCTTTAGAGAAAAGGATTTCAGTGAAGAATTCTGCTGGAACACAACTATCAACTGAACTTGATTTAACGTTTTGACAATATCCCTTTAACCAACAGCCAAAAAGCACTTTAGTGGATAACCAATGTTTAAAGTGTGTCTGTACAAGAGGCATTTTAGGGGTGTCCATAGATGGGTAGATAAGCTAGATGGGTAGATAAGGACATTCTCAATTTTGACAACTGAGCCAGCAGTCCCAGTTTATTACTGAAATGTCCTGAGTTTGATCTCCTGCACTAATGCCAGAAACAGATACAAATTTCTGAAATTCAATTAAATAAGAGGCTTTTAAAAAGAGAGACCAGAATAATTAGCACCTGCACTTAGACACAATTGTAACAATTGAAGACAAGCAAGTCTCTTGGGAGAACATGCAGCTTCATTCAATTAAATTCATCTTCATTCAATGAAAACTTTCCATAACCTGTCATGTAAAATTAACATGGTATTTAGGGGTAGTGTACATAAACGTATTCTCCTGCTAGAACTTTTTAGACCTTTTTCCATTTATTTTTAAATGTTTGGGGGTATGGGGATATACCCTATATCCACTCTAAGCAATACTAAGACCATATTAAGTGCACCTAGTGAGATATAATGATGATGTGATCTGTCAATTAAGTGCCTTTTATGTAAGTGTCTGCTATGGAGTTAATCAAAATGGGACAACATTGATTAAATTTCCTTTGGTTTAAAATCATATTATTACAGTTGTGGTCATCCTGAATCTTCTACTGAAAGTGTGCTACTGCTTACTGATGCACTGGAGCTACTGGAGTGCGGTTGTGGTGGGCCCATCTCCCTGCTTGGCTGCAAGTACACTGAAATTAAGGGGGAAAACCAACTACATTGGGGTGAAAAAACATGGTGACTTGCTTCCAAAATTGCATCTGTAAATGAGACTTACTGCAATATAACTGTAACAATAAGCACCAGAGGTGTTAGACATGTATTTTAAAAGATTTTGTTCTTCATGCGAAGTGAAATGGAAAGGTTTTTATGGGTATTCAAGGACAACAGGTACCATTACTAAGGGGATCATTTACCAACAATAAGGTTTTTTTTATTAATCTCTAAATAATTGTGTTTTTTATATTTCTAAAAAATGAGTCAAAAATCAAGATTTATTTCGTAAAAAACCATGAAAACCTCTAAGGCAAAATTGCACCAAGTAAAAGTCAGGGTGCTGTAAAAGTGGTAGCTGCTCCGATCCTATTGGACCTCTTTATATTAAATCTGACTTTTAGACATTTTCAGATTTTCCCCCCAATATAAATTGCCTGAAAAACTAAAATTTTTCATTGTTTTGAGGTAGTCATATTTTTTCGGATGGCTCCGTGCCTTTTTTGTTGTTCATACTTTTTTAAGAAATAAATAAGATAAACGTATTTGTGGTTTTAGAGTTTGTGAGTTTAGTTGTGGTTTAAAAAATCTCTAAAACCACTAAAACTCAACCTCAATCAATAAGCCTCCACAAGTTCTGTACATCATTTGTGCTATATGCTATGCTACGTAGTGCTGTCACATAAATACATGTATTTACATCTTTTTACATGTTTTTTCTCCATTTACATTTGTTTATGACTTTCTGTTCATTTTTCGTTTTCAAAAGGGTTACTGTGGCAACCATTATATGTTGGTGCCTTTTCATGCACCAGGGTAATATAATAAATACATTTTAAAAGTTGTTAGCGATTCTCTCGCATATATACTCTCATATGTTAATATATTAAATAAAGATGACCACTCTTCTTCAGAATAACAGTATCAGTGCAGAGTACCAGCAGTATTTTGAAAAAACAAGTGGCCTGACATCAAAGCAATCAGTAAACAGAATTGATGTTGTTTTTGTGTTTTTTTTATATCTAAAACATCATGGTTAGCAAAAGTAATTAAGGTCATTAGAACAGTTTTGCACGTTTTATTGTCTGACTCAAATTCTGCACCAAAAACAGATAAAGAAACCACAAAGCTCTTGCTATCTGGCCCAGACATTTTGTGGTGGTGCAGGCAAACAGAGATTTGTAGTGACAGAATAATAAACAAGTAGGCTGTTTCCATGTAACCTTGATGAATGATGTATTCAGGTGTTTCCAATAATGATAATAAGCACTATAACTCAAACTATTTCTGACTCAAGTAAAATGCATTATTAGGCCATTAGAGGCTGACTGTAGAAGACCATTTGTACTCAGAACTATCAATAATGCTTCTTCAAAGCCTGCATTTAGGCCAGAGAAATTAGTCATACTGATATCTATTTAATAATAAACCAAAGAAGATGCATCAGGAATCTCATTACATTTTAACAGGGTTACAGTAGCCCAGAAGGACCACAAGTTTAATTTTCATAAGAGCATCCATTCCTCAATTATGTCAAACATGAAAATGTAAATGGCAAATTTAATGCTAACAATATCCCTCAAAGCACATTGGCAGGTAGGAACCATTATGTTGAGTGAATGCGGGTTGAATAACAAACAGCTGTTTAGAAACCTCATTAAATTAGAATTGCAGATCACAGTTAGTGCAGTTATCCATCTTGCTGAGTGTTTTTATGTATAAAGTTTGCTTGCCTATATATACACTGTTAGTATGCAAGAATTGCTTGGTAATTCGTTACTCTTTTGCTCAGCAGTCAATGCTAGAACTAGTAGGCACTGTTCCTCCTATGTTTATTTTTCTTTGCTTGACCCTGTCAACCAGATATCCAAGCCCACCTACCCAGATTGTTCATTGTTTAATGAGGGATAAAAATCACACATAAGTGACTGTAAGTATTTTCTTTTAATAAATGGTAAAAAATTGTTAACTTTCTCAGTGTGCTTCTCTAAGCACATTAGCAAATTAAATGTTTTCTGTTTTTAAAAGTTTTGGAGATATTAAATTGAAACATTTGCCTTTATGACTAATGACTGTAAGAGAATCAGCAATCACATAGTACTGCCCTCACCACGAAAGTTCTGTTACTCAAGGCATGATTCAGTAACAATCATCTACTTTTGTTCTCTTCTGTTTGAAAAAGATCCCCCAGATATCTGGCTATAATTTTTTTTAATGTACTGGTAAATAGTAATCATGTCCCCTCACAGGTGCTTTTTCTCCAGAGAAAACAACTCCTTGTTTGATAGTCTTTACTAATAGTTCAGTTGTTCCATTTTATTCACTTTCCATTGCTTATTAATAACCTTCTTAAAGGAGAAGATAAGTTAAACTAAAGAAGTAGGCTAGAAATGTTGTACATTATGTTTTGGGCTTCTGTACCAGCCCCAGGCAACCACAGCCTTTAGCAGTAAAAATCTGCTCCCTATCTTTTCTGCTGATTCACTGCACATGCTCTATGCTGCTGTCAGTTACTGAGCTTAGGGACCGACTAAAAATATAAAGTACACATAGAATAGAAATGTCACAATATAAGGCTGATTAGTAATTAATACAGATAATTACTACATGGCAGCACAGAAACTAGAGCAACTAGCATCAGAATTTAATAATCAGCCCTGTAGCAGCAGCTTATATTACAGACCAACCTCATTTTCTGCTTGATAATTTGTAATGACCCCTAACCTTAGCTTATCAACAGCTGATCAGAGTCCACAGAGTATGTGAGTGTTGCAGACACTTTCCAAGATGGTGACCCCCTGTGACAAGTTTTAAGTCCTGGATCATTGCTGCTATTGAGAAGCTGAAACCTCAGGCTAGTGCAATAACGTCAGTATAGAAAACATGGAATTTTTAGCCCTATTAATTTTTAGGACTTAGTTCACCTTTAATGACCAGGGCCCAAAACTCTACTATATAATCAAGTTGAGACCTACTTATATATATAAATATAGAATTATATTTAAAGGAAAAGTAAATGTTTTTCTTTTTCTTTCTGTAAATTTGCTCTAAACAGCCCCCCAGATTAATGTACCTTTGTCCCTGCTGCAAGTCTGCTCTGGTTTCTGTGTTATCAGCAGCTTCTTTCCCTTCTTCCTGGTGCAGAGTGAAGCCCAGCCCCTTAGCTTACTGAGCAGTCCATTTGCTGCTGTTCCACAATAGAGAGGAAGAGGGAGCCAGTGTTTCATTAGTAAGCTAGTTTCCCCAAGCAAAAGCTGCTACACACACTGCTCTCTGCTATGTCATAGTATGCAAATGATCTCCAAGACTAGTCTGAGAGATAAGGTCAGCTCAGAAAGCTAAGGGGCTGGGCTTCACTCTGCACCAGGAAGAAGGTGAAACAAGCTGCTGATAACACAGAAACCAGAGCAGACTTGCAGCAGGGACTAAGGTACATTAATTTGAGGGGCTGTTTAGAGCAAATTTAGAGATAGAAAAAAAAAACGTTTACTTGTTCTTTAAATTCATTGACCCAATCAGATCTTTGCCTTTGTTTTCTAACTCATAGGTGACATGATTGATTGCTATGGTCAACATCACTGGTGATATTTTTGACCAATGTTTTACATAGCATGATAAATAGGCCCCTAAGTGTATAACACACATTTTTTATTTTTATCCAAGTGTATGACTTTATATGCACCAACACTGAACCTTATTTTCTGCTCTCTAGTTTAGCAAAATCTCTTTGCAAAGCAACTACACCATGAATGGAAATTGTAAGGGCTTATATATGGCAGTAGCTACAGTAGCAGTCACACATTGCACAAATCAATTCCATTTGTGCAATCCAAAGCTGCATCCAATAGATGCAACTTACACATGGTTAATGAATCAAAGGTAGATATCAAGTCAAAACTCAATCGCAGGCATCAGGTACAACCAAGGACAAACCCCTGGTGTACTCCACTAACAACACTGGTCCGAATTACAAATTGTTCCATGTACCACCATTTTTTGTAATTTATTGAGTTTTTTATCTAAGTACAGTAGTGACATAACTATAGAGAGGCCAGACCCCAATACCTGCAAGGGGGGTGGGCTGAAGTTAAAAGGTCCCATGAGGGGGGCACAGGTCACAGGTGACCCATCACTTTTTTGGAGTGGAGTGGACCCAGGCATCCAAAGTTACAACACTAGCCAAGTACAAATGTTTGTTCAAGGACAATAATCCTTATTATATTAATTCAATTCATTAGTAGACTGTGGCAACTGCTTAAGAAAAATTCAAGTACTGTAGGTCACATCTACTGCCACTCTGTTTCAAAAATGTTTTTGCTCACTTCCTCACTGAAGGCAATAAAATGTGCCTGACAAGCTCTATTACACATAAAAACTATGCCGCCATAAACTGATGGTTTGATATTTATTTCAGTATCTTGAATCTTTTGAAATTGTGACAAAAATAAATTCCACAGAGTAAATATCCTCCGGGCTCTGATAGTACACATGCTCTGCTGAATTAGAGCACTCAAAAATGCAGTCAATTAAAAAAAAACAACAAAAATATATATATTTAAATATGCATTTTTTTAATAGAGCCATATACAGCCCAGAGCAATACAATTAAGAGAAACCTGAAGGGTGTGGCAGGATGGAATCCACCCACATGCCCAGCACTGCCCCATAGCAAAAAAAGATCATGTGACCACTTAGAGGTTCATTTCTAACTATTAAATGAAAACACAAATTTGTAACCATTAGGGATGGTATAGGATCGTTTTTTGAATTCTTCAACTGCTGATTCAAAGCTCAGAAACTGACTACTGTTATTTGTGGTTTGTGAGTTATTTAGCTCTTTATTCAGCAGCTCTCCTGTTATATATGAATGAATAGGAGAGGGCCTGAATAGAAAGATGAGTAATCAAACGTAGCTATAACAATAAATGTCATTTTACAGAGCATATGTTTTTAGATGGTGTTAGTGACCCTCATTTGAAAGTTGAAAAGAGTCAGAAGAAGACAAATAAATTAAAAAACTAGAAACAATGAAGACCATTGTTGCTTATAATTGGTAATTTTATAACATAGTAAAAGTTGGTGAAAAGGTAATATGCCACTTTAACAACAGTAAGTCTCGGCAATAGGGACCAAGTTCTAAAATACATGGTTATGCCTAAACAAATGCCCCAAATTGCAAGTGTTTAATCAAAAATATATAAAAACTTATATATACACCCCATATACTGCAACTCCAAAATGCCTTTTACTTACATTAATGTCACAATCAGCACCCAAAATCCAGAACCAATACTAGGCTCCCTGGTCTTGGCTCTTGCTTCTGCCTCTAACAGCTGCCTTTCACCTCAGGAGGAGCCCTCGGCTAATCGGATGCCGCCAGGTCTTAATAAGAGAGGAGCCAAGCTAAGGGTTCTGGATGAGCAGAGGGGCTCAAATGTTAGCAAAGTCTTTTGGGCAAAGGGTCACACTACAAGGCATAGATAGATGTCAATAGGGTCGATGAAAGCAGAATACAAGCGGAGTCAGGCAGGCAAGTGTCAAACCAGGAGATCAATGAAGGATACAGATGCAGAAGAGTCGGTTACCAGTCAGGGTCAGGATTTCAGAAGTCAGGATCATCAAAAACAGACAGGGGTCACAACAGGCAATCAGATGTCAGAAGCTTTAAACAGCACTGAGGCACCAGAAACTTGCAAGGAATCGCCCCTAAGGGGCCGGCTCCCGTCACCGCCGACCCCCTCAAACCCCAAGACCATCATGGGGGAATAGTTTTTACAATTATATTCTACACAATTATGCTATATAAGCACCTTGTAAAATGTCCTACTGGAGCATCTGTTACCATGCTTCCCTAAAAAAGACACCTTTTTAAAGAAGTATCCAATAGAAACATTCAATCACCCATGAGTCGGGAGCATATGTTCTCTAATAAAGTGCTTGATTCTAACTTGTGTGAAAGGCTGTCATCAATGGAATGGCTGGTGGTCATAGTTCAATGTCCTTCTTTTCCTTTCCCCAACCAAAATATCAAAGGAAAGTCCATAGCAGCAATGCCAGGCTGCTTTCAACACTAAGTTCCCCAAACCTCTTGGAACAATAAACTAGCAGTTGAAAGTTGAATTCAGTCCTGCTGTTTGCATACACGCAAAGGCTTGGTGAAAGATAGCCACACCGAGGTCTGCACTGGAGTGATGAAATACCCTATTAGTCTGCTTAGTCTGTGGCAGGACAGTGTTACAACAGGATCTCTTCAAACAAATACTAGTCTCAGAAGCTAAGACCATGTATTCATTGAAAAGTTTATGTTTAATTTACTACGTGCAATAAACATAGGGTTTATACAAAATATTACATTTTTAAATTTATAAGTTTACCACTGAAAACTGCTTTTCATCACACATACGGATTTGCTATTAATAATGAACAAAGCTGAATGAGTATTTTTATTCTCCTAGTCATTCACTTTCCGTCTTGAATCGAACAAAAAAAAAAAATTTCTGGGCTAATGTGAATGTTTGCTCATTGCACATATGGTTTATGAAACTCCATGTATTGATTCTGTAAATGTAATGCAGTCCTTGATCACTGATGCATGGGCAGTTTAATCTTTCAGAAATGTATTCTCTAATGACACCTTATTCATATATATTTTATTGGAATATTTAACTTTGACCTTTTTGCAAGCAAAGAAGAATACATTTGCCATTATTAACATCACTTTACATAGTGCTTGAAAGTCAGCAAAAGAAAAGGACCAACACTGTAGGGAATCATTGCTCTAGAGTAGAGTCCTGCAGCGGGTCGGGTACTTGTAAAATCCCGCGGTACACCGCGGGTTGCACATAGAATTTCTGGGTGTGGGTATAGAAGCAGGCCGGTGGTTCTGCAGGTTGGTGGGTTGAGGGTCGGGTCGCGGATCCTCGCCATATCGATTTTTACTCCTTTTTCTGAACATTTCTACTTCAGATGTCACTTCCGGTCTACAATGACAGCACTTCCTGATTCTTGATGGTCAGCAGGTCGCGGGTCCTGGTTGCCGATCGCGGGTTGCGGGTACGGGTGGGTTCGCGGGTCCAAGCGGGTAAGAATGTGGGTCGCGGGTACGGATTGCGGGTACGGGTCCCAGAAAATGTACCCGCGCAGGACTCTACTCTGGAGC
This sequence comes from Xenopus borealis, assembly GCA_024363595.1. Lineage (NCBI taxonomy): Eukaryota > Metazoa > Chordata > Amphibia > Anura > Pipidae > Xenopus > Xenopus borealis. The sequence goes on along the minus strand of CM044442.1, from coordinate 55,687,983 downwards.
ACTCACCTCCAGAAAAATAAAGGCAAGTAACTATGCATTGGATTATGGCACGTGAAGTATGGGTCTCAGGTACACTTTTTTTGACTGTAATGTCTTAACATAGCATCACTTAAATACAGTGAATTCATATTATAATATATGATATAAATGGGTTAATACATTATATATATATACTGTATATATGTATACATTTTTATAAATGCATACATACTTTTTTGTGAAATCTAAATGTTTTTATAAATTCTTACAAACTTTTTGGGGGTGGTTCAAAAGCATTTTATTTCTAAATATTTTCCAGGAAGAAATACATTTTAATTTTTTTAATTTTTTTTATACACTGGTCTTGGTGCTATCTATGTGATCATTGGTGGCCTAAATTGTGTGATGTGCTAGATCAGTGAAACATTTCTTACTTGAATCAGGCCTCAGTGTAAACAATAGCATATTCAAGAGAGTCAAAAGAAGATATGCTAAGCTTTTTGTTTTATTTGAGTAGCAGCATGTTATAACATGCCAGCCACAGATCAAAAAAATCAATGGCTATCTAATAAGTAAGCCAAAACATCACTTACTTTATATTTCCTGTTTTGCTTGAGGACAGGCATATGGAATGAATTGTCAAGATACAATGGCATTACAACATAGAGGTGCATAAATTATATGAAATTGAGGCCAAAGGAAAAGTTTGATCAAAATATGAAAACAGTAAGACAACAGGATTTAGAGGTCAAGAATGAGATTTCTTTTAAATATCCAAAAGATATTTATTCACGTTAGAGCCTTCCACATAAGTCATTTGGTGACACCACTGCAAATCTATTCCTCAAATAAATCCTGGATATTCCTGTTTCCTGTTTTAAAAGTTTTGTGGTAGGGAAATGAGGCAAATATAATATAGGTGTGGGACCCCAAACCCACAGCCTTATTTCCTTCTAAACCAGGACCCTTCCCACAGTCCCTTGAGCTTTCGGTTTCCAGCTTGCGAAGTAAAGAAAACATGGAATACATAAGCATCTCCAACAAAATATTTTATTGGAATTGGGCATATTTGATGGGTCAATGAAAAATAAGTTGTTGTGGAGATTAGTTAATTGAAGAGAAATGATGAGCTTAGTTTCACAATTTAGTTCAAAAGAGAGACTTGTCACTCACTAACAAATGACAGGCTAAATTGTATTTATTGGATTACAAAGTTATTTGAAAAAGGGTTTTAGAAGAGGATTAGGCAATTTTAATTTTAAAATTACATTTCACCAGAAATGATTGAAGTATAGCTTTATAAGGGTTATACACTTTGCTAAAGATTTCAGGAAACTGACAGAGGGAATTTCTGTCCCAGAGATCTGGCATTAGGTTATTAAGCAATACATGCACATGATTAGAAGAGGCTTGGATGCTCAGTGACATAAGACAATCATGTGACTTCATTTTGTCAAAACTAGTGTAACGGAGTGGAAATGCTCATTACAAGACAGGAAATTGGTGCAAAGTGCTTTCGGATGTAATCTTTTATCAAACAAGCTAGAAGATAATCGGAAATACCAATGTTTGAATCCACATAGTCATGTATATCTTTATTTATAAAGCAATATTTAAATTCACAGAGTTATACAGCTCTACAATGCATTAGTAATATATACAAGGGGAAAAAACTCTACAATAAATAAACATAGTTTTGTAAGACATCTAAGCAAAGTGGCCCTGCCCTAAGAGTTTACAATCTATGTATAAAATAATTTGCATTACTTATAGTAATGTTAAGTCTATGGCGCTGGTTGCTAACATTTGTATTTTGTTTGTTTTCAAAAATTGTATATTTTATCTCTAAAAGAGCTATACTTATACTATACTAATTCCTCTTAACCATGAAAAATGTGTAATTTGTTAAAAGAAAAAATATTTAACAAAAACATGAATACAAAATGTTAACTGAAAATTGTAGCAGTCATGTGGAAAGCATAGGGATTTGTCCTTTTGTAAAACCTTTGATTCAAGCAATATGTGTTAGACTGTTTGAATTTTCTGCAACACTGATTAAAATAACTGAAAAATATCTTGTTGTACTCTTGTTGTCAGAACAAGAGTACAAAACTAACGGGTCGTCACAAATCATCAAGCAGAAAAAGGTTTGCATGTCATAGCAGCTGATGCTACAGGGTGATACAGAGTATTATTAAGTAGGGATGGCGCGAACTGTTCATGCGCGAACTTGTTTGCGCGAACATCCGCCGTTCACGCTCGCAGAATATTCGCGAACGTCGCGCGACGTTCGCCA